>ML797225.1:65348-143221 GCA_009831015.1 Picea engelmannii | reverse complement strand
GTCCTCCAACTTCGTAAGGCCATAACTCTCAAACCGTGAGGAGTTATGTGATGTTCCACATACCACCAGAAATGGAATGACATGTAATATCCATATAGAATAGTATTACCTAAAAATATATCAAAACTCATACCGTTATCCATCAAACAAACTTGGGTCCATTACCCAAACCTGGGTTCTCCAACTTCTCATGGACACAACTCTCTAACCGTGAGGAGTTGTGTGACGTTACACATACCACCGGAAATGGAATGACAAGAAATATCCATATAGGATAGTTTCACGGATAAATTCACTGGAATTCATCTCATTATTCCACAAATAAGCATGGGTTCTCTAACCATACTTCTAGGATAACTCAATCCACAAAACATCTTCCCATGAGGGCTTTCACCATAAGGGGACCACTTTGGAGTTCATCCATTTATACTTTTTATCAACCATGAAAATACAATAATGAGTCATCTTTAAATCAAACAATATTGGGTCCATTACCGAATCTTTGTGCTACGGGGCTTTCTTCAAGGGTTGACATCAATGACAACTAACCTTAATCAACAGATCTGGTGAGGTGCGCGCAAATATCCTGTCTTATGCGGAGTGGGTTCTTGTGGCTCTCTTCTTGTATAAGATTGAAAGAAGACAATAAATAAGAGAAGAGTTGGTGGATGTAGCCCCACACTGGGGTGAACCACGTATATCATTTGTTGTGGTTGCTTTGTGCATTATAGTTGTTATGTTATTGATGTGATGTATTCTCAGTGCAATGATATATGTTAGATTCATTTGATATATTATCTTAGTGCTTAGTAATGAAAATGAATGCTAGATATGATCTATTTCTATGTGTTAAGTGTTGGATGTATTAGATCTTGTGGAATACTACGCTGCTCTGTAACTAGGATTTCAATCTGGGATGTGAATAAGGGTTAAATACTGATGAATATTAACTGCTAAGTGCTTTGTTAAGTGTTATAATCACATATATGTGTCCCATCTAGGTTGTAGACACTTGAGTCCTGAAACCACCTCTGCCTCTACCTTGGGTGAGACTTAATCTTCTTCGTAGGTGTTATCGAAAGGGCCGATAGTTAGGGTTTTTTTGGTGCACTGTTGAAGCGTTGAACCCTGGGTCTACCCCTGTGCCAAAAAATGGTTTCGTTGTTGGGACCTGAAACTTTGATTGCTGGGAATTGAAGAAAAGAAAGATCTGTGCATAGATTTGCTACTTTGGTGCACAGTATTCTACTTGACTGCGAAGATCTGTGCTAAGAAGGAATTAGATCTGAAGAAAATAGGTAAGGTCTTAAAGCTTTGTGCTCTGAGAAAGGTAAGATAAGTGGAAATTTTTGTTTCGAAAGAATGGATCTAGTTATGTCTAATAAATTTTGTACTAGTTTGAAAACTAGGGCACCAATAGAAAAAAGAAGATTGGATATGAATAGATATGATAAGAATAATGAAAGATATGTTATTCCTATGCATAGAAAGAATGTTTGGATTAAGAAATGGATGCAGGATCCTAGAAATATTTTTTTGCAGGTTAGTTACTGTGATCCCAGTGCGCAATACAAGAAAGGTTGGGGATCATTTAAATGAAAGAGAGGATTAACTCTTTGTTATAGTTGCAGAAGACCGAGATATCTTGCTAAGGAATTCCCTGGTAGAGGTCCTAGTTGTATTTTTTTTAAAGTTATGGACCATGAAGTTTTGAATTGCCCTAGAATGATTTCTAAAGTTGAAAAGATGAATATGAAACAAGAAAATCATGAGACCAACCAAGAAACTAAGGATATGATAGAACCCCAGAAAGAATAAGAGACTGTAATATTATAGATGAAAGAAACCCTGAATGATCACAGAGATATCAACTTATTAGAGATATTAAAAGAGAAAGAGTGCATAGAAACAAGAATAGAAGACTTCAACATAGACTGTGTTCTCGATGAGGAAACACAGGTGAATATCATGACAGAAAGAACTTGGGAAATTTTGGGAAAGCCTGTTATGGTTCCTTCATTAGGAGGAATAGGATTATTTATAGGAAATATAATAACCCTATGTGGAAGACTTACCCAAACATCTATGAGTGCTCATGGAACTTCAACAGAAGAAGAATTTGAGATCGTTAAGTTTGTTGAGAACAATGCCCCATTTGCTATTTTGCTAGGAAAAAACTGGATTGAGAAAGATCAGATACAAAGGAAACAAGAAGAGGAGGATCTAGAAAAAAAAAAGAAATAACTAAGAGATTTCATGGCTAGGATAATAACGCACTTAATGGAAGAACAAGAGGACCAGTCGAAGCTACTAAGGACCAAAGATCTGGACATCGAAATTGAAAGAACACAAGAAGACTGGAAACACCTGTCTATACAAGAGAGTAGAGAACCTACCCCAGAAAGAGAAGAAGTATTACTCTCGAACCCTATGAAACACCCTCCACAGTGTGAAGTTACTATTCCAAGAGGAGATAAGAACAATAATGGAAAGAGGAAACTAGTGACTCAGATTTCAGGAAAGAAATCTAGAAGGCTTAGCAAAAAGAAAACAAAGTTAGAAAAGTTAAAGGAAGTTCCAGGGAGGACTTCACAGAAGAAAGGTTTGCAGAAATGGAACTTCGTTGAGAGATCAGAACAACAAAGATTGGCACTTCGCCACGACGAAGAAATATGACCATTGGAGGTGTCCTGACCATTATCCCAATGCTCTAGAATGACTTGAACCGCAGTTATGGACAAAAAGATTGCCATTAGACCATTGGGACCGTGCCATAATGGATGGAATTGCATTGATTGAGGTGTTCCTACCCATTGAAGGAGTCTGTTATGACGTTGTCTATTTACCCCGTCAAGTGTTTCACCGAGAACACTTTTTCCAATTGTGATTATTCAAGCCCATAGAGAACTAGTTGCTTTTGCACTATACCTATTTTAGAACTTGTCACTTATTTTGTTACATTGAGTATTTGATCACCAACCTGAGATACCTGATTTTGAGCGTGCATGTCAGGTGACTTCAGTGAAGTAGAGAAATCCGTCAAAGAGATCCTCATAGACCTCATGACTGAGAAGGTCATGTCTACATGAGTCCAAGCTTTGTCGATGAGAGGAGTGCAGGCATCCCGTCGACTGCTCATGGATCAGGACCATCCCGAGATGCGACAGAGAAATGAACCAAGCATCGTGATGACTTGGAGAATGTGAAGCTCATCCTATCTATCCTACCCGATTATGTCCCGCCTATGGCTGGCGCAGTGAGTTGTGACAGTTTCCCACGGGACTTTGACTACACCTTGATCACTGCATACCTCCCGAAGGGGATACGTGCAGTTGGACTGCAGTAAGGATAAATCATGATGTTGAAGATCAGTGACTTCAAATTGGGAGATCGCAAGAACCATGGAATTCTTGCCCCACAAAAGTACTTAACCGGGACCAAGGGGAAGAAATCGAAGTTCATCCCCCATTCATGGACTATGGACATCGTGAGGTCCACCATCCTGAATGTGATGAAGATACCACACTTTGGAAGGAATCAAGAGGTTAACATGTGCGTTAAACTCATGTTGTCTTTCTTCCATGGAGGTTATCTGTGGTTGGATAGACACATCACTGTAGATCTGGTGTTGATCCATCAGATCATTGGATTAAGCATGCAAGGACCAGACCCACAAGAATTGTATCCAGGGAAGGCTGCAGATCATGTCCTGGCGCAAAAAATTAAAGATACCTATGGCGATGTGGAAAAGAGGAAGTGAGGCTACAAGGTAATTTCCATTCAGAATGGCGCAGTGTGCCTAGCCTGCCAATTGATCGTTGGTAAGCTAGTAAGGAAGAACATACCCATGTAGGTCACAGGGTTTGTTGTTGACCTCGCGGTAAAATGTGTGGAAGGGATACAAATGAACTGGGAAAGCTACCTCATCAACTAGTTAAAGAAAGACTGTTGAGAAGCTCAGGATCAGGGCTACAAGTTCCACTTCAGTTGGTTGTTGATCCTCTTCGCTTTCATTTCTTGGGAAATGTCGGAAGGTGTGACCTTCCATGAGATTGATCTATTAGAACCCTTAGCTGCGAAGTTCACCAAGCTCTGGTATTTGAGAGACATGGTGAACAATGGAAATCAAACATGATGTTCCACACCTACTACCTACAATTGAAGAGGGCTATTAAGTCTTTCTCTTGGATGATGTCGAACACCCTACATAGGTTCAGACCATTTGTGAAGTTTCGTGCAAATAGACATTTTATTTATATCAGTACGCGCAGAGATGAACACACATAAGAGTTGTTGAGTTACTATAAACTCACAGAGGATGACATGGAAGAAATCACTAAGGAATGGCCTGCAAAGTTCCTTATACTAGTTGACTAGGAAGAGATGTCCAACCACGACCTCATTGGAAGTTTGGTGGTTACTCGTGAAGAGTATGATGCACCCAACATTAGCATAAGGAAGAAAAAGGAAGAGGTACATGACCTGAACAATGCATCAGAAGAGACTACTTCATACTCACCTGGAGGGGGAGGTGATGACAAAGTAGACAAAGAAGATGACAAAAGAGAAGAAGACAAGTAGAAACAAGGCAAAGCAACACCACCTAGGGACCCTATTGACGAAGATGATACCTCCAAGAAAATAAAGGTTTCCCCCATGAAACCTACATCACGGAAGAAGTCCAAAGATACTAAAACACAGATGCGATGACATAGTTTTCATCATCGTTGTTGTCTCAGATACCTCAGAAGATATCTTACAATGAAATGAAGCCAAACAAGAGACCATGTATGAAAGAATTGAAGTAGATATGAAAGGGGTACATCAAGACCTCTACTCCATATGTGTAGTGTCTACTGCGTCCCTGTCATCAGAAGGAATAGAGTTGGGAGATGAGCCTGCCCAGCTACGTCGAATAGTAGATGCGACCGAAGCTCACCTTCGTAGTGTTCAAGAAGAAAAAGAACAGGCCACAAAGGCCTTAAATCAAGAAAAAGAGGAAGCCAAAGAACAACATCGGGTTACGCAATAGGAAAAAGATGACATCCAAGACAAGTTTGCAGAGGATAGAGTGAAGATTGAGAAGGAGTAGGAAAAACTACTCGTAGAGTATATTGGAGTTAAATAAGTTGTCACTAGAGCACTTCACTCTATGACGGGATTAGAACAGTTGGAAGAAGACCCAATGGAAAGACATGTAGGGAAGCTTGTTGAAGCCATTCAACAACTCCAATAGAGGATAGCAGAATTGGAGTTACAATAAGTGCTAAGCACTATGAAGGAAGTGCGAGACCAGAGAGAAGAAACTGCCCGAAGCGCAGTCCAAAGAATCAAGTCATTGGACTTAGAATGTAAGCAACTCAACATTTGAGGTGCACAGACATGCGAGCGCCTTGCAAAGGACCCTAAACTAAGGACACTAGAGTCACAGCTTCAGAAGGCCAAGAAGCAAGCAACAACAATGCAAGCACAGTTGAAGCCACTACCAGTGGTCGAGAGGATGAAACAATCCCAAGAACAACACATAGCTCAGAAGCAAGTCCATGCCATACAAAGTAAGTTCATGGAAGTGACCCAACGACTCCATCTAGTGCAGGATGCAACTTGCATACTTTTGGAGGAGATTGAAGGACGAGGTGTAGAACTAGAAAAAGTGGTCACCACAGTGGAAGAACACTTGCAAGGACCTATGACGGAGAAGGTTATTCAAGAATTAACTGAGCAGGAGACTCTGGCAAAGCAACAGGTTGAAGCAGCTCGAGCCAAGCTCAAGGAATTTGAGGCAGAGTTATCCAGATCAGAGTGACTCGGGACGAGTCACATGTGAGAGTTGGGGGCCTATTGGCCCTTGACCAAGTTTTGGAGAAACTTAGTCACATTTGACCAATTTTGGGACTTCGACAATCTAGTTGAAGGCAGAGCGCAAGGCAACGCGGATATCGTGGGATCTTGGCCCCTTCTTAGGGAATTTTTGGGTTTAGGGTTTATGTAACAAGTATGGGATGTCGGCCCATGGGTTTACCCATGTTTAGGCCCTTTTGTAATGTATAAATAGGAATCTAGGCGATGTAAGTAAGAGAGACCTAGATGTGTAATGTGGCTAGTGAGATAAGTGTGAATAGTTGTGGATGCTTCGTGCATACTGTGTGTTAAGAACTTGCAGAGATAAGTGCAAGTGATTCTAAGAGGCCTGTGTGTAGATTTTAAGAAGGCTTTGTGCTTAAACCTAGCTCGGGGAAGGAGGATCTGGCGAGGTGCATGCATATCTCTTGTCCTATGTGGAGTGGGTTCTTGTGGATCTGTGCTTGTAGAATATTGAAAGAAGGGAATAAAGAAGATAAGAGTTTGTGGACGTAGCCCCACACTAGGGTGAACCACGTATATCCTGTGTTGTGGTTTCTTTGTGCATTATAGTTGTTATGTTATTGATGTGATGTATTCTTAGTGCAATGATATATGTTAGATGCATCTAATATAATAGATTAGTGCTTAGTAATGTGAATGAATGCTAGATCTGATCTATTTCTATGTTCTAAGTGTTGGATTTATTAGATCTTGTGGAATACTGCGCTGCTCTATAACTGGATTTAAATGTGCGATGTGAATAATGGTTAAATACTAATGAATATTAACTGCTAAGTGCTCTGTTAAGTGTTTTAATCACATATCTATGTCCCAAATAGGTTGTAGACACTTGAGTCTTGCAACCACCCCTGCCTCTACCTTGGGTGAGACTTCATCTGCTTCCCAGGTGTTGCCGGAAGGGTCGTTGGTTAGGGTTTTTTTGGTGCGTTATTGAAGCGTTGAACCCTAGGTCTTCCCATGTGCCAACACTCTGGAAATGTTCACGAGTTACTATTCAGATAGAGGCGTAGTGGGTGCACAATGCGCAGAGAACATAAACAGTTTGGGTGCACAATGCGCAGAACAAAGAGGCCTTTTGGGCACACAGTGCGCTGAGTGCGCATCTGTGGGTTGAAATAGTCGTGCACGTTATGATATGTGTCAGGGGGGAATTTAAGTGAAATTTTCCTCCTCCAGCTCCAAACTTGGCTCTTGGCAGGTAAGGCTAGGTCGGTTTTGGTACCTACAAGAAAAATGGGTCAAAAAGAAGTGCACTAAAAGCCCAAATAGGGAGGAAATTGATACCTTATTCCCCAGTATGGTCGCCAATATGTTGTGTCCATTTTGTCACTTGGGTGAGAAAAACAAGGGCACTTACAAGTCTAGTTGGGCCTGCTAGACAAGATAGAGGTTAGTGCATGAGTTAGACAATCCAATCACGTGAAATAAACAAGTAAATAAACTAAAAACAACTAAGGAAATAAAACTAGAATGCATAAGAAACTTTGAACCAAAATCAATCAACCAAATGACCAAGATTATGCCACCAATGGATAACTATATTAGTTGAAAAAACACTGTAGAGAAATGAGGACTTATGGATCCCCTCTTCCTCCTTGGGAGGGCTCTTGAGTTCCATAATGGAGAGATATTATTACAATGATAAACTAGAAATCAAATGGTGAAGAAATCAAAGCTTATTCCCTCAAGAGGTGAGTGGAATGGCCTATTGGAATGTTGCTAGAATGCTCCAAGGAGAAAAGAGGATTCTCAAGGGAGGATTGAGGCAACATAACAATACTATGGAAATATTGAATTCTTAGTGCACCCATGGCCTCCATTTATAGCATGTCTTCAAGGCATTATTCAACTGGTTCTTGGTGTGAACAAGGGGCCCTTTAGGGAACCCTTTGGTCTTTGACCAACCCCCCATTCGGATTTAGCTCAGATCTGAGGGTCAAATCAAGTTGGGAGCTAGTCCATAAGTGGTTGAGGGGCCAAAAAGAACCATAAATGCGTCGTTGACAGGAGTGCACAGATTTTCCCGTACATAGTCGCGCATATGACACATTGTGCGCTCTACGGGCTTCTTTGGTCCATGCACTGTGTGCGCTCTTCCTATAGTGATTCAACACATGTCAATTTTTTGTCCAATTGTATAGCTTTTTTCCTCTTTGAAATGTATTTTTGGTGTTGCAGGTGAACTAATAGGTGTTTGGAGCTATTGGATTTCTGTGACCATTTGCATGCAATGTTGCGAACGAAATTTCAGTGATAACAATTGGAACATCATGAGTATTACCTTCTTCTTCTTCAAAAATAAGTGTATTAGTAAATGCATTTTTGAATCCAACTAATGTCATATGATCAACGAAAATATGAGTTGGGTTAAAGCCCTTGATTTTTTCTGCATACTTCATTTTGAACTAATTCAGGTGAGTTGAGTAATTTTCATTTTTTTCCATGCCTCTTAACATGATTTCTCCTATTTCCATGGCAATGAGATAAGTTGCCTCTTTCTTTTCTCATGAAAAAAGTGCAACCTGAATCTGTATTGCCTAGCAAATTCAATGATGAATATTTTATTTGAAATGTAATAAGGAAGAAAGAAAGGACTTTCACAAGAACCACAAATTCTAATCACAATAACATTTTCCTTTTTTTTCTAAAGTCCCCCTTTTGATCAGGAAGGTCACTGCTTCAATCATAATCTGGTTGTATTTTCCCTAAAAAGAAGTTTCTTAAAAACAATAAAAAATTCATTGTATACTTCATAAAAGTTATAAGTAGCTTATGTCTCCATAGAGCCTGATACCACATGCTTACTGGATCAATTTTGCAATCTACCCTTTTCCTGATAGTCAAACCCTTAAAGACATGGAAATAAGTAATATAAAATATTAAGTTAGAAGCCATACATAACTTCTTTTCTTTCTTGAATTTTGAAAGTTGTGAAAACATTTCAATAGAGATGATTTTGCCTCAATCAAAGATAACTTCTTCATGAATTGTAAAGTATAAAATATAGAGGGCCAACCGAGGAATGATTGTCATGGATTCATGACCAGTAATTATAGTGAAGAGCCATGCAATTTCTCGATAAAATTTCTTCAATAAACTAACCTAAATTATTGATATATCAACTGGCATTGTTGTAGGATGCTCTAAATATTCTTGTAAAAGATCCAATCCATTTTTTTTGTTCTTGATTAAGTTCCTTGCTTCTTCTCCTTTAAAGGTAATGGCAGGCTATGGAAATTTCAGCATCTTTCTAAATACCAATGGTGCTAAAGAAATGGAGGATTCACTTTGAAGTTTAATAACCCTTTGGCTTGGAACAAATTTATCAACACACTAGGAGAAAACTTCCTTATAGTCAAAAACTTCAGGTACACATCTAGGTAGACAAATCCATGATGTACAAATTCTATTCCCATTTCTTCCAGGTAATGGAAATGTAGCATAGTACTAGAAAGATCTCGACCATTGAAAATTTTGATCTTCTCGCTCGAAAAATATTCAGTGTATCTCCACAAAACTGTTGTGTTCTTGCAACCATTCTAATGAAGTTGGCAGATTGTAGTAGAATTCCTTAGAACAATGATTTTGAAATGAATCTTTTTTCTCGATAATAGAATTTTAATCCCTTTTTCAATGAAGAAATTAATGCAAATTAAATGATATTACCTCGAGAGTTTGTCCATTAATAATGACCTTTTCATTATTTAAATGGCAATTATCTTCTGTAGGATTAGAATTTAATGTATCTTGAAAAAAGTGGCAAATCAAGGAGATACAATGATGGGGAGTCGAGCATGGGGGGAAGATGAGGTGAACCCGCGAGTATTCCAACCCGCAAACCCGCTAGAACATGGAAATATGGCTAAGTGTTGTTTGACAATAAGAATGAAGACACGAATTTGGTTAAGTGTTGTTATCGGTCGGACTCGTAAGGAAAAGAATATTCAAGACTTGGGGACCTGCGAACTCATGGTGGAGAAGATAAAAAATATTCTAAGTACAGGAATCAAAATGAGGATCATGGAAAAAATGAAGGTTCATTTTGGTAACGACGGAGAAAAGGGAACATAAGAGATGATAAAATGAACCCGTGAGTCTGCCAACCCATGAAATCATGGTTACAAAGAAATCTCTTGAAATAAGACTAAGTCATAGTTCATTATGGATACGACGAAGAAAAAGAGGTGCAATTTGTATAACACAGAACTTTTGGTAAAGAGAGTTATGAACCCACCAAGGACCAATAATTTTCTAAGTAAAAGGAAAATGAAAGGATGAGGAAAATCTTATATACAATTCAACAATTGGCTCCAACTGTGGGACAGTGACCCCCCCCCGTGGTTTACTGAGAACACCATAATATGAAAACCATATGTCTTCCCCATTGGGAAATAGAGTCAGCAAAAGAAAAAGTAAACTTATCGAAAGTACAAAATAAAATGAAAATACTGTGTACAAGACAAGAACAATATTAATCAAGAAAATAATCTTTTGAGGTGTTGGCCATTAAATTGCAATATCTACACTGTCCCCTTCATGTCTTTGAGCATATAATAAATTAAACCCAAGATATTTTCAATGATATATGACCCAATCCTTAGTTCTTCAAACTTTGTATGCATAGAAGGTTTTTCCTTGTCTTTATTCCACATGAGTACTAATTCCCCTTTTTGAAAAATTTTCATTGTTGCACCTTGATCGAAATATATTTTGACACTTTGTTTCCTTTGATACATTTTATTCAGTGCTTCAGCTTGTTGTTCCTCCAATTTGATAAGTTTATTATATCTTTTGTATAGTGGAGAGACTTCTTCTGGATCCTCAATGTTTACAACATATGTTAAAGCATTTATTTACAAGTTAATTGGCGTTATGGTATCTTTTCCATATACCAATACATATGGAGATATCCTAGTTCTATATTTTGGTGTCAATATGCTTTCCCATAGTGCATCTGTTAATTTTAAATGCCAATTTTTCTGATTTTGATCAATAGTTTTTTGAGGATTTGGACCAAAGTTTTGTTTGTAGACTCATCCAGACCATTTCCTCGAGGATAATAATTTGATGACTATCCTATTATAATACCAAACTCTCCACAAAACTTAGTAAATTTTTTTTTTTTTTTTTTAACTGTAACGGTTATGATTTTTATTTAATTCAAAAAGGTAGGAGGGGTCTTTGCCTAGGCAGCCCCTGTTACAAAGAAAACAGCCAGCATATTCGGCTTATGAGTTACAGCCTTTTCAAGGAATTTGATAGAAGTTTTCGTCATTGACAAATATCTGCCCTTTCGTGAGAGAGCATCCTTTGTTTGCCATTTGATCCGCTTCGCCATTAAGGTTTCTTAAAATATGGTAGAACTTGTAGGAGGTGAAATATTGAAGGACTCTTTTCAATCTTCCCAGAATTTTATTGAGACTAGCATTGTTGAAGAGGTCCTCCATGTTTAAATTCTTTATGAGAATCTCTGAGTCTCCAAAAAATTGGAGGTGTTTATCTCCCTTTTCTCTTGCTATTAGACAAGATTTGAGGAGGCTGAGAATCTATGCCTGATTGTTAGTCTTCTGGCCTAGAACCCAGTAGAAGCTATCTCTTAAGATCCCTTCCGAAGAGTAAATGACCCCTCCAGCACCAGCGATCCCGGGGTTTCCTTTGGAGGCCCCGTCAAAGAAGATTGTGGTTAGATTTTTGGATCTCCACCAGAATGTGAAACCATCCTCGGGTTCTCTTATTCTCCACTCCAGATTTGTTGTCTGAGGCATGAGGAGAAGCTTGCGGGAAGATGGCTCGAGCAGGCTAAGCCATCTCCTTTCTTCAGGACGAAGCAGAGGATCTTCATTGTAGAACTGTTGTTGGGATGCTTCCAAGAGGAATGCTTTCTCTTTGACTGCAACCTGAAGTGGGGAGATTCTATTTCCGTTAAAAATTTGATCGTTGCGGGCCAGCCATATTTGCCAGCAAACGAATTTGAGGACTGTTGTCCAAATTTTTCGCCAAAAGGATTTGGTGGGGATGCCATGAGGATAGAATTTGATCCAAGAGATGAACAAATCTGCAACAGTGCTCTGAGGGAAAGCTAGAATTTGCAGGTCCAAAAGGAAGAGCCTCCATGCTTCCTTGGTGAAATGACACTCCAGAAATAAGTGTTGGACTGTTTCAGTGTTGCTTCTACATAGCTCGCATCGATGAGGTCCTGCAATATTCCTCTTCTCTAAATTATCTCCTGTAAGTAGTTTATTATGCACCAGCGTCCAAAAAAAGAAATTTACTTTGGGAAGAGCTAGATTGTCCCAGACTTGCTTCCAGAAGGCAGGAGAGTGACTGTTGTCCTTTGTATTCGGAAGTGATTTGTATCCTGCTGCTGTGGAGTAGATGCCTGACAGTCCCCAAGCCCAACTGTCTCTAATATAGCGGTTTTCAGGAGTGGCGCCTTCCAACAGTTCGACAAGGAGATGTTTTTGGAGCGTTAGCCGATCTGGAATGTCGTTGAGATCCCAACCGACCCATTCTCCCCGGCAATCCCAGATTGAGAGATCGTACAGTCTATTTTTGCCTGCGCGTGATAGCCATTCTCTGATGTTGGCTATGTCTTCATTCCCCTCCAATGGATTTCTCCCCATTATTCTGTCTTGCCACATGTGATTTCGCTTTCCATTGCCCGACACTCTGTATAGGGATTTATTGAAAAAGGTGCTACTTTTACAACAAAGTTTCCATACTTCCGTGTTGTTGGCAGAGGAATCGAAGTGCAGGTTTCTGTAGGATGAATTTCGGGCGTATTTAGACAGTAAAGTGTTGTTGGTCAGGTGATCAGGCTCGTGGGCCATTTTCCAGAGTAATTTTCCACCCATCGCCAGATTAACAAGGGCGGGATCTCAAATTTGGAGGCCCCCCTCTGCTATCGGCCGTCTAACTAGGTCCCAGTTTGCTAAGTGCATCTTTCTTTCATTTCCTTTCCCACCTTTCCATAAAAAATCTCGAATTAATTTAGAGATCTGTTCCATGACATTTCTGGGGGCCAGTAAAAATGAAGATTGGTAAATTGGGAGCACGGCCAACTGAGACTTGATTAAGGTGACTTTTCCTGCTTTGGTTAACCAATAGCCACCAAAGGTTGTGATCTTAGTTTTGATTTTGCAAATGATATCCGACCAAAGCGATCTTATATTGACTCCATTTGTAATAGGGAGGCTAAGGTATTTAATCCGATCCCAGCTGGCATGCCCTCTGAATCCCAGGATATTTGTGATGCTATTGAGTTCTTGTTGGCCTGTATTCCAACTGTAGATTTCACTCTTTCTCTCATTGATAAGAGCGCCTGTGACTCTACAGTATCTTTTTAGGACCAAATCAAAGGCTTTGGCAATTCTGGTGGACGCACCTCCGAGGAGTAGTGAGTCATCTGCGAAGAGAGCATGGTTCAGGGGAGTGACATCTGAGGAGGATTTTAGGCCAGGGAGCGAGCCAACAAATCTTTCAGCTGAGAGTTTTCTACTGAGCGTATCTGCCATTAAGATATACAAAAAGGGAGAGAGGGGACAGCCCTGCCTGTGCCCCTCCAGGCTTGGAAGAAGTTAGAGGGCCGACCATTGACAAGGGGGGCGATCCAAGGGTTATCGATGCAGGCCTTTATTAGCTGGACAAAATGGAGCGAGAAGCCGAAGGAGAGGAGAACCTTGATGAGAAAAGAACAATTGACTCTATCAAACGTGTTTGCCATATCTAATTTAATCAACATACCTTTCTCTTTTCGCTTTTTGCTGGAGTGGATTGTCTCCTGGACTTGAATGACATTTTCAAGTATGTGTCTGCCTTCCATGAAGCCACCTTGGGGGCTAGAGATCAGCCTCTTGAGCAGAGGCTTAATCCTGCTTGCTAACAATTTGGCCATAATTTTATAGGATGCATTACAAAGTGATATGGGTCTGAATCTAGTGAAAGTTTCTGGATTGGAATCTTTGGGAATTAGTGCCAAATAAGTGGAGTTGGTTCCTCCACTGATCTTGGATTTTCTCATAAACCCCTTTATCATTTTTTGAAGATCTCTTTTTATGATGTTCCAACAGACTTTGTAAAAATGTATCGTGAATCCATCTGGGCCCGGTGCCTTGTCTGATTCCATGGACCAGATAACTTTGATAATTTCCTCCTCTGTTACCTCGCTGATGAGGGCAGCGTTGTCATCAGGGGTGATTCGGTGAGGGATATTCAATAGGAATTCTGTGATTTCTCCTTCGGAGGCCTGAGTTCCCTCACTAAAAAGGTTTCTAAAGTGACTATCTACTGCATCTTTGACTTGAGTGAAGCCTTTGTTGACCTGGCCCTCTGTTGTCTTTATTTATGAGATGTGGTTCCTGGACAACCAGGCTCTATATTGTTTGTGGAAGAAGGATATATTGTTTGTGGAAGAAGGAGGTGTTTCGATCCCCTGCTTTTAGCCACAGAATCCTGGATTTGATTCTCCAGTATTCTTCTTCTTTTCGGAAGGCTCGATATGTTGAGGATTGGGCTTTTAGTTCTTGTTCCAAGAGATCCGTTGTAATCTCTTTATTTTCCATTTCTGTTTGCAGGGTCTCCAAAGTGTCCACTGCTTCTTTACTTGTGCTGGTTGGAGTAGGGGCTGGTTTCTTTATCCACTCCTTCAGGGCTTGTTTTGTAGCCTTCAGTTTTTGCTCCCACACAAAACTTGAGGATCCTGAAAATGGTTTGGCCCAGGCTTCTTTTACAGTATCGAAAAATACTTCTCTCTCTGTCCATAAGGGGTTGTAGCGGAAAGGTAGGGGTCCTAGATCTTCTTCATCTTCGAGGAGAAGCTGGATCGACTTGTGATCAGAGGTCAACTTGGGTAAAATTTTTGTTTTGATTATCTTTTTATCCATAATAAGGGAGCCCTGAACCAGAAAACGATCCAAAYGTGCAGAGATATGCTYCRTCCYAGATCTGTTGTTGGACCAAGTGAAGCGRCCGYGWATGGGACTGAAGTCTAATAGATCYCATTGCTRCAATAGWTCTTCCACATAGGTCARCATMRGATCTCTACTGTTGGAACCACCTCTTTTCTCTTTTGATTTCAGAACTATATTAAGATCACCTGCTAGGATAATGTTACTTGGGGTGTGCTGCTCTAAAAAAGTTGAGAGAGAGGCCCAACATTCTCGTTTTTCAGAGTAAGTGACAAGGACATAGAGGTTAAATAGAGAGATAGTCAGCTTACTTGCACAATGAGTCAGTTCCGTGAAGATCCAATGCTAGGTTTCATGAGATTTGTTGAGCATAAATGAGTCTTCTGTCCAAAGAGTTTCCAGCCCTCCAGAAGAGCCCCTTGAACTTACTGCTTTGCCTACACTTTTCTTCCACTTTGACTTGCTGATATCTAGAAGCACTCGGCCTTCTATATTCGTCTCTTGGAGCAAGAGGATGTCTGAAGGTTCTATTTTCTGGAGGTCCATGACTGCTTCAGCTTTGGAGGCGTTCCCCAGTCCTCTGCAATTCCAAGAGGCGAGCTTCATAATTTACTTATGAGGGGGAGAAGGGCCTCCCTTTGTAGGCCTTGATCTGGTGTTTCTTCCGATGGACATTTCTATGGTGGGCTGACTTCCTTGAACTTTAAGTCTCTCTGCCTCCTCTTCCCTTAATTCTTTGTGAGATTTCCTGCCTGCTCTTTTCGAAGGGCGCTCAAAGGCTTCATCCTCTGAAGAGCCCGAGCTATCCACTGGTGTTTTCCTTGTTACTTCAGCATAAGATGGGTTGGAGGGGCTGCCTTGTGGGGCCTCTATCTGTATAGATTTTCCCCCTTCTTTGTTGGGTGGAGGGGCTTCTGTATGTGCCTGGTTTTCCTGTGTCGAATCAGCTGGGTTGGTCTGAGTTTTTTCTGATGCCTTCGGGGTTGCATCCTTTTCTTGGTTGTTCTTGGAAATGCCTGGAGCTCCAGAGGTATGCATTTTACCTTTTCCCCTTTTTTGATGGGAGTTCTTTTGAACTACTGTCCACTGATCCTCGTTTGAATTGTCTACTTGCTCCTCTGCTTTTTTCTTGCAGTGCTTTGCAAAGTGTCTGTGACCATGGCAGTGTCTGCATTTGAAAGGAAGTTGTTCGTAATCCAGTTCCTGGATGTATGTCCATCCAGCGACTGTGAGCTTGATTGCTTCTGGCAAACCCTCTTCTAGGTCGACTTCTACACAGATTCGGGCGCATGAGTACTGGTCTTTCCTTGCTGCTTGATCTATGTATTTTCCGAGCGCGTTACCAATGATCTGGAAGGTTTTTTGGTTCTAGCAGTGGAGTGGAAAATGAGGAAGACGCACCCACACCGGGACAGCGGAAGGGACATCCTGAGAGGGATCAAAGTCGGGAGACCATTTGTTTAGGTACAAGCCTTGTGGTCCCATGAAATATGGACCGTTTCTAAAGACGAGGCTTCTGTCATCCTGGTTTTCAAAGACAAATACGAAGAACCCCTTGCCCACAAAATAGCTCTTGACCCCATCTTTTATCAATGGTGTCCAGTTTCTTTGTGTCCAGTCCTCTACCGATTTTGGTGATGGCCAGAGGCTCGCGAACTAGCCTATTAATCCTTTCTCGGCGAGATTCAGAGCATCTTTGCATGTTTCTTCTTCTGGAAGTGCTACCATGGGGATCGAATCTAATTTCTTGACAAAATTTTGTTGATTAGCCGAGGGGGGGTGCTTCGAATTTGCAACAATCAATGCTTTGAAAGCCGAGATCTCCGGAGGCGGGATGAAAGGAGGGGCAGAGCCCCAGCTGGGATCCATGGGAGAACCTCTGCTGGAACTCTACATTCGCGGGCCTGTGCAGGCTGGCTCCCAATAGCCCAAACTCTCCGAACTGTCAGGCTGTCAGGTCTAAGCAGCGAAGAAGGCGCTGGCCTGCGGCCAGGGGTGCAGTGCGGCGGCTAGGTTTTAGTTCCCTCCTCCTCAGAATGGAGGGAAGCTCCAACGGGACTCAGCCTAACTGTCACCAGGGAGGAGCTTCAACTTTCCGTTGAAGCCCCAATGGAAAAAACCTTGCACGAGTCTACCACGAACCGTGCTCTTCCGCTCGGCTTCACTCACTCCAGGTTACTGCGTCGCTGCTATAAAACTTAGTAAATTTTGACCAAATGAAAATTGATCTGTTTTCTGTGATAAATTTTTCTGGGAATCCAAATCTTGATAGAATATTATCCTTGAGGAATTTTATAAGTTCTTTTGAGTCTTCCTTCCTTAGTGCTACTACTTCTTTTCATGTTGTAAACTATTATGTAGTAGTGAGAATGTATGAATGGCCTTTACTTTATTTTGGGTTAATTGGTCTGACAACATCAAGTTCCCATTGTGTGAACGGTTCTTCTACTGATATAGGTTGCAAGGGCATTGCAACCTTTTTCATTCTTCTTGAAAACTTCTGACAAGAAATGCATTTTCTTATTATTGCATATGAATATTTGAAAATTGTTGACCAATAATAACCACTCTTATTATTTTATGTGCAGTAGCTATGGGTGCAAAGTGACCACCACAAATTCCTTCATGAAATTCTTTCATTAGTTCTTGAGCCTTTGTTGCATCAACATATCTTAACAACATTCTGTCAAAGTTCCTATGAAACAAAATCTTGACAACTGGTACATATTGATTTGATTTAATTTTAAAGCCCTCCTTTCTTTTGGTGACATGCCATTTGAGAATTGGCCTGATTTTAAATAGAAAATTATATTTTTATACCATTCAAAACCTGATATAAATTTTCCAGTTATAACTGATACAACTCCATTTAATGAATCATTTCCAACAATAATCTTACACAACCCCTGTCCTCTATCTGCTTGTAGTGGTTTGATCTTAATCTCATACTCCTGGATTTTGGCCAGCCAATTTGCCCATTTCCCTTCTCTTAATTGTTGATTTAGAAGCATTTTTACTGGAGAAGAGGGAACATATGCTATGACATGAGAAAATAAGATGTAAGTTCTAAAATGATCTACTTCCTTTACTAAGGAAAGTATTTGTTTTTCTATATTTCAATACTTCAACTCATAATAATGCATGGTTTTTCTCATGAAGCTTATCAAGATTTCTTCTCTTTTATTGTTTCTCTGCATTAAAATTGAAGAAATAATTTCTTATGAGGCAAAAGAATATATAATAAAATCTTTGTTAAAAATTGGGCTTATCAATATTGGGGAAGTTATAATTACTTCTTTGATATTATTGAAATCTTGTTAAATATCATCAACCCATTCAAATATTTCGTCCTTTTTAAGAAACAAGTTTATTGGTTTGACTATTATTGCATAGTCTGGAACAAATCTTCTCACAAAAATTATTTTTCCAAAGAACGAATGAACTCCCTTTTTTTTATGTTGGTGGATTTAATTCATTTATAGCCTTTACTCTTCCAGGATCAATATAAATTCCCTCCTTGTTGACTATGTGTCCCAATAATTTTCCTTCTGAGACTGCAAATAGACACTTCTTGGGATTTAGAGAGATTCCAAATAATTTACATATTTCAAATACTTCTCTTAAATGGCCAATATGATTTTCTATTCTCTTGGAGTAGAAAGTGAGATCATCTCAGTAATCAACCATTAATTTACCAATTAGATATTTGAAGGCATGATCCATGGCCCTCTGAAAAGTTACTCTAGTGTTTTTCAAGCCAAATGGCATATGGACATATGCATATGTCTCCTATGGCATGATGAAAGCATTTTTTAACATATCTTCTTTTGCAACAAGAACCTGATTATAGCCTAAGAATCCATCTAAAATGGACATGAGAGATGAGTCGGTGAATTCTTGGATTAACATTTCCATGTTTTGTAGAGGATAGTTATATTTTATACTTTCTTTGTTTAAATCTCAAAAATCAACACATAAATGAATTTCCTCATTTTTCTTCCTTACAATCACTAGATTGGAAAGCCATTCCAAATGTCTGATTGGAAAAATTATTCCATCTTTTCTCAACTTCTCAACTTTTGTTTTCACCAAGGGATTTAGCTTATGGTTTATTATTCTCATCTTTTGTTTAAATTTCTTAGTCCCTTTTTTTAGTGGTATAATATGTTGGAATATTGATTTTTCATGATCTTTAATATCATCATAACTCCATGGAAAAACATCGAAATATTCTTTAAACAAAGCAATATATTGATGAACTTCTTTTGGTGTGAAATCAATCCCAAGATTAAAATATTTTGGAGAGATTTTAGTTTCAATGTTTATCTTTTGATTTTGTTGTATCTTTCATGTAGATTCTTCTTCTTTCAAATCTTTGGCCTTATCATCTCCTGTAAATAAAGATTAAGATTTGACACAACTTTTAGAAATCAATGGGATGTTTTTTTTCAACTTCACCTGCATTAGCAATAAAATCATTCAACTATTCATCATTCTCAAATACTTGAATATGTTCCTGGTTGTCAAGAACCGAGGGCCTGAAGATTCTTTTCACTTGAAACGTATTCTTATTTTGAGAATCATCTGGATTAAATAATGATGCAACAAGTTCCAAAGAGTCTTCTTTCTGATTCATTTCTCTAGGGATGAAAGATAAATTAAATGAACTAAATGAATCCATTAGTTCATTTACTCTTTTTTCATATAATTTCAATCTTTATTTTTTGATCTTATATTTTTGACTGATATGATTTATAACTAGTTTAGAATCACGAGTTATAATAAAATGTTATATGTTCATTTCCAATGCCAAAATCATCCCCTATATCAATGCCTTATATTCTTTTTCATTATTCATACAAGGAAATTCCAATCTGATAGAATGTGGGTGTATTATTGAATCAATAACTTTGAAAAAAATTTCAACACCACTCCCTGAACTGGAGCATGCACCATCAAAAGACATTCTAAAAAATCCTTTGAAAATATTTTCTTCTTCATTTTTTGAAATATCTTGTTGTTTTGAGTCCAACACGGAATAATTCCCTATACCGACATCAACATAGCCTTGCATCAATTCATTATCCTTTTTATTAAAAGAGAATGGTTTTCTTGGTTCATGTGGAACCTTCAACATTGTTCCATATTTACTGGGAAATATCATGCAGCTTCCATCATTCATGATGTAACCCCCAATCATTGCATACCAATCTGTTCCAAGGACCACTCCATAAGATGGAGGAACATAAACAATTGTAATTATGAATACAGTTGTGATACATGGGGAAACAATTATCCAAGCATAAAATCTTTATTTTCTCCATATGTTGGGATTTTTCTTGAATCAATGGCATAAATACTTTCCCTGGTTTCATAATACTTGGTACAACCCATCCCAAATGCTTCCATGACCGATAATGGCATGATATTATTTGTAGCTCCTGTATCAACCACACAATTATGAAGGACAACATCATGATTCTCTATCGTGATATGGAAATGAAAGACTTTACCTTTCGGTCTTTCTGATGAATTATTTTGTTGTTTCCTTGAATTTGATGCAATGAATTCCATTCTATGAGTGGGATTATCTAAATTTTTAAGGATATTTTTCCTCTACTAGGGAATTTTCAAAACTTCCATGAATGGAAAAACAATCCTTAATTTTGAGAGATCATCTATTACATTATATGTCATCTATGGAGAACTTCTTGTTGAATTTACAAGCGACTATTGCTTATTGTCCTATGTTCTATTTGACTTCATTTTTTCTTTCTCTTTATCTACATTTTCCTTTTCTTTTCCTTTTTCCAAATTATCTTTTATTTTGTGTTTATTTTCTTGTGCTCTTGTCTACACAACATTATATATTTTTTTGTGACTAGCGGAATCAAAAACTAGTTGGGCACATACTCGCATGACACCTGGTTGTGTTATCCGACTACTACCGCTATAACCTCCAGGTGTGCCCATGATTCCCCATACACGACACACAAGGTAATCCTTGGTTTCACTACACAACATTATCTTGTGAGATATCATTTTCTTCATTTTCCTCAAATATATACATGGATGAATCACATTCATTTGTCTATACAGATTCAAGAATTTCTTATTGAATGAAATCAGCCTCTTGATCAATGTTTTGATTTTCAAAAACATATTCTAATACTACAACATTTGGGTTTGGCGCTCTTGGCTCCCTTTGTCTGAATTCATTAGTGGTGCTATTGGGTGTAGACATATTTTGAGAAGGAAGTCTATTTTGGGTGTAGGCCTATATTTGGAGAAGGATATTTTTTGGGGAAAGACTTATTTTTGGAAAGGAAGGCTTAATTTTGGAGCTCACACAACAAGTGGCAAGAAAGCAACATGTAGAAAAATAAGGAAAATCAACATGCAGGAGGAAAAGCAAAGTGGCGCGCAGGAAGAAAAGCCTAACCATGATAGGGTTAGGGTTTTTGATAAGGGTTGTAACGACTATAATCATATAAAATAGTATAAACAAGGACCTAGGAGGTCTAGATAAAGGGTGTATGTGAGAGAGGGATGGATATGAAAAAAGGTGTGTGTGTGTGAGAGAGAGAGATACATATAGGTAAGTTAATATCATAACAGAGAGAGTAGATTACTATGACTTTGTGGGTTTTTTATTGTAACAAGTCTTTGCCAGCAGGAAAATCCCCCCCTTTAACTATACCGGGGTTTAAGATATAGACAAAGCGAATGACCATCTAAAAGTCAATCTAGTTTTTACTCTATCCCAAACATACCAAAATAAATGAAAAGAAAGCAATAGGAGAGAAGATCGATAATTGTACCTTTTATCCCATGTCTGGTGATGATTTCCTCAAGCTCTGTAGTTCCAAATGTTAGATTACTGAGAGGGGGGGTGAATCAGTAATAGAGAAATTGTCCTTTTTAACCACAACGTGCAAGTGTTATATCAATGTAGAATTATCATCCAATATTTGCAAAGTAAATAAATAATGAACAAATGAACAATCATACACATACACAGTACACCAATGTTTTTACGTGGCAACCCAAAGCAGGAGAAAACCACAGAATTTTTTTTCTTATATGTATTTAATAATTACATTCATTGGAAGCACCAACTTTCTTTGTTTTCCAGATGCAACTGGAAGGAGGCTCCAACCCCCTAGTTTCTCAGGCTACAACCTGAAGGAAGATCCAACTCCCAAATTCTCTGGCTACAACCAGAAGGAGGCTACAACCTCCTATGTTCTCTGGCTACAACCAGAAGGTGGCTACAACCGAAAGGTGGATACAACCACCTTTCCTTTCCCCATCCAACTTCCCTGACGTAGAAGTAGAATGATGGAACCATTGTTACACTATCACTGTGAGATATACTGTTGTAAACCTGTACCAATCAACCTGCACCAAACAACCTGTACCAATAACCCAAACCATGCATCAACCATGCATCAAAATGTAATCAACCTGTACCATGAACAAGTGCATCAACTATGCACCAACCTGTACCTCAACCTGTACCATGAACAAGTGCATCAACCATGCACCAAACCTGTACAATTAACATGTCACAACAACCTATCCAAACAACCTATCACAACAACCCGTCTCATCAATCTTATCAACCAAATTAGATCTACTCACCAATATCAATCACCAATACAACTCTCAAATATGGGCATCAACCAAGCATAACACAACAACTCATAATCATCACCAAGATCAATATGTGCTTCTAATAATATACCCATACAAGTATGCTACATCATCCATAAACCATGTGTCAAAAATACTACTAACAAGTGTCTCCAATGATGTAACAAGTATGTACCAACATCATCAACTATACACCTCATGTATGTGGCAACTCATCAACTACTTGTCTCAACCATGTACCCAACATGTACCTCAACCAAAATCCCTCATCAATTTCATCATCCAAATATTATTTGTAACTATGTAATAGACCTGGTGTATATTATCACATACCTGCAAACCTTCCTTAAATTTAACAATAAGAGACTAGCATTTTCATCAAACTTTACTTTAGTCTCACGTGACTAGTTTTGGATTAGTCAACAACCCTAACTTGAAATAATCATAACTATGTACCTGTAATGAATAAATATTTGAAAATAGTACACAATATTCTTCAATGTGTTTTGTGAAATTTCTCCAGGTATCACTAATTGGAACCTCTCAGAAAAGGATTTATAGCAAAAATGGCATACCTTGTTGAATTTTGGCTTATTCTAGAGAGAAAACTTGTAGAGCGTTCCCCGCACAGAATATTTGTTGTATGGATTTGAAAATTGTACACAAAATACTGCAGAATGTAATCTAAGAAACACATTTTGTCTTACTGAATTTGGATTTTTTATGAAGAATTTATGACGTTATTACCCGAAACACCCATTTTAGACTAGTTTCGGGACTAGCCACAAACCCTATTTTCCACGTAGTGTAACTCCAAAACTAAAATGAACCAAAAGATGAAATTTGTAACACAAGCACTTGGATATGTTTCCTCAATGAAATCCCAATTTCACGGTATGAATCATTCTATAAAAAAAATTATTGTGAAAATAGTGAGATGACCTATAAATAACATACCTTATAAAGCACCATCAAAAGAATTTATCCTCTCTTGAATTTTGGCCTTCTTTACTTCACCTTCCCTCTGAAATTCAACTTAGATATCCTTTGGTTACCTCAGTTACCTATAGATATTCAATATTCTCAAGTGTGATTAAAATGAGAGAGCCTTCTTTCCTCTTATTTATACTTTCATGTAGCTTCCTCAAGGGGTTACCTTTTAACCATCTTAACCCACTTTCCTTATTTTAGGGTTAACCCACTTCTAATTTCTCCATTAAATTTATTATTTAAATAATTTATTTTTTATTCACTTTGACATATAGTACACTCATCACTTCATTTTATTATTTACCTTCTAAAATCTCTTAAACCACTTTGACTACTTTGACCTTTTGGGGCTTCTAGATGACTCATGAGGGTTCTCCAACTTCACATGGCCATAACTCTCTAACCGTGAGGAGTTATGTGACACTCCACATACCAGTGGAAATGGAATGATGTGTACTATCCATATAGAATAGTATTTCCTGCAAATATAGTAAAATTCATACCATTATCCATCAAACAAACTTGGGTCCATTACCCAAACCTGGGTTCTCCAACTTCTCATGGCCATAACTCTTTAACTATGAGGAGTTATGTGACGTTCCATATAACACCGG
Source organism: Picea engelmannii (assembly GCA_009831015.1). NCBI lineage: Eukaryota > Viridiplantae > Streptophyta > Pinopsida > Pinales > Pinaceae > Picea > Picea engelmannii. Next base: position 119,190 of record ML797225.1, on the reverse strand, counting down.
AAATGGAATGACATGTAATATCCATCTAGAATAGTATTACCTTAAAATATATTAAAAAACATACCATTATACATGAAACAACCTTGGGTCCATTACCCAAACCTTTGTGCTACCAGAATTCGCTACCAGACTTTCTCCAAGGGTTGGAATCAATCACTAAGGGTTGAAAACAATCTAAAATATCACTCTCCAATGGTTGAAATCAATGAAAACCAACAATCTATACCAACTGTCCATCAACCTAAGACAATTGTATGACACCAAAGACTGCAAGTCTCCTCCCAAGGTTGACCTGCATCCAAGACTAGGAAAACAAGGACTACAAGCATGCTACTTTTATTCATAAATTAGGGTTAGATATCAAATGATATGTATAAATCAAAGAAAACACACAAAACATCATCATTTGGGACAGGGAAAATAGATTCTTTTATTCATCAAACAAAGACTGAAACTTACAATCTGTGTTGGCCACCATTCCGCGAACCTGGTCCGGGATCCTCTTTACAATGATCCAAGTGCACTTTTAATAGGATTTTTCTCTCAGTATTCTGATCACCTCAAGGGAAGGGAATGGATTGAATGGAAGAGGAAGGGTTTGAGGTGGGAATGTTGAGGCAATAACTCACAAAAGGTAGCAAATGCTTGGACAAGGAAGGGAAGTGAAATTGGGCAGAGTTTCACTGTTCTTATGCTTATTATTGAAATGAAACCCCAACACCTCCTTTTATATGACAAAATTATGGTTATTCGGTTGGGGGATGGGATATAGCAAGTTAATTGGTTGGGAAACCTCCAATAGATTGTGGATTTCACCGAATTCCTCACAATTTTTTCATTTTTTCATTTTTTGCAAGCATACGTGTGTTTTTTATCATGCAACAAGTGTATGTACGTGGGATTTCTAGCATGAAACAAGCATATATACATTATCTCTAATGGTGCAGGGCATGTACATGCTCTAAAAAATGGTTTTTTAAGTAGAGCTTCTCAACAATGATTTGGAAAATTATGCAACTAAGAGTGTCAATTCCATGTATGCATGAGAAGGGAATTTTAGGGCTATAAAAAATACCCCCTAATGTATGAGGTCATAAAATCAACTAATGTCTGAAATACATTACAACATGTTCACCAATTAAAAAAAGAGAGTGAGGTCGGGACCAAATTTTGGGAGGTGTCATCTGCAAAAAAATAATTGTCTCTCTAAGGCGGGCATACCCATGCTCGGGATGATCTAAATAATGGATTCCAATCAAATACACTTCAGATCCATGTCATATAACTATCTAAAGTGTAGCCATGAGAAATACACAATGGATATACATGTCAAAATCAATCGAAGATATACAATTACAATATGCATATTCAAGAAGATAGTGATGCCTGCGGCTGGAGATGAGGTCTTCATAGCTCGAACAACAACTTCAAGATCTTCAAAACGTAGGTAGGAGTACAATGGGAGTGTGATACTCACTACCCTGAGGTCTTCGACAGTCCATCGGGAAAATACATGAGGATCTCAATGATCAGGCAGAGAAATTCGTCGATTTTGAATATGGACTTGACTGGACTCTCGGGATGTCTGACTCATGAAGGTCAAGAGACAAATTGTAGAAAGGCTGACTTAGGTTGGGTAAAAATTACCTTGGAAAAAAACACGAAAGATGATCAGACTCGGGTAGCATGACATTGACATAAGTTTGTGATGCAGGAGGCAACACAAACTCTCAATGTGTTTGGAAGTGTAACCAAACAGAGGAGGACACAACTCTATGTAGAAAGAACAACTTCCTAAGGTCATACTATATCCCAATGCTTGAAGAACAAATAGAAGGATGTGCTTTTTCCAAGGTCAACTCTCTTTGCTTCCGAAAAAAAAATGTATATTTCTCGTCCCCTCTTTTTGGAATATTTGATTTTTTTGTCTTTTTCAATTTTTTAAGAGCTTGAAAAAAGAATAAAAGAATGCTACGTTACAAACGAGGAATGAGTGTCGCGACAAGCAAAATAGTTCCAAGCGCAAGGAGAACACTAATGCATAGGGCAAGGAGACATGTGCAGGATAAGGACACTCGAAGAAAATTCCTCCATGGGTCAAGGTGTCAAGTCGTAGAGGCAAGAAGTGCTACAAGGCTTGCGTATAAGGAATGCTTCAAAGGTTCAGTTGAGAGAAACATGGATCCGTCATTAGGACAAAGATGCAAAGATGAGACTCACAATGTGATTAAGCAAGACACAGTGAGACCCCTTCCATGTAATTTTTATGATCCCAGAGAAGGTAATCTTAGTAGTTTTTTCATGTTTTAGAGAGTCTAAAAAAAATGCAAAATAAGACTCTAGGGAGTACCTTTTTCGGAGATAGTCTAGTCGGTTCGAAAAAGGGTTAAACTTGTATCGAAAATACGTCTATTCAAAACCATTTTAACGAGTGTGACAAAGACAAGATCACTCAGAAATATTTTCAATTTTAAGGAGTCTGAAAAGAGCTTAAATATGGACTCACAGTCTTTTTCTGAGTTTAGTCTCCTTAGCCCAAAAAAGTATAAAAGTAACTGAGGAGAACTCTCCCGACGAGATGAATATCTCGAGGCATACCTTTTTCCACTAAAATATACAGTCTGGAAAAAAGGTTAAACTCATGCCAATGGATGTTATTCTGGACCAATTTAACGAGTGTGAAGGAACAAGGTCACTCAATGATCTTTTCAATTTTAGGGAGTCTGAAAAGAGCTTAACTATGGACTCTGGGGGAGTTCATTTTTCGTAAGTAATCTCCAAGGCTTGAAAAAGGTGATAAAACAAAACCAAAACCAAGGAGAATGTTCCTTTTTTGAATATTTAGTCCCTCAGGACTGAAAAATGGTTAAAATTACGCCTAAGAATACTCTTCTAGTGAACCAAATTTCCTAGAGCATACCTTTATTCATAAAATTAGCCATCCAGACCAAAAAAGTTGTAAACCACTACCAGACAAATGTGCCTTCAAATTTGAGTTTGGCGAGCATGAAGGGCAACCAAATCACTCGACAATATTTTCATTTTTAGAGAGTCTGAAAAGGGCTTAAAGAAGACTCTAGGGGGATACTTTTCTTAGTTAATCCAGAAAAGATAAAAAATAATAAATACAGTATCGTTGGATGTTGCTTTCGAATTTCAAAGTGAGCTTGAAAGAAAACAAAGCATGCTCATTAGGGAGTCTCAAAGGTAAGGCCTAGGATGATGGTGAATCAAAAGAATGAGGCTTTATCTCATAATAATGACAAGACTAACAAGGACTCCCAAGCCTATAGTCATTATTGACAGCATGGACACCAAAATGAAGTAAGGATCTACCTAGGGAATCCATGTAAAGGTAGTCTCAACCACCTAATTACGACACTTCTAGAGAAACAATGAAGGTTCTGTGTTGCACTTGGGTGGGATCGATCCTATGGAAACATGGAAAGGACAACAAGTTGCAAAAAGTGGGTTAAAATCCTAACTTATATGAAAAAAGTTGAAAAAAAATGACTTTTACCAAAGGATACCAAAAAATGTGAACAATCTCAAAAAATTACCAAACCACAAGGAAACGAGTACCATAACAACCAATAGAAAACTCATAAGTGAAATCAAGTGATCACCAAGCCAAAAAAAATGACAAAGGGTATCAAAAAGGGGAAAAGGGGGTGAAAATTTCTATAAATAGAAGTGGACAACTCATTTTTACCATTTCAATTTGAAAATCAACCAAAAGGTGAAAAGACCCCATTGTTAAAAGAGTATAGTACGAGAGTTTCAATGGATGAAAAGACCTTCTGATTGGACCAAGTAAGTACAAATCACTCCCTCTTGTAATTCAATTCCTTGTTTATTCTTTAATTTAATGTTTTGAGGGGGCACACTCTTGTAAAAAGAGCGGCCATGCATGTACGTGGGCTGTCCAAGGCTAGCCCGTGTATGTACTCGGGCAGGAAATCAACAACCCGCATACATACATGACTGTGTACAAAACAACCTGTGTACACCTTGGTAGACTTTGAAAAACAAAAAGCAAGTATTGACTCTCCTCCATTTTTTCCATGAAATAGGATGTGTGTTCACTGGAGGGAGAGAGATCATGAGGAGTTTGATGTTTTGGTCGAAGAAGACCCTCTAGCCATTGTCACACTGAAATAATGTGGGTTGTGGAAATTATTCCAGTGTCTGTTTATGAGGGCACAACCGAGGCTGCTCAATTCTCTTGTGGAGTATTGGCATCCTGATGTAGAGGCCTTTATTCTAGAGGGTCAATCACTAACCCCAACCATAGAGGACATATATTTATTGACTAGCCTCTCGAGAAGAGGGGAACCGATTAACTTGAGGACATTTCCTCTAGGGCCTTTCAACATCGAGGATTACATTCGGATGTACTGTGAGGATGACACTGAGAAGGTAGGTTCTTAGGTGTCAATCCACAAGATCACCAACCTTTCTCTACGTGTGATATTAATTTTGATCGGGTGGATTACTGGATCTGCAACCCTTCACTAGGCCTCCTGGGCACATATGCATTATTCCATTCAGTGTTTGGAGGTGACCATCTTCAACTCGAGTACGACCATGATGGTATGCATGAAGAGAAAACTTGTAGAGTGTTTGCGGCATACTAACAAGAACTTCAGGTTCAATACCATTTTTTTCTCTTCCTTCTTTGAGAGGGTACCCAGTCTCAATCCCAAAGAGACGATATGGGGACATGTAGCCTCCTTCCCAGTAATCAGTAGGTGGGTAGCATTGTTACCACAATAGGGTAGAGGGAGGACCATAGAGGCCTTCGATGATTTTTTTTTTGACAGGTGGGCACGTTAGATCTCGATGATGGAGGATTACCCATATGTAGGGATCAACTTCACTAGAGACCCAGACATGTTGGTGCCTCCTGGAAAGGAGTGAGGCGAGATAGGTAACATATTTTTTAAATTTTATTTAAATTTAAAAATTTTCATATATATACTTTTTATGTGTGTATAGAGTACTGACTCGTGTATCTTTTATGTACATATGTGGGCCCTGTGCAACCAACAGACTTCACTAGGACTCGACGACATCCTCAACTTGAGGTAGGACCAACAATGACAGGAGGATCAACAACTGCAGGGCAACCCCCATACGAAGAGGTGGACCGAGTTTTGAGATGAGTGGAGCGCAACCACACTGCGCTCACTCGTGTTGTACCTATGGCCGAGATCGAGGATCTCCACCCTACTATGCAACCTCATGTAGTAGGGGTTCCTCGGACTTGGGTCCAGTTATTCCGGCGTTTGGCCATCATCGTTGTACACTATAGCAGGGAAAATAGGCCCCGTTCTTAGATAACATTAGATCGTTGATGTTCTGGGGGAACTTTTTGTACTATATATATTTTTTGAGGGCATAATCCCAACGATGTATATTGAACACTTTTTGAGGCTTTTATGACCACCTATGTACTCATGACATTATTTTTGGACACACACACACACACACACACACACACACACACACACACACATATATTTACATCTTTTCTGTCTTATGGATGTATTTTTACAAATTTATTTACATGTGTATGTGTGTACTTTTCTTTTATTTGTATGCAACATGCCAATCTAAAATTTGATTAGCTAGAGTATATGTTAGATGATTAAATATCCTAGGAACATGTATATATGTAATGTAATCGAAAGATCATTCTAATAGATGTACCCTAAGGAATATTCAATGCATAGTGGGATCATAAATGCGGCAGACCCCATTTAACTGGGACACAAATAGCTGAGCATATAGGTAGACCCAGAGGTGAGAAATACCCTATGATAGAGCGTCACAAAGAAATTCTATCACTGTGTTTTACTCAGAAACATTGTTTGTAGCGTTGCCTAGACAAACACCTCCGGAAGCTAACAATTGGCCTCCATGTGATAAAATCACCCAAGTTGCAGAAGAAATCCTTCGAGTGTGCCAGTTAGAACAGTCTATGAACCCAAAATAAACCTATGATTCACTTGACATCTACCATAGTGAAAAAGAATACATAAATAACTACACATCCAAAACAAACAAAAAATGTATAAGAAGTTATACATATATACAAGAAGTCACCCAGGTGACCAACCTAAGAGTATTACTTCTTAAGGTAGAGCCCATTTCTAGGCTCAACCAAGGAATTTCCCTCAAAATCAACAAGATGGTAAATGCCCTTATCCAAGACCTCTTTCACAATGAACGGTCCAAACCACATGGGTTTGAACTTGCCTTCCCCCAGGGGATCTTTATCTTGATCATAGACTAGGACAAGATCTCCTTCGGAGAAAATCCAAGGAAGAATGGACCGATTATACTAACACTTGACTCATTTCTTATGAGACTCATTGGATAAGGCTACATTACAATGATGCTAATAGAGCTGCTCGAGATATAGAAGGCATTCTTCAAGAGGTGAAGCGTCCGACAGTAATTCCTTTGCCAACTTTAAAGAAGGAATATGACACTCAATAGGTAAGACTACTTCCAGCCCATATACAAGTTGAAAGGTTGAAAACTCGGTGTAAATATTCACAGATGTTCGGTAGGCCCACAATGTTGAATATAACATCAAATGCCAATTTGACTTGGCATAATTGATCCTCCACTGAAGAATAGTCTTGAGAGACTTACTCACATATTCAACCTAACCATTCTCTTGCGGGTAATAAGGTGATGAATTCTCTTGTTTAAAACCAAGCTTTAACGTTAATTCAATCATCATTTTGTTTTGGAAGTCACTGCCATGGTCGGTGACAATCTCCTTTGGGATACTGAACCTTTCTACTATCTGATTAAAGATGAAAAGAGGCGTAGTTTCGCCATCATTACTAAACATTGGCATAGCTTCAACCCACTTTGTGAAGTAGTCTACTGCTATGATGATATAACGATGCCCCTGGGATGAAACCAAGTGACATGCAGTAAAGTCAATCCCCCACTTGGTGAAAGGACCAACAACAATCATAGGAAACATAGGAGCATGATGTTCCTGCATCTTTCGATAGAAGATCTGGAACAAGTGGCACTTCTTGACCGCTTCCACACAATCCTTGATTAATGAGGACCATAAATAACCTACACGTAGAATACTTTGGGTTGTTTCCAACCCAGAAAAATCACCACCACATGCTCCAGTGTGATAGTCGCTCAAAACTAGCTCTGCTTCTTCGTGTATAAGACATCGTCGAAGAATGCAATCTACGCCTCAATGATACAAAGTGTCATTGAGTATAAGATAGTTTCAAGCCTGATTTTGAATTCGTCGATGCCCATCGCGGGAAGCAGAAGTGGGGCACTTCAAAGTATGGAGATACACAATTATATCTCTATACTAGGGGTCTGAAGATGCAATTAGAAAGAGATCTCCATTAATAGGAGACTCTTCGCACATGATATCACTCGACTCGAACGAAAGTTCTGAAATGAGCTCAAAAAAGACCAATGACTTTTTGGATTTCATAGAAACAAAATCCAAGTCAAATTCCTGTAAGATGACTATCCATCTAATAATATTTCCTCCAATGACCCGTTATGTTAACACATATTGGAAAGGGTTGAAGACGACAATGACAGTGGCCTTGTGATCAAAATGTAGTGACAGAACCGTTGGACAACATGAACAAATGCCAAAGAAAGTTTCTCAATGTGAGAATAGTTAATTTCTGGTCCAACCCAACCTCGTCTAAGGTAATATATAACGTGATCCTCGAGTATATCATCATCTTGAACCAAGACCATGCCTATGGTCGAATTCGAAGCATCCAAATGCAACAAGAAATATTTGTTATAATAAAGAGGCCGAAGTAGAAGGGAAAATGTCAGGGCATGTTTCAACGCTTCAAAGGAGCATTGAGCAGCTTCATCCCAATAGAATGGGACACCTTTTTAAAGAGACACATAAACCCTTTAGTGATCTCGGTGTAATTCACAACAAAATGCCGAAGAAAATTCGCTTTCCCCTGCAAGCTCTAAATTTGGGGTATCGTGCACGGGGGAGGCAATTGAACTATTTCCTCAACCTTGATAGGATCGACCATGATCCCTGTTGTCGATACAATAAAACCTAAAATGACCTAATGTCACATAAAAACTGTACTTGTTAGGATTCGAGTGAATCTGATAGTAATGACATCTCTCAAATATTAGTCAATGATGGGCAAGATGATCATATCTCTTGCGAGAACGTGATGCTAAATCATCTAGATATGCCTCGACTATGTGTTTGAGGTTGTGAAAAGAGAACAACATGGCCCGTTGAAAGGTGGCTCCAACATTTTTCAGGCCAAAAGGCATCTTACGATATGCAAGGGTACCCCAAGGACAAATAAAATATGTTTTATGTTGGTCCTTAGGTTTGATTTTAATCTAATTGTCTCGAGAAACCATCCATGAACAAAAATACCTCACATCCTACACATTCATCGACAATCTGATCGATAAATGGGGTAGGAAAATATTCTTTTGGACATGCCTTATTCAAATCATGGAATTCCATACACACACAAATCATTCCCTATTTCTTGTTAACCGAAACCGGGTTTGACACCCATTCCATCAACTGTATAGGGTAGATAAAACTAGCTTTTAGATTTTTTTCTACTTCTTCCTTGATTGCTACCACTTTTTGATTATTTACCAGAAGAAGATTCTGTCAGACCAACTTGGCATTAGCGTAAGTCGTATTTCATGCTCGACAATTAGTGGGTCGATTCCTGGCATTTCCTCATAAGACCAGGAAAATAAGTCGTGGAATTATTTGAATAACTCAGTATAAGTTTGAATATCTTCGGGGGAGAAATATGCTCCAATAAAAATATTCTCCACAACACCAGGGGTTTGGGAGATATCGATTAGAATCATTGTAGAAATTCTTTCCTTATTACCCTCGGTGTAAACTCCATGTGTAGATAGAGGATTGACAGGACAAGGATTATCTCCATTCATGGTCAAAACAAATTCTCCTACCTCTATTCTCATTAACTCTGGAAGGAAGTAAGATCTATGGTGTAGATCATCCCAAGGTTTGTCGGGACCAGTAATTTCCTCGAGAATTGCCTCATCAGAGGGCAATACCAAGTCTAAAGGATCTTGAGTGGCAAGAGAATATTGAGCCTAGGTAGGCTTGAGAACTAGATCTAACTCCTTTGCGAGAATCGGATCGGGGTTGGATGAAGTCTGCTGGACAATGTTGTAACAACCTTAGTTGCGAATAAGGGCATGTCCATGTCGCAATTCCATATCCCTTCCATCGAAGCCGATGGGGAAGGTAAATTTCACAGATCATTAAACTAGATCATTCGAAATGAAGATACTTGAAAAATTGAAGCCCTCGACTGGTCGGGAACAACCGATATAAGCCTTACATCACTACAAGGTGACGGGTAATCAAAAGTTCCCATCAACAACGGAAACAAATTGGAACCTAAGCTGAAAGTTCCAGGTTGTGGATCATCAATCATCGGGACCGTGGAAGCCCCCGATGAAGGGTCATAATGAGAGAAAGACAATTAGTCTATGGTCACAATCTCGTATTCATGCGGAAAACAAAAGACCTGAAAAACCGTAGCTACCATTGCATGCATCACATAATTCCAACTCCTTCCTAACAATAGGTTGTAGTTGAGAGGCGCATCGACCACTTCAAGTTTGACACACATAGTTTTAGCTCCCAATTGCACAGGGAAGGAAGGAATAATTCTGTGTAGTATAAACAACTCACCGTCAAATTCCATAAGAAAGCTAGGTGACGAAGACAACTCAGGTTGGCCAATGGACTTCCAACATGCCAATGACATCACGCAAGTTGAGGCAACCTCATCAACCACTGTACAAAAAATGTTCTACGTAAAATATTTCATGGTGTAAGCCACTACTATTTGAAAAGCAACGTGGTGAGGAAGATGGGGTTTTAAGTAATTCGGATAAAAAATGATTCCTCCTGGGTTAGAAGTCTCTTCCACTCCCAAGGAGGACAATAGAGATTTTCTCTGTGAGGGGCAACTCTGGATGACTTCCAAAGAAGACAGAGCGCAAGGGGTTTGTGCCAGATCCTCTACAACGGAGTAGTTCTAGGAAATCCTCGTGTTTGGATTAAGAGAAGCCTTCTTAAACACACCTTTTGGGATGTGAGTCATCGTTTCTCCCACCACCTTCTCAATTTGGAGAGGATTCGGTGGGTTAGTGGCTTCCTTTCCCTTCTCGGAAGATTTCGACATTCCATAGTCTCGGGCCCTGGTCATTAAATGAGCCTCAACATTCATCATGTAAATATTTATGGCTGGGTTGTTATTGGTAGGCATAGGGGGTCCTTGACTAATCCCTGTCACGCTCGTGGATGATGAATTCTGAGCCATGTTTTTCCCTTGTGGAAAAGGGTTCGTCATCACAACAGGTTGTTGTTTCACTAATAGCTTATGGGTTTTCGCAAGCCGAGGGCACAAATGAATCAAGTGGTCCTCCATGTAGAGATTACAAAGATACTTCAACTCACTCTTCTCAATTTTCCCCCTCCAACATTATTGGTAGCCTTTTATCCCCTTTACCCTTCTTGTTTAATTATTTCTTCTTTCCCTCGGTCTATTGGTTGGCCTCAGGATTTGTCAAATACACACTATGTACATCCAAATTCTGGGTAGGGGGGACAACCAAACTTGGAGTCTGGCTAGCCAGAGTCTGTTGTATTGACAATTGTTGCAATTGATTCGACAATAGGTATGTGGACTTTCTTTGTGTTGATCCCACAATGTCGTCGACATGGGGTCCATAATTTTTCTTGGCCTTATCGAGAGTAGACCACGACACATCTGGAAATATATCATAGAGCATGCCAGACTGAGAGTAGATCAGTTCAAGTTGTTAGGATCTCATAATCGCCTCCTCTTCTGAAAACAATCTGGAAGTCGCTATGTCCTTGGATACGTAGGGCACCAAAAATTTCAATAGCGACTCAAGAAATAAAGAAGGAGGGACCTTGACCTTAATTAAGCTATTTCTACGTCGCCACTCTCGGATATGATCAAAGATGTGGTCATCTTTGGTTTTCTCAAATTTGGTAAGCGATTCGGTGCCAACATCGTATCTCACAAGTAACTAGAAATGGTTCAAGAAGACCATTTCCAAGTCGTTGAAGTAAGAGTACCTCGAGCCATTGATCTCAATATACCACTTTGTAGCACCCCCTATAAGAGTGCATTGAAAAAGGCACAACTGGATGGAGTTGTCCTTCAACGAGTTTGGTAGGCACCATAAATGAAAAGTTGTCACATGATCACCTAGATGTTCGCCAGGATTTCCCTCAAATTTCATAATATCTGAAGGAAACTTAGTCAGCATGGGGGCCCAATGCGGATCATGACAAATCAGGTCGTTCAGTAATCTCGACAAGTCTGGAAAATGTAGAGTTTCCAGAAACAGTAGTTTCAGTTGTGAACTATTTATAGGAAAAGAGGGTCATGGACTTTAACCGGCACCAGGTTTCTAGGAAAATCTGGAATGCTTGCCAGGGTTTTGGTAGAAACCATGGCCTTGACCAGCATAGGGAAACTACGTCTGTTGGGGTGTCATCGGTTGAATCTCGAAATTGGATGACATAGCTTGTGCAGGGATTGCTCTCTACATTGTATTCCAAGGACCTTGGAAGGGAATGCCCCTAGTCAATCCAATGGGAATGGGTAGGGAGCCTTGCTCGGGGTTCCATTGAATATGGAAGGGGTTTCCCCTGACCAACATCCCTTGCGAGGGAACTGATCCCTGCCAAGGATTCAAAAGACCTTGTGTGGAGGAAAATATAGTTGTCACTCTCTATGAAGGAATAATACCTTGCACTGTGTTCTTTTGACCAAAGCTAGGGTTTCCCCTAACTGAGACAACTACCGAATAAAAAGAATTGTTTCCAAATGCAACAAACAAAGAGAATGACATAGATCCCACCGGTGTTGTATAAGATGAAGGTCCTAAAATTCCTCCACCAAACAAGATATAATTATCACTTGGCATGTTGGTTGTTGAGAATTACCACTGAGCAAAGAGGAAGGAGGAGGTATATGGACCCCACCATAAGGGATAGCATTAAATGGGATAGTAGTGCCCCTGATTGACCCTTGCATGGGAGCGTTTGAGATCCCTGCCCCCAGACCCATGGTCTATAAGGTAGAATAAGTAAGAAACGAGTTTGTATCAAAGTTGGGCATCCCATATGACAAGGGAGGGTCCATCACACTCTGAGTAAACAAAATAGTGGTCGAATCCGATAATATTATCAGACTGCTGCCTGAAGTTGAGGGAGTCGATACAACTGTGGTACTAACTGGAAAAGGTGGGAGGGGAGGTAAGATGCCCCCCAAAGTAGTAGTCATAACGGGAGTATGAAGACTCCCAGATGAATTAGCAACATTCGCTTCCATTGTTGCTCGTAGGACTAGATGGTGCTCAGAAGATGTCACCTCGGGAGGGAAAATCTAAATCAAGATCAGTGCCGACAAGTTGGTAATCGGAGGGTTTGTTGGCCTGAGACCCTTTGCCTCGAGGTTAGAAATGGTAGGTTCCTCCAGATTCAGAAAGTCTCCTCTCGGAGAAGGCTCGGGCACAGTCTCCTGCGGCCTGGTTTCTTTGAATGACCCTTCTTGATCAAGTATTCACCTCAACAGTGGCGGAGGTGGCTCCAAAGTAACCGGAGACAGGCCCTGAAGCCTTCATGACCGATGGATATATTGATCTTCCACTTTTTGAAATGATCAAATGACACGGTAAGGCTTGACAATATTAGAGCACAAAGCATACATTAAAAGGTTTCCTAAAGATAAATCAAGCAGTAGACTATCTAGTGGGAAGGATGGTTACGTCGATTGACACTAGAGAAACTAACTAGTGCAAGTGAAACTCGAACACGGAAGCACCCTCCAGGTATAATCTGTCAAGCGCAATCCGGCTTCCACCCTAGGTACCACAGTATACCCCCGCAGTCACCTATGTAAGTCCATAAAATATGGACAACTAGGTTTCCAGCTCGCAGTCAGTTACCAAGTGGGTACAATCGACAGTCGAGCAAATCGTAATGAGAAAGATAACAAGTCTGAAGCCCCTCAAGGGTATCGAAAGAAAATGGTCTGGAAGACAACTGAGGATATTGAATGGATTTGAGGCCCACAAAGCTCTATAGGAAAATGAAATCAATATTTTTCCTGAGAAAGAGCATGAATATACAATCCCCATTACATTCAGTCCATCTTTGGAGGGGTTATCTCCTCTGCCTTTCCTCACATGACCTTGTGTTTATCCCCTGTGTTAGAGGGGGGTGCTGACTAAATATTACGACACTAGACTTAAAGCACTCCCTAACTCAAACTCCAATGTTTTTTTTTAAATGTCCTTGAAGAGTTTCCTCTTCACACCTAATTCAAGGCCCTAAAACCCTAAACTAGTTTGTGAACCCTACAAACAAAAAAGTCTAATGTAATTTAAATTAGGTGTTATTTTTAAGGCTTGATTTACTCAAAATGTATGGTATTGAAATTGATGGTTTTATGAAGAGACGAATAAGGAAGAGAACTTTAAAGTACTTGAAAGAAAAATTAATTCAAAATTAAAAGAAAAACTTATAACCAACTCTTTGTAAATGCAACTTTTATAATTGATATTTCAAGATCTTGTAAATGAATAAATCCTAAAAACTTGATTTTGTTTGACTACAAACTACTTATGTTTCAAGAAATCAAAAAGAACTTGGAAATGAAGACTCTTTTTCTTTTTTCAAATAACAACCTTGACTACTTTACAAAACTAAATGCAAAAAAAAAACTTGCCTGTATTTTTTTGAACTACTTTAACGAGAAAAAACTAAAGTAAACATTTTTTGTTTTTTCAAAGCAAGAAAAAAGGGTAAAAGAGAAAACTAAAAACAAGACTAATAAAGACTTGACATCTTGCTCAAAACCTTTTATGGAAAATTTTAGCACTCTGTAAATTTTGTCCGGATAAATAGACAAATGACAAAGGTAACTATTTCAACCAGCTTTAGAGCTGAGGCACTAACCTTCTCAACTCAGAGAGGGCTCTCTCGTGTCACTTGATATATATATGGAAATTGGTGGCTAGATTTGGTTTGTTTTGGGGGTTTTTAATAAAGTTGCTAGCAAAGAAGGGGAGGAACACTATGGGCTATGGAGTCAAAATTCTGAAAGTGAACGAAAACAATGCATCGACTGATATAACTCTTCAGAGGACAATGGATAAATAAGGCGATGAATCTGAGTTATTCTTAAATTTAAAATGGGTGTAGGAAGATAAAGAGAACAAATAACTGCATCAGAGCATTACTGAAATGAATTCTGAATAAGTTAAGAAGACAATCACATAGTTTAAATTGCTTAAGCCAAGAACGTCACAAGATGAATTCTAGGCCTTTAAACTTTCCAATTTAAATAGAAGAAAATGTAAATGAAATGTCAGGTTACAGGAAATACATACGATGAAGGTAAACAAATCTCATATCACCACCCATTAGAATCTTTTCATAAAGACTTCAAAATATTTTGCATTTATATTTAATTCAGATTCAGAAAAATTACAAATAGAGTTTGGTACAACCAAAAAGGTGCTCTGCACCTCTGCCAACATTAATCAATTCAAGTCTCTTAGTACTTATACAATTTGATAAAAAACAATTGAAACCGAAACGTTTAAGCTTTTGTAACAGTTTCGACTGACTGTTTCGGTATACGAAATGATTTACAATAATTAGCAAAAAGAAAACATTTCAAAATAATGAACATTTTCTCTGACTGTCCAACTTCTTCTGTGTCATCTATCTCACTCTGAGCTCCCGTCGGATCTGAAAAACTGGTGACACCTGGAGATCATCTATTGGTTCCGGGGACGTTGCACTTTGTCTTACCCAACCACATGATTTATTTCCATTGTGGATTAGAGGGGATTATGTAATCCATCATCTCTTTAATCAAAATTTCCAAGTCAATGCATGTAGCATATGACATGGCTGGCATGCTGACCTTCATTGTTTTAAACTTGTTTAAAATTTCAAAATTTGTAGCCAAATACTCTACCAGACTCGAACCTTTCAGACTTTGTTCCATATCCTCAAACTTAGAATGGTCCATTCTACATTGCATGAGGAGAGAGTGATAGTATTCTTGATCGTATAACGAGCCTTTACCATCCCAAAATGATGGAAGGCCTTTGATGAACAAATCTTCAAAAGCATCTTTAAACTTCTGTATGTTGTATTCCATTTGCACAGCTTTGTTCCAGACTAATCCAAGTAAGTTGTGCTTAGCAATGATCCTCTTGGATGAAATGATCAACGTGGTCCTATCTTTCACACCAATGGTTTGAGGTTCAGTAGTTGGTACAACATTCAGTAAATCAATAGCGTTTTGGGCCCACTCTGAGGGCTTCTTTGTTAATATTTCATTTACAACAGTGCATTTGTTTCGAGTTGTAACAACCGTGTTATCTTTGTCGTCAATAAAATTAAGATAAACCCTGAATTCAGCAAACTCTGCAGCAATTGCGTCCCAAATTACATGTTTGGCTCCATGCAATAACATCTTTCCCTTTAACCTGGTTTTTAGCTTGTTCACTCTCTCCTACAAATATTGATTTTCTCTGTGGAGTTGAGCTATCTTTTCGTCCTTTACTTTCATCTCCTGCTTCATCTTTTCCATGTTCTCTTTGAGATTCTTGATCTCACCTGTTTTTAAGCTTACCTAGGACATAACTTGGACTAACCCCTCAATGCTTGATCTAGCCTCTATATTTGGAGGTATAATGACTGCCATTTTTGATGTCGCTACCTGCGCCAGTGACTAATGCTCTTTCTCTTTCTCCAATTGCAACAGTTTAGGCTTGTGATCGAGTGCCTCTTGTTTGAATATTTCTTTCTCTTGTTCCAATGAAGTCAATTCTATTTTCTGTGGATGATCTGTAGGTGACATCTTCAGCCTTTTCTTTAGACTTTGGATCATCTTTTCCTTTTCATCCAAAGAAGATTTCAACCCCTAGGGACCTTCAGACTCTAGTTGCTTCACCTGTGTCATCCAGGCTTTGCTGGACACTTTTTCCTGTTTCAGTTGTCCATCTAGTTTTGATGCATATGTTGTTAACCTTGAAACTTTTAGTGTTAAGCTCAGATAATAAGAATATAACATGTCATTGACATTCCTATGAATATTTACTTTGTTGGGGGCAGCAATGTTTTCATAGTGCATTTTGATCTTGGAGACCTTATCATCATCAACCACTGTAATGTTAAATGTCTTTTTCTCCACATCCTCGACTGAGAGTAAGGAAGCCTTATGTTGATAAGTCCTTTCTACTTCAGGTAAAAGATCTCTTATTTCACTGTTTTCCATACTTCCTTCCATAGTATACCGATTCATTAAATCTCCCTTAGACTGATACACTGCCCAAGGTGTCTGGCCAAATATGTATTTCCTGCTGTTGAAGACCTTTTTACTGCTTTTGTTTTGTGGCCTGCTTTCTGTACTGATTTCTTCATTCTTGGTTGTAGTCTCTACCATTTCCATGCATGTTTTCCCTTTGAGCTCTTCTTCTTCCAGGTCAACTACTTGAGATGATGATGTGATTTTCATCCTTTTAAGGGTGTCTTGCTGGCTACTGGTATCTAGTGCTTCTAAACTACTCCTCTTATTGTAAACGCTCATTTTAGGATCTTTGATAACCAACTTAGGGGAAGGTTTTCATGTCGGGCTCGGCTGAGGAGTTGGTTCTATTTGTTTTGTTTGATCTTGCTATATGGTGACCTCCATTTCCGCACAGGTCTCTATATTGGTCAACTCATCGAATCCTTCGACATGTTCATGTTCATAGGGACCTTGTCTACTGGCCAATCTTCTCTTTGATATGATCTGATGGGGATCATATCTTCTCCCTTACAACTGTGTGAAACCAAATTCACTGAGCTTGGATTTAATCTGGGGCAAACAGGACTTAATCTTCACCATGAAGGGACCTACCATGAAAGGAAATTTTAGATTAGAAGCCTTGTGTGCTTTCAGAAAATGTTCAGTCTCTAAGATAATTCTTTGTCTTATGAATTCCAAAGCGAAGATCTTGGGCATCAGAAAAAATGGTAAAAGATAAGGTCCTTCCTGGTATCCATATACCCAAATCAAAGTAGATTGTGTGAACAACACCCAATCTCCTACCATTCTCTCTAGATTTGGTTGTAATGAGCTTTTCATCTCTCCCATAAATCTCGGTAGATCTGAACCAAAAATGAGACTGTATACCTTGGACATAATCTTGTTGATGAAGATGAGCATGGTGATCCTTTTGCACTCGGTCGAAATAAAATCCGTCTCAGTAAATTCATTTTTGTTGGATTCTAGAAACATCCTCAACAAGTGAGTGTAGTATCTGAAGTCTCTCAACAAGCTGAAGTTGACCAATTGTTGATGTATATTCTCTACAATAAATTCGTCAAAACTGACACGAACTGACTGACTAGACAGAAAACAACCAACATGAAACATAACATGACTTCTACCACAAACTTGTCATTGTCTAACCCTAACATTTGACTTAGTAGGGAACAAGCCCACTAGACTTTGACAATCATGATGCTTACACTGGCAGGTAACTATAGACTCTCTGAATGATGTTCAGGATTGACTATGGTCTGTATAAATAAGGTTTTAACTTCGGGCGGACACTCTCTATAAATTCTGATCATTCTTTGTTCCTTGAAGGGCTCTGACACTATGGGGGAGGCATATGGTACACTAAGAGAATTCTGGAGTGATGGACTATCTACTTTACACAGAACTTCATATCCTAATTTATTTAAAATGACTCTTTCTCCCTGAGAATACCACTCTGCACACCATCTTACAAATTCAGGGAATAGAAAGACCGTTTCTACGATGTAAGGGATGATAGAGGCTTGAGCCACTTCGAGGAAAGGTATGTGCATTCCAACATTGTCCAACAAATTTGATCTAGACATAGAAATGGGTGAGACTGTTATCTCTTTGTTGAAAACGTCAAAATCTCTGTCAATTAGGGCTTCCTCCCTGTAGGAGATCTCTTATTCATTCACGGATAAAATGACAGGATTGGCAGCCATGGTGAAGAATACCTTTCAAGCGGCGAAAAACGTGAGTCTGGTTCGGTTTTGAGTTTTGAAATTCGACTAGAAGCTTTGCACCAAGTTTTTGAACATTTGAAGGCTTCTAATTATCATAGAATAATGTCGAGGGGTTCCTCCTTTTATAGGTATCTATTGGCATCGGGGGTTGGAGAAAATGGTTTCAAGTGAACGAGGTATCCATGATTTAAACCACGATATTTTTCCCTGGCCCGCCCTTTATCGATTAATCTTTGTGTTGTTTCAATCGTCGATATAAACTTCAGCCATTGATCCAGGCTACTTTAGGATCTACAATCCACATTTTCCTAGCAGCTTTGGCATCGAGGGGTTGGAGGAAGTGGTATTAGCTAGACTTCTTTTCCCCCCAATGTACCTCTACGGGAACCACGCATCTCATAATGAAACCGCGATAGTTTTCCCCCACCTGCCCTCGATCGCTTAAACTTCGTGTTAGTTAAATATTCGATTGGAGCCTCAGTCGTTGATCCGGGCCACTTTCAGGATCGACGGTCCGTCAAGTCTTGCTCTTTACATCTCCACTATTTTGTTCGTATGTCTCCAGATATAGTGGGGCCCTCTGATATATCATATCTATGTGGCGATATAACCCTTCACTAAGCTTTTTAAGATTGGATACCATCCAGAAAATATTTGGTGATAACAGAAAACAAAATAATACTAAGGAAATAAGTAAAATGGAACTTATACCCAAGCTATGGCCACAGAAAAAGACTTTGGTTGATTGAAGAAATCCCTGAGAAGTCTAAAATTATATCAAGAAAGAGGAAAAATCCCTCTTTATCAAAAATGCTTTCATGAAACATAGACGTGGGTTGTTGCATCAGAATCCTGCGTATGTACGTGGGCTATCTATTGTGCAGATCATGTATGTACACGGGATGAACCTTAACAGGGTGCATACACCTTTGATTCTTTTCAAAAATAAAAAGACAAGGAAGAATTACAGGGCAGGGAAAGTTGGTATGCACCTTGCAGGTGACCATAACCCCTTGAAAGACTCAATAAACATGACTGAAACTTGAAATGGAAACAAAAACCAATCAATCAACCCATGTTGGCACAGGGGCGGACCCATGGTTCAACGCTTCAACAACGCACCAACAAAACCCTAACTACCAACCCTTTCGACAACACCTGTGAAGCAGATGAAGTCTCACCTGAGGTAGAGGCAAGTGGGGTTGCAGGACTCACGTGTCTACAACCTAGCTAGGACACTGATCTGTGATTACAATACTTAAGAGAACACTTAGCCAATCCATATGCATTAGTTCATAAGTCTTGTTCACATCGCAAATTAAACCCTAATTATAGATCAGTGCAGTAGAAACCAAGATCAAGTACTTTCAATAACCTAACACATAACATTTACTAAGATCTAACAGTCAAATATCATAAAGCACTAAGAATCCATAGATCTATCTATCATACATCAAGATCAATGCACTAAGAAGATAAACACATAAACAACATGAGAAACATCACACAAAGCACATCAAAACACAGGATATATGTGGTTCACCCCAGTGTGGGGGTACATCCACCAACTACTTCTTCTCTTCTTTATTAATCTTCAATCTTTCTACATTCTTTGGCTCCTATCCACAAAGCCACAGAGCGCAACTACGTAGAGGACATGAGATTTGTGCGCAACCACCAAATCCTCCTTCCCAAAATAAGGTCAAGGCACATAGTCAACTCCTTATTAGCAAAAATCCTTACACAGTCTATGCACAAAGCCTCTTACAATTACCTGCACTAAGACAAAACAACTCAATACAACACTTAGCTAGCACTTTACATATTTTTGGACAAAGCCAACTTGGAAAGACTTCACTCTAAGTCCTATCTACTTATTTATACATTAAAAAAAGGCCTAAACATGGGTAAACCCATGGGCCAACATCCCATACCCGTTACATAAACCCTAAAATCCCAAAAAACCCACAAAATAGGTGAGATCCCACGATCTCAGCTCTGCCTTGGTGCTCCATCTTCGAACAGCCTGTCAAAGTCCCAAAAATGGTCAAACATGACCAATGTTTCCTCGAAAATTGGTCAAGGGCCAACATGCTCCCAATACTCACTTGTGACTCATCCTGAGTCACTCATATCTGGGCAGGTCTTCTTCAAAGGCCTCGATTTGCTGCTTCACTAGAGTCTCCTGCTCAGTGAACTCCTGAATGACTTTCTCGGTGACAAGCCCTTCCAGGCGTTGTTCCACTTTCGCAACCAGTTGGTCTAGATGTGAGCCTTGTTCTTCAACTTATTCAAAAATCATGTAGGCTTCATCCTACACTGGCTGGAGTCTCTATGTCACTTCCATAACCTTTCTCTGGATAGCAGTAACCTGCTACTAGAATGCACATTGCTCCTGCGATCTTTTCATCTTCTCAATGACAGTAAGAAACTTCATCTGTGCTTGTACAGTGGATGCCTGTTGCTTCACCTCCTGGAGTTGTGCCTCCAGTTTCCTCAACTCCGGATCTTCTGCAAGGCACTCGTAGGTCTGTGCACTTTGATCACTTAGTTGCTTACACTCTAAGGTGAGTGCCCTTATTCTTTCTACTACGCTCTTGGCAATTTCTTCCCTTTGATCGTGCACTTCTTTCGGAGTGCTCGACACTACTTGAAGTTATAAATCCGTTACTCTTGCTTGGAGCTATTGAATGGCCTCAACAAGATTCCCCACTTGGATTTTGGCTGACTCTTCCTCCTCCTATGCCAATCCCGACATAGAGTGAAGTGCTCTAGTCACTTCCTCTTTAACCCTAATCTGCTCTAGGAGCAACTGGTCTTTCTCTTTCTAGATTTTCTTTTTGTCCACCTCGAACATATCCCTAAGTTCATCTTTCTCTTTTTTCACAATTCAAAGTTGTTCTAAGACGTCCTCCTTCTCTTGCTTCAGGGATTCTATAGCATGTTCCTTTTCTTCTTGGAATCGACGAAATCGCACCTCGGTTGCATCTACTAACCTCCATAATTGGGTGGGATCATCCCCCAATTATACACTTTCCACTGAAGGAGGTGCAGTAGGTACTGCATGGCTTGAATAGATAGCTTGTTGTATGTCCTTGAGCTCCTTCTCTATTCTGTCATACAATGTTTCTTGCTTTGCTTCATGTCTCTGCAGGATATCCTCTGAGGCATATTCTACAGCTGCGATGATGAGATCAACATCATCCACTGTGAGTACATTCTTCGACTGAGGCTTATTGGAATGGGACTTCTTTCTTGATGAGGGTTTCTCCAAGGAAACCTTTCTCTTTTGCAATTTTTCTATTGTGGTGAGGGGATCCTTTGGCGGTGTAGCTTCACCTTTATTTTTATTGTCTCCTTATTCCCCTCCTTTTTCTTCGTTTACTTCATCTCCTGATCCTCCTGTAGGTGATTTAGGTGTAGTTTCCTCCAAAGCCTTGTCAGTCTCTATCTCTTGGAATTCCTCTTTTTTCTTCTTCTTCTTCACGCTATTCTGGCCATCATGTTTGACCCAGGTGACTAATGGACTTCTGATGATGTCGGGGTTAGAAAGTTATACATCTTCCATTGGTACAATGAATTCTGCTGGCCATTCCTTAGTAATCTCTTCCATTTCTTCCTCGATCAACTTATAGTAGGACTGCAGCTCCTCCTTACTTTCATCCTTACGCGCAGTGATATAGATGAAGTTTTGGCCTGTGCGGAACTTCATGAACAGTCTGTACTGATGGAGTGTATTTAGTGTCATTCAGGGGAATGATTCAATAGTGTGATTCAGTTGTAGGTATTAAGTATGGAAGACAACATTCAACTACCACTGCTTCGCCATATAATTCGTGTACCACAAGGTGGAGAACCTTGCGGCTAATGGCTCTGATGGCTCAACAATAGGAAATGTTTCTCCTTCTAGCATGTGCCAAGAAACAAATTAAATTAGTACTAGTAACCAACTGAAATGGAATTCATAGCCTTGATATTGTGCTTTGCGACATTCCTTTTCCATCTCGTTGACGAGGTAGCTCGCCCAGTTCATCTGCATTCCTCCTATGCACTTCCCTGCGAGATCGACTACGAACCCTATGACTTGTGTCGGTCGGTTCTTTCTGACGAGCTTGCCAACGATCATTTGGAAAGAAAGGCGCACTGTGCCATCCTGGATGGAGGCTACCTTGTAGCCTCGTTTCCCCTTCTCTACATTGCCATAGTCCTCCTTGATGCACTGTGCCAGGGAGCGATCTGACATCTTCCCTAGGTAGAACTGTTGAGGGTCCGGTCCCTACATGCTCAGTCCTGTGATCAGGTGGATCATCATCGGATCCACATTGATGAGCTTGTCTAACCAAAGATAACCTCCATGATAGCACGACAGGAGGAGTTTAACACAAGCGTTAACCTCCTGATGTTGGTCGAAGTGGGGGATATTCATCACGTTCAATATCATTGATCACATGATATCCTTAATTCATAGATGGGGAACTATCTTGGACTTCTTCCCAGTCATCTTCATTAGGTACCTATACGGTGCAAGCATCGCATAGTTATTTTGGTCTCTGAGGTTGAAGTCGTTGATCTTGAGAATTGCGATTAGTCCCAACTGGGGTCCAACTACACATATCCCCTTCGGGAGGTACGCATTGATCAGTGTGTACTCAAAATCACATGGGGCACTATCGTGATTAACCATGCCATCCAAAGGTGGTATGTAGTTCGACAAGACCGACGGGATCTGCTTCGCGTTCACTAGATCATCATGGTGCTTGCTTCATTTCTCAGTTGTGGTTCGACTAGAATGACGTGTAGTCGAAGGGGATGCTTGAAATCCTCTTGTCGATGACGTTTTTATCCCTACATACATGAATCTCTCAGCCATGAGGTCTATCAGAATCTCCTCTACTAATATTTCTAGCACGTTGTGTTCACCCAACATTCACACTTGTAATAAAATAATTTGGGTAGGCGAATGGACATGAAAGGTAATCAAATGGATGGCCAGGTCTAGAAAGAATAGCGCAACATGCAATCAATTCTTTGTTATCTCAGATAATCACAAGTGGAAAAAAGTGGTCCCAACACAACATCCGACGGGTTAAATAAGCAATGTTGCAACAAATTCCTCTGATGGGAAAGAATGCCTCAATCAATACGAATCTGTCCATTGTGGTGCGGTCCCAACAGTCCAACGAAATTATTTTCAGAATTAACTGTGTTTCTAGCCATTTCAGAGTGTCATTCTAATGGTAGGGATGCCTCCAACGATCATCTAGCTTCACCGTGGTGAAGTCCCATTCTGTGCGGTTCTTCTATTCCAACAAGGTTCAAGTTATTCAACTCTGCCTCCTGCGAGGTCTTTACTGGAACTTCCTGTAGTTTTTATAACTTGGATTTCTTCTTACTGAGCTTCCTTTCCTTGTTTCATGTGATCTGAGTCTCTGGATCCCTCTTTCCATTCTTATTCTTATCTTCTCTTAGTGTAGTAACTTCGCACTGTTGAGGGTATTTGAAAGGGTTTAAATGTAATACCTCTTCTCTTACTATTTTTGGGTTGGCTTCACTTCTTTCTTGCATGAACAGGTTCTTTAAGCCTTCAACTTTGACAACTAATTCTTTGGCCCTTTGTTGCTTCAACTTATCCTCTTGTTCTTGTATTAGTCGCTCTATTTTTCTATCTATGAAGTCCCTTAATTCTTGATTTTTCTTTTCTGTAGCTTCCTCCTCTGCTTTCCTTTGGATCTGATATTTCTCAATCCAAGTCTTTCCTAACAAAATTGCAAAAGGGGCGTTGTTCTCAACAAACTTAATGACTTCAAATTCTTCTTCGGTCGATATTTCATGAGAAATCATAGGTACATTAGTAACTCTTCCACATAGGGTTGTCATATTTCCTTTAAAAAAGCCTATCCTTCCCAATGAAGGTACCATAGCAGTTTTTCCCAAAATTTCCCAAGTGCTTTATGGCATAATTTTCACATGTGTTTCTTCATCCAATACACAGTCTATGTCGAAGTCCCCTATTCTTGTTTCTATGCACTGCTTCTCTTTCAGGATCTCTGGTAAACTGATGTCTCTATGATCATTCATTCTTTTTTTTAACTGTACTAGCATGGTCTCTGATTCTTTCTGGTTATCTAACATATCCTTAGTCTCTTTACCTTCTTCATAGTTTTCTTGTCTTGTGTTCATCTTTTCAACTTTGGAAATCATTCTAGGGAAATCCTCAACTTCATGGCCAATATCTTTACAACATAGACAAATATGACCTATACCAGGGCACTCCTTAGCAAGATGTCTCGGTCTTATGCAATTATAACATAGTGTCAAGCCTCTCTTTATTTTAAACAATCCCCAACCTTTCCTGTACTGCGCACTGGGATCATAGTGCTGGACCTACAATCTGCAAAAATTCTTTCTAGGTTCCTGCATCCACTTGTTAGTCCAAAAATTCTTTCTATGCATAGGAATAACATATCCTTCACTATCTCTATCAAATTTATTCAGATCAAATATTTCTTCTAGTTGTGCCCTAGTTTTCAGACTAGGACAAAATCTATCAAACATACCTAGATTCATACTTTCGAATAAAACATTTCCACTTATCTTACCTTTACCAGAGCACAAATATTTAAGATCTCACCTCTTTTCTTCAGATCTGGTTTCTTTCTTAGCATAGAGATTCACAATTTGAGTAGAATATTGTGCACTACAACAACATATCTACACACAAAGCTTCCTCTTTTCTTCAGTTCCCAACAATCACAATTTCAGGTCCCGACAACAGAACCATTTATTGGCACAGGGGTAGACCTAGGGTTCAATTCTTGAACAATGCACCAACAAAACCCTAAATACCAACCCTTTCGGTAATGCCTACGAAGAAGATGAAGTCTCACCCGAGGTAGAGGCAAGGGGGGTTGTAGGACTCGAGTGTATACAACCTAGTTGGGACACCAATCTATGATTACAATACTTAACAGAGCACTTAGCCAATCCATATGCATTAGTTCATAAGTCTCGTTCACATCGCATATTTAACCCTAATTACAGATCAACGCAGTAGCAACCAAGATCAAGTACTTTCAATAACCTACCACATAGAATTTACTCAGATCTAACAGTCGAATATCATAAATCACTAAGCATCCACAAATCTATCTATCATACATGAAGATAAGTGCACTAAGTAGATAAACACATAAACAACATGAGAAACATCGCACAAAGCACATCAGAACATAGGATATACGTGGTTCACCCTAGTGTGGGGCTACCTCCACCAACTTATTCTTCTCTTCTTTATTAATCTTCAATCTTTCGACATTCTTTGGCTCCTATGTACAAAGCCACAGAGTGCAACTCTACAGAGGACAGGAGATCTGTGCACAGCCACTAGAACCTCCTTCCCAAAATCAGGTCAAGGCACATATCCAACTCCTTATTAGCACAAAGCCTTACACAGTCTGTGCACAAAGCCTCTTACAATTACTTGCACTAAGCCAAAACAACTCAATACAACACTTAGCTAGCACTTTACATATTATTGCACGAATCCAACTTGGACAGACTTCGCTCTAAGTCCTATCTACTTATTTATACATTACAAAAAGGCATAAACATGGGTAAACCCATGGGATAACATCCCATACCCATTACATAAACCCTAAAAGCCTAAAAATCCCGCAAAATAGGCGATATCCCACAATCTTAGCTCCGCCTAGGTGCTCCATATTTGACCAGCCTGTCAAAGTCCCAAAAATGGTCAAACATGACCAATGTTTCCTCAAAACTTGGTCAAGGTCGAACAACCCAAAACCCCCTAAAAAATCCTAGAGAGATCCCTAGTATGGTTGCCAATTCTGCTAGTGGGAAAATCCCCCCCTTGAACTATACCAGGGTTTAAAATATAGACATAGTGAATGACTGTCTAAAAGTCAATATAGTTTCTATTCTACCCCAAACATACCAAAATAAAACAAAAGAAAGAAATAGGAGAGAATATTGGTAAATATACATTTTATCCCACATTTAGTGATGATGTTCTCAAGCTCGGTAGTTCCAAAGACTGCAAGTATCCTCCCAAGATTGACCTGCATCCAAGACTAGGAAAACAAGTACTACAAGAATGCTACTGCTATTCATACATTAGGGTTATATGTAAAATTCTATGTATAAATCAAATAAAATACACAAAACATCATCATTTGGGACAGGGAAAAGAGATTATTTTATTCATCAAACAAAGACTGAAACTTACAATCTGTGTCAGCCACCATTCCACGAAACTGGTCTAGGCTCCTCTTTACAATGCTCAAAGTGCGCCTTCAATAGGCCTCTTCTCTCAATCTTTTGATCACCTCAAGGGAAGGGAATGGATTGAATGGAAGAAGAAGGGGTTGAGGAGGGAATGTTGAGGTAGTAACTCACAAAAGGTAGCAAATGCTTGGGCAAGGAAGGAAAGTGAAATTGGGTAGAGTTTCATTGCTCTTATGCTTATTCTTGAAATGATACCCCAACACCTACTTTTATATGACAAAGGGATGTTTATTCGGTTGGGGGATGGGGTATAACAAGTGAATTGGTTGGGAAACCTCCAATAGCCCATGGATTTCACTGAATTCCTCACAAATTTTTTATTTTTGCAACTTTTGCAAGCATACACGGATTGTTTAGCATGCAACAAGCATATGAACATGGGTTTTCTAGCATGCAACAAGCGAATGTAAACAGGTTGTAATGGTGTAGGGTGCATACATGCTCTAAAAAATGGTTTTTTAAGTAGATCTTCTCAACAATGATTTGGAAAATTATGCAAGTAAGAGGGCCAATGCAATGTATGCATGACTAGGGAATTTTAGGGCTATAACAGTCTTGTAGGAGAGTCAAGTAAGGTAGTCTATGAGGGTTAGGTCACAGGATGAGGAGTCTGGTGTGATCTAGTCCACCTCACAGAGGGTTCTTACCCTCATTCTTGATTGTATTACTAAAGATGTAATGTGTGCAACCCAAGATTTTGCAGCAGGTTAAATAAAAGAGCAGAGGAGATAGATCTTTGTGGACATATCCCCAGGAGGGGGTGAACCATGGTAAACCTTGTGTTATGTGTGATTTTTAATGAACAATTTACTTTCTGTTGATCTTTAGCTTAAATAATGAATGGTTAAACTATATATAGAAACATGCATGCATAGGTTTAAAGAGGAATAAATCATAGAAGTAATTGAATGATTAACAAGGAAAATGCATAAGGAGGAAATTACCCAACCATAGATCCCTACTCATTCCTAGACTAAAAACACTTGAGTATTGTTGTCACCCATAAAATCTATATTAGGTGAGACCACGTTGTGCACCCCGTGCGTAGCGTTGCCTTCTGGTTTACCAGGAGGGACGATAGTTTTTGAGGGTTTTGTTGGAAACCTGTTAAGATCCGAACCTGGGTTAGCCCAAGAAGAAGTAAGAGAGAAAAAACCAACAAATGGTTTTGTTACTGTTTGGAATTGCATGAGATTGAGTGGATGGGATCTATGAAAGAAACGCGCAGAGGATGAAAGTATAGAAGGGAATGTTCAAGCCATGGAATCCAACGAAGGAGAAGATTGAAAGATGGTTGAAAACAAAGGAACTTTAGTTTGTGAAGAAGGACAACAAAAACCCTAAGTTAACACTGCACAAATATCTCGACAAATACGTGTTTAGCAATTTGTGTGAGGTATTTTTATGTTATTTCCCGCATTTGTAGCAGGAGTGGTTATTGAGGTTAAAGGAAAACCACCATACAAATTGAATCAGATAGCTGGAGTGGAATCCTGTGGATATCGCGCAGTTACAACAAGTTAATAACAAATTTACGCGCAAAGTAGATTTTTGGTTAGACAACATTTTTGCAGGGTTTATGATCAAATTTGCAATATACACCACAAAGTCCTACACCGTAGCAGAGAAGGATTTTCTAAAGGGACCCAGAGGTAGGTGCATCAGATCGTTGTATACTTCAATCAATATTTTTACTGTATGGCAACAGTTTGATTACCATGGAATCAAACAACTAAACTTCTCTGCGTGCATGGGGGAAGGTGGGAAGCACTAACAGGAGGTTGAGATATGAAAGAGGAGATTGATAAGGGAAAGAAGAAGGAGTACATGGACCCAATCATGATGGAAGAAGACCAGATAACGCAAATAATGGAAAAAGATGGAAAGACATGCAATGGAGTACCTTACCAATATAAAATGAATAGCAAGAAGAGAGCCATAGCTGACAGAGGGCTTGGAAAGCGATGAAGAGGAGGTAGAGGATCTTCGAGATATGGAGCATATTGAGGAAATCATGTGTGCAACGTATGAAAGGAAAATAGGAGGTCCAAAGTCAAGAAAAAAAGGTAGAACTACAATTTATATCATCGTCAATGTGGAACCTACAACCCCATGTGCGACTAATACACCCGAAAGAACATTGGCGTGTAGACAATTGAATTTTAGTGGAATAAAAGAAACATGACAAGGATCCAATAAAGGAGCATCAACTAGGGGATCCATTTCAGGAAGTAGCAGTCAATTGTCTACACTGCACAGAGGCAATAGTTCAACACAGTTCAAAATGGCAGGACATGATCCCACGATCACATTACTAAAATTTTGGGGAGAGGCATCAAAGGACTCTAAAACTAACTTATTCATATGTGAGAAGATATGGGAAGCAAAGCAGATCATAGATGAGGATTAAAATCTTGTGAAGTTAGCTATCACACTAAGAGACCACACATTGGACTGGTACATGAGCCTAGATGTAAATAGTTCACAAGGAGTACCAAAGACTATCGCAGACATGAAAAAATTACTGGTAAACGAATTTCAGAAGCCCATCTGAGAATGCCACTACATGACTAAAATGATTGAAATTGGGTAGAAACCAGGTGAGTCTGTTTGGGATATTGATCATAGGTTCAAATTTATGAAAGGAAAGTTGAAATATGCAATCACTGACATGCAACATAGGGACTTATTTGTGAACTCACTATTACCACACTTGAAATACTCATTAAGAAAACAAAAATTAAAAACTCAAGTAGACGCTCTACATGAAGCCCTCCAACTGGAAGAGAACCAGTATCAAAAGACAAATCCAACAATAGAGGAGCTGAAGGAGGATTTGAAGAATCTAACATTTCAACTTGACCATAATAAGGGAAAAGAGAAAATATAAGTTGTTTGGTGTACCCTATGCAAGACATAAGGACACCATAAGAACGAATGTCCAAATTTTGCGTACTATATGGAAAAAAGAGTACCAAACCCCTTGCCAACAGGAGGACAATGGTGTTAGATTTGTAAAATGCATGGGCATGATCCATATCATTGTCCAATAATGCAAAAGTATAAGAAAGTACCCAAAAGTTCATATTGCAATTTTTGCAAATCAGTGGGTCATGATGATAAGGATTGTAGAAGGATGGAGTTGATGAGAGAAATAACTTCAAATACTTATAGGGTGCAAGTAGAAACGATGACAGTACAATTTGTACCTCATTTCATCTAGGTACCACCACCATAAAACAATGCACAACAATAGTACAACAATGTGCAAGCGCAGTACAATAATGCGCAGCCACAGTATAACCCCGTGCAGTATAACCAGGTACCCCAGTACAATGCACCACAAGGAGATCGAGGTGGATACAGAGGTGGAGGATTAGGTAGAGTTGGAATTAGATGAGGCATAGGACTAATAGTGTTCCACAATTTCCAACAACTAGGACATTATGCAAGGGATTGTCCACTTCCACTAGTGACATGTATGTATTGTCATGCAACAAACCATGACACATAATATTTCCACACACTCTTGGGAAAGATCCAGGAATAAAGGAACTAGAACAACCAAAATTTCCAATGGATTTCTTCACAAGCTAGGGATGAGGGAAGAAAATTAATGTATTCACTCGAGGAGGAGCCAAGATAGGAACTAATGCAACAAGACAAGATCCAGTTCAACACCAATAGGTTAAGAAGAATATTGAGCCATAGAAGTAGTTTGACGCATGAAAATAAAAGGAAACATTTAAGGAGGTCAGACATGAGTTTCTCAAGCAAAATATTGCATCTATATTAGTCACACAGCAAGCTCAGAACCCACCAATATATGATATGTCATCCTTAATGGATCATACCAATGAAAGACAACCTTTAGAGAAAGTAAGTACTGTAACAGATTTTATGCAATCCTATGTTAAAATATGAAATGATCCATCATCTGTTAAAGTATTACAAAATATGATAGAAATATGCAACACAGAGGTAGAAGGGAAGTTAGAATAGAAAACAATCAATCATCTTCATACAAGAAGAAGGACAAGCAGAGAATTCAGGCTAAATGCTAATATTGAGGATTTCAACATGGGAGATATTATATTGGACTTAGGATGTGAAGTAAATGTATTACCTAAGAAGACATGACAGTGTATGGGAGAACCCACACTAGGCTATTCACCTGTCCAGTTGAAACTAGCAAATCAACACATAGTGTTACCCATTGGAAAGCTTAAATGTGTGACTGTAGATCTAGATGAAGTGTGCACTAAGGAAGATTTTGAAGTGATAGAGATAGTATATGGCACAATAACTTACCCAAAATTACTTGGATTGGATTGGGAATATGATAACCAAGCTATAATCAACCTGAAGACAAGAAAAATGGCTTTTGAATCAGGCGAATATAGAGTCATTGCACCATTGTATCCTTCAAAAGGAGAAATGTTTGTAGAGGCCACTTGTTTGGATATGGAAGAAATAAACCAGTTGTACAGAGCCACCACGTGAGAAGAGGGTTATGTTAACCCAACTGCAGATGGGGTACTCAGCTAGAGAAGAATTACATCATGTGCTTTCGACTCAGACATAGGTTTGGAGAATTGGCAACAATGATTACATGAAGTTTCCACAAGGAGGTGCGCAAGAATAGACCACACAGTAAGATGGGTTGGTACATAGATATGAGAACCTCCTAATTTTCATGGGATAAATGACTTAGAGTAATTCTTGACAAGATATGAAGAGGAAGTGTTATAAAACTAGAGGCTCTTATACCTAGATATTGCACTCAAGGAAACACCTGCAAGATGGTCGGGTGCGCAAAAAGAAACAATTCAGGAATTGTATCATTGTAAATGACTATTGTGCATTATATTTGGCGTAGAACAGGGGAGAAATAAAATGCGGAGGTATGATGAGCAAGGAAAACCCGTGGAACACTTGAAGAAGTGCATGCCAGAATGGAGGATGACACCACTAGAGAAATGGCCTCATCACTTTATCCATACATTGGAAAGGATCCCAAGGAACTGGTACATAGATCAAGAGATGTGTAGAGGAACTACATAATGGATAGGATTACAAAAAAAAATTGTAGTAACCTTCTCATTTGAACATG
Source organism: Picea engelmannii (assembly GCA_009831015.1). NCBI lineage: Eukaryota > Viridiplantae > Streptophyta > Pinopsida > Pinales > Pinaceae > Picea > Picea engelmannii. The sequence goes on along the minus strand of ML797225.1, from coordinate 87,613 downwards.
AGAACCCCAACATTGATTCAGTGTTGAAGCTAATATGTGGAGTAATATTTGTTGATGAACCAGAGGTGGAAATCATGAAAGAATATCAACAACATAACATACATACAATTAAATAGTTACTCCCATGCTATCATGTTGAAGAGGAAACATTAGATGATGATGACCCATGCAACATTCAGATTACATATATTGAAGGAGAGAGAGAGGTGGAAAGTTCATCTCTGGAGTCAGAAGTATTTGATGCACCAGTCAAAGTTAAAAAATTCAACATTGTCATGAATGACAACCCTAAAATGGCAAGTATTAGAGACTATTAGGATGAGAAAAAAGTAGAAAGAATAACATAGTTATTGCACAAATACAGTGACCTGTTTCCAACAACCTTTACAGAGATGAAAGGCATAGAAAGGGAGCTAGGTGAGATGAAGATACCCCTCAAACCTGAGGCTAGACCTGTCAAGAAAATACCTTACATACTAAATCCATTGTATAAGAAGAATTTGAAAGAATAAATTGACCAAATATTGGAAGCTGGTATCATAGAACTACTAGAGGAGTCTGCATGGATCAGTCCTATGGTAGTCCAAGAAAATAAGCAAGGAGAAATAAGGATTTGTGTATATCTGAGGAAACTCAAGATGATTTCTTACATGACCCTTTACCTACCCCTTTCATAGATGAAGTCTTAGAAAATATGGGAGGTCGGGAAGCATACTCATTTACATATGGATTCTCAGGTTACCATCAGATCAAAATAGCTCTAGAGGACAGGTATAAGACTGATCCATTGTATAAGAAGAAAGTGAAAGTAGAAATTGACTGAATGTTGGAAGTTGGTATCATAGAACCAATAGAAGAGTCTGAATGGATCATTCCTATGTTATTCCAAGAAAATAAGCAAGGGGAAATAAGGATTTGTGTATATCTGAGGAAAATCAAGATGCTTTCTTACATGAACCTTTCCCTACCCCTTTCATAAATGAAATATTAGAAAATATGGGAGGTCAAGAAGCATACTCATTTACATATGGATTCTCAGGTTACCATTAGATCAACATATCTCCAGAGGACAGGTATAAGACTGATTTTTCTACAGAATGGGGATCCTACCAATATGCAATCATGTCATTTGGGATGAAGAATGAGCCAACTATATTTTCAAGGGTAGTCATAGTTGGTTTTAAGGAATTCATACATCAATTTAAGGAAGTGTTAATAATAATATTGGAAAGATGCAGGAAATGTCAGATATCATTAAACATCAAGAAATCCATTTTTGGTACACCTTTTGGGATATTGTTAGGACATATAGTGTGTAAAAAAGGTTTACTAGTGGAACCTTCTAAGATTGCAGTCATTGTAAATTTACCACCACCAAAATTAGTGCGCCAATTAAGAGAAACACTAGGACATACATGCCATTACAATAAGTTTATAAAGGGGTATGCATAGATTACTACACCAATGGAGAAATTGTTAAAGAATGACACTAGATTTCAGTGGAATGAGGATTGTCAGCAAGGATTGGACACTCTAAAGGAAAATTTGGTGACAACACCTATATTAGTATTTCCATATTGGGAAAATACATTTCATATGCATGTAGATTCATAAACTATAGTACTTGGAGCAATTCTGGTGTAGCTAGGGGAAGGGGAATTAGGTCATCCTATAGCCTTTGCAAGTAGAAAGTTGTCAGAATCTGAGCAGAATTACAACACCACACTGAGAAAAGGCCTAGCTATGGTATATGCACTTCATAAATTCAGGAAGTATTTATTGGGTAAACACTTTAAAATGTTCACAAACCATTCTTCCCTCAAATATCTAGTCAACAAGCCAGTGTTGGGGGGGAGGATTTGTAGATGGCTATTATTATTCCAAGAATTCACTTTCAAAGTGATAGTAAAACCAGGGAAGATGAATCCAGGACTTGATCACCAATCAAGGGTAACCAATGGAGAAAAACCTACTAATTTGGAAGACAACTTCCCGAATGAACAATTATTTTTAGTATAGATAGTTGATGAATACTTCGTTGATATTATCTAATACTTAAGTACATGGGTTGCACCACAAGACTTTAGAACCATGTAGAAGAAAAACCTGGTATTTAGAGCTGTAGACTATTAACTCATTGCAGGTCAGTTATATAAGATGGGCACAGATAGTATTTTGAGAAGGTGTGTATTAGAACATGAATGACCCAGAATTTTGGCAGAAGCTCATGAAGGTATAGCTAGAGGACACTATGTAGGAAAAGACATGGCACAAAAGGTATTACACACAATATTGTGGTGGCCAATAGTCCATAAAGAGGCTAAGGAATATTGCGAGAACTGTGATGTCTGTCAGAGGGTTGGAAAACCCAACAAAAGGGATGATATGCCCCTAAGACCACAAGTGGCTCTACAGGTATTTAAAAAATGGGAAATACACTTTGTTGGACCTATTAATCCACTAGACAAAAGGTCAAGAGATAGATATATCATTAATGTGATTGAATACCTAACAATATGGGCAGAAGCAACACCAATCAAAGATTGTAGCGCAGAGACAACAACACACTTCTTATTTGAGCAAGTGATCACCAGATTTGGATGTCCCGAGATATTGATGAGTTACCAAGGCACTCATTTTATTAATAATACCCTCAAGGATATGACTGAGGAGTTTGAAGTCTATCACCAGAAGAGTGCACCATATCATCCTCGGGAAAATGGAACAATAGAATATTTCAATAATATTTTGGAAAATGAATTGGCTAAGATATGCAATGTTAATAGGGATGATTGGGACTTGCAAATACTAGCAGTATTGTGGGAATACAGGAACACATGTAATAATTTGATAGGACATACATCATTCAGACTAGTGTATGGACAGAAGGCAGTGTACTATTATAACTTCTAGTACCCAATCTGTGCATAGCAGCAGTTACCAACATGACAGAAAGAGGTGCATTACAGGAGAGGCTAAGCCAACTAAGCGAAATTGAAGAGGAAATAATCCTGGCAATAGTTCACTAGGAAGTACAAAAAACAAGGGACAAATCTTGGCATGACAGACATATTAAAAATAAGATCTTTAAGGAGGGAGGCCTAGTTCTTCTCTCATTTTTTTGCAATACCATGGTAAGTTTAGAATGCATTGGATAGGGCCATATGAAGTAAAGACTGTCACATATGGGGGATATGTACAGCTAAATGACTTGGGAGGAACAAAACTGAAAGACATGATCAACAGTAGTTGTTTGAAACTGTACAAGGACAGTTGACCTACTAACCCTTAAAAGTTATAGCGCAGTAAGAAAGTCATGTATATAGTGTACTGTAGTAGATATAGGACATAAAAATGATAAAAATAAATAAAAAGGGGAAAAAGAAGAAAAGATGAATACAAAAATAGAAAGAGAATAAAAAAACAAAAAGAGACAGAAGTTGACAAAACAACAGGAAATTGGGAAAAAACTTGCACACAACAATTATTGTGACAACATCAAAAGACAATGCACAAGACAAAGTACACTCAGTTCAAATGCACACAAAAAGTGAAAAACAGTTATGACCAAGTCTATAAAGGGAATAAATCACGTGTTAGTTCAACACTTAGTGATTTTTTAGCATAGAGAAAGATACAGAGTGTGTTCCCTAGCTAGAATTGTATGAAGAAGCAAGTGAGTGTGCGAATTAGATAGAAGATGACACCACCAAAGTTCAATGCTCCAGGCCAGTATGTGTTGCACGAAATTGCAAGTAGTCAGCGCTCCCCGGTGTATCGTGACAAGGGACTAATAGCTTCTTGTGGGTCCTTGAAATCTAGCGGTGGTGAGTTTACCAATCACCAGTGGGTTTTGGTGTAATGACAGTCATATTACCAACACATGGTATCAGAGCTATGGTGAAATGGTGATGGAAAGATTGGTGATGGATTGAGGAAGCAAGGAAGTCTTCACAACATTAGCTTGTATCTCTTCAAATTCAATAGCAACGGTACTGAGGTAAACTGTTGTTTTTTTTTAATAAGGAAAGTGTTATTACAACAATCAATTGTTATTCAAATAATTGATTGAATCTTTATTTTTTTTGTAAGAACTGTAAAATTTGTAAAGATCTACCATTTCATAGATTGTATATCCATTGTCTCTTTATTAAAAAGGGGCTCATTTGTGAAAATTGCTTCAGATTTGTGTAAATATGGCAATTAAGTCATAGAGGTGCAAGCTTGATCAGATCTTATAAATCTAGCACTTGCTATTCTAATATGAATGTAGTGAAATTTCAAAAACTGTTGTAGAATTTATGTATTCAAAAGTGCCTTTTTTGTTTTGAGAAACTAGACATGCATATGTAATAGAAAGCAATTTGCACTTGTCTTTGAGTTTCATAAATTCTTCAGCAACTAGTGTACACACCCACGGATTGAAGGAAATTTGTACTCACATCAAGCATCAGATCATGCCCTTTGAAATTGCACCCTCCAAAGATCTGGTAGCAAATGCTCTCCTGCAAACTTTTTCTTTTATCTTACCTTCAATCAAAATCTCTTCAGTAGATCTGGTATTTACAGTGATAAAGACCATGAATTTTGCTCAAAAGGTCCACATTTTTTCCACCCAAAATGACCATGGATTTACAGTGATAAAGACCCATGAATTTTCTGTAAGATTTAGCCAGGAAAACGCTGAAGATAGATGCATCAACGCATCAAAACCAATCTGGGCAGAGGATGCATCAACGCATCAAAGAATTCCATTTTGGGCTGAGGATGAATCTGAGAATACTAATCTAAGCAGAGGATGCACTAGTAAATTCTGATTTGGGCAGTGGACACATCAGAATCCCAATCTAGGAAGATGATGCATTAAGGACGGATTCGATCAAATTGCTTTAATTCCAGTCAAAGTCTCACGATTTTTTATTGAAAATTTGCCCCCCGATCCTCCAGTATTAAACAACACCAGCATTTGTTTTTCCACGGTCTCATGGACTGCTTGCCAGTAGATGAATGAGGAATTTATTCTTCACTACTTGAAGAATATCCGGCGCCATCCTTGTTCTTGGCCCCTGAAATAGACATTGAAAGTCTCTATCACATGATCGATCCTTGGACAAATTGTGCATAATTTGGTGGAGTTTCCTTTTTTTTTTGAAATCTTCTTTTTGGGAGGAATATATGTTATAAAGAATATTTTAATAAAATATTCTTTAGGAAAACTTTTTGATGTGATAAGTGGTTTTTACAAATAAAAATGATTTGAGTGGTCAGCTTTTGAGGAATTTTATTTTATTGAAGACTTTACCACTTTTAAAGAGGGGTGTATCTTCTATTTGTAAAGGCTACAAGTCTTGGAAAAAGGACAAATTTCGAAAGTTTTTTATTGTAATCTTGAATCTCAGAGGTTGATAAGAGTCTAGTGAAATACTCTCTCAAACTTATTTTCGACGAGACTTTTATAGGGTCAAGGCCAAGCCCTTAAAAGTGATCTTTTTGCGTGGACTATGCACTCTTTATTTTTGGTGCCTTGTGTCTCTCTTTTAGTGTTTTGATGACTATTCAGTGTGGTGGTGTGATCACTAACTTGCAGTCCTTGCAATAAGGAAATCTATCATCATGTCAAAACTAATCAACCTATTCATTGAATCAGATAAGTTAGATGGACCCAAGAATTACAAAACTTGGAGTCGGCACATGCATAACACTTTGATCTATAATGAATTATGGCATGATATATGTGATGGTGATACTGCTCCTACTAAGCCCACCGACACTACTTCTTTAGCCAAATGGAATTTGAAAGATGAAAAAGCACTTGCTTTGCTATGTTCTTCTGTAACTGAACAAATGTTTGTTCATATTGAGAATTCCAAAAATGCATGGTCTGCTTGGAATCTATTAAAGAAGTTGTTTGATACTCTTGTTGCATCTCAAAGAGTTGATCTACAAATGAAATTGCTTAAACAAAGATTAGCAGACAATGGCGATGTACTAGAATACATTTCAAAGATTAATAACATTCATCTGGAAATCATCAAAGGCGTTTTTTCTAAACTTGAAGATAGTTTTCTAGTCTCCATTGTAATAAATGGCTTGCCTCCATCTTATAAGAATTTTCTTGAGACTTTGCAAATAAATGATAAGTTATCTACTATAACTTTTGATTCGCTTAGTGAATTGTTGGCTCAACATAATAGAACCTTTGGAAAACAAAAACAATCAGGAGAAGATCTTCTTTACACTAAAGCTGAAAGCTCTAAAGAAAGGGGAAAATCAAATTCTCAAATTTTTCAGAATCAGTCTTCTAATCGAGGTCGTGGCAGAGGTCGTAACAATTTTCATCAACAAAATTTTCAAAGTAATGCGCAGTCAGGAAGAGGCAGAAATTTTAGTCAAGTAAGATGTAAAAGATGATTAAAGATGGGCCATTATGCATCAAATTGTCTTACCAACAATGATCAATTGCCAAAGTTCAAGAAGACGTCAAATGCAAACTCTCAACAATCAGCGCAATATGCAAAAGATCAAGATTATCAGGATGATGAATATGAATATGTTTTTTCAGAAGTTCAGCATGTAGATTCATTTGAAAATGACTAGATATTGGACACAGGGGCTACTCATCATATGACTTATTGCAGAGACTATTTTTGGAATTATAAATATGTTCAACTAAATCCCATTTATCTAGCTGATGATACAACTCATATACCTCAAGGAAAAGGTTCAGTGAAAGTTTTTCTCCCTGGAATTGGTGAAAAATGGATTTCAAATGTTTGGTATGTACCATCTTTTAAGAAAAAAATATTATCCTTAGTCACAATCAGACAAGTTGGACATCAAATTGTCATGCAAGATAGTTTGGTGAAGATTATGTTAGTGAAGGATAACTTGAAAATAGTAATGACTGGATATGAAGATGGGAAGTTACTAATAATGAATGGGAAAGTCATCCAAAGAAAGGAAGAAGTTGCAACAACAGTGAATTTTGAAATGTCTTCATTCAGATTATGGCATTTTCGATTTGGTCACTTAAACTTTGAAAGTCTCTTGAAACTAAAGTCCCAAGATTTGGTGAAGGGTTTACCAACTTTCAAGAAAGAGATTTCCAAGTGTGAAGCTTGTATTTTAGGCAAGAAAAAATGAGAAACTTTTCCAACCAGCTCATGGCGAGCAACAAAGTATTTGGAATTGATTCATAGTGATATATGTGGTCCAATGGAATCTTCTTTTGGTGGATGTTGATACTTTATATTGTTCATTGATGACCACACTAGAATGACATGGATATAGTTTTTAAAGGAAAATTCTAAAGCTTTTGAAAAGTTTGTAAATTTTCAACTCATGGTTGAAAATGAAACTAGAGAAAAGGTTGCTTCTTTGAGAACTGATAATGGAGGTGAATTCACTTCAACTAAATTCAATGATTATTGTCAAAACAATGGAATTAAGAGGCAACTAAAAAATTCCTATACTCCATAGTATAATGGAGTTACTGAAAGGATGAACAGAGCTCTCATGGGCATGGCAAGATCTATGATGTAGTTTAAAGGGTTGAGAACAAAATATTGGGCTGAAGCAGTCCATACTGCAATTTATCTCAGAAATCGATCACCTACATCAAATTTAGATGGAAAAAAAACTTATGAAGCTTGGTATGGTTTTAAACCCAAGGTAAATCATCTTAGGTTTTTTGGCTCAACATGTTATGCTTTAGTTCCTAAGGAAAAGAGGACTAAATTAGAAAACTAGAGTACGAAGTGTACCTTCATTGGATACTCCGATGAAAAGAAATGGTATAGATTGTTTTCAGATGGAAAATTCATTGTCAGTAGAGATGTAATTTTTGATGAAACTGAAAGTAACAGTTTAGATGAGATTAACCATCTCCTTAGTCCTTTAGACAAGAAAAACACTAAGGGTAAAGGTAAATTCAACAAATCAAAGCAAGCATTTTGATTTGAAAAAGACTTGGTTACTCCAGAAGACATCTCTTTATCAAAAAGTTCTTCCGATTCATCTGATAATGAATTGACAAAATATTCTTCTGATACTGAATCTTCAAAAGTATCTTCTCCAACCTCAGATATTTCAGATGAAAGAAGAGCCTCAATTTTTGAAAATCCTCTTTTCAACAATAATGGTGATTCAGATCCCCAATCCCCTCAACATAAGAAGACAAAGTGGGCCGAACAACTTCTCAAAGATGTTCATTCAGATGAAATGAACAAAACAGGAACTAGGGGATCTTCAAGAGTAGAATCTAATTTTTATCATGCTTCCATTGAACCTACTTCTTTTGTTGAAGCAATTGAACATAAAGAATGGCAGGAAGCAATGATTAATGAATATGATTCAGTACTTGCAAATGGGACTTGGAATTTAGTTGATTGTCCACAAGATGTTAAGCCCATTGGTTGTAAATGGGTTTATCAAGTAAAGTACAAGCCCAATGGTAAAATTGACAAGTACAAAGAAAGACTTGTTGCAAAAGGTTTTGCTCAACAGGAAGGAATTGATTATGAAGAAACTTTTTCACCCACAGCTAAATGGAACACTATCAGAATAGTTATCAATTTGGCTTCACATAATGGTTGGAAATTACATCAAATAGATTTCAAAAGTGTCTTCCTGAATGGTGATCTAAAGGAAGATATTTTCATGACTCAACCACAAGGTTTTGAAGAAAAAGGAAAAGAACATAAAGTTTGCAAACTTGTGAAGGATTTATATGGTTTGAAACAAGCTCCTCGAGCTTGGTATGAAAAAATGGATGAGTACCTACGAAAGGTGGGTTTTCAGCGAAGTGAATCAGATGATACATTGTATTTTCGAATACAAGATAAGCACATGGTGATACTTGTACTCTATGTTGATGACTTAATCATAACAAGAAATAATGAAGCTCACATCAAACAAGTTAAGGAAGAACTTAAAGCAGGTTTCAAAATGACTGACTTAGGGGCACTTCATTATTATCTTGGAGTTGAATTTTCTCAACATCCTAACCAAATATTCCTTAGTCAAACTAAGTATGCCACTGAATTGTTAAATAAATTTGGCATGGAAGATTGTAAACCTTCTCTTACTCCCATGGAGCAGAAATTGAAACTTTCAAAATTTGAAGGGGGAGAATTGGTAAACAGTACAAAATACAGGCAATTGGTTGGAAGTCTCATTTATTTGACAAACACTCGACCGGATTTGTCATATTCAGTCAGTCTACTTTCAAGGTTTATGCAGGAACCAAGGGAAAGTCACTGGAATTCAGAAAAAAGGGTACTAAGATACATTCAAGGCACAAAAGACTTTGGTCTTCTCTACAAAAGGAACAAAAAATTTACACTTGTTGGATATTCAGATGCTGATTTTGTAGGTAACATTGATGATAGAACATCCACTTCAGGTTATTTAATGAATATGGGTTCAACATTAGTATCTTGGAATTGTGAAAAGCAGACAACAATTGCCAATTCTTTAGCAGAGGCAGAGTACATATCAGCTTGGGAAGCATAATGTGAGATTGTATGGATACGTAGAATTTTACAGGATCTTGGTGAAACTCAGAAATCACCAAATACCTTATTGATCGACAGTCAATCAGCAATAAAGATGGCCAAGAATCCAGTATTTCATTCAAAGACTAAACATGTCGACACCAAGTACCACTTCATCAGATTGCTCATCATCAAAGACATCATCAAGCCTCAGTTTTGTCCATCTAAAGATCAAACTTCAGATATTTTTACCAAACCTCTTGGTAGAATAAAGTTCACTAAGTTCAGAGGTGAACTTGGTCTTTGTAAAAATGAACTTTTGGATTAAAGGGGGGATTGTTAGCCTCATAATCCTAAAGTTCTATAGTCTAAGTATTTTCTAGTATAAATGTTTTTAGAAATTAATTTATTCTAGTTTGTTAGGATAAGGACACCTAGCTTCTATGTAAAGGACACCTATATGTTGACAAAGTGTCCTCAGACACGTAATTTTATTAATAAGGAAAAAGTGATTACAATCTGAAATTCATAATCTACTCCTTAACCTCACTTGAAGACGAAGCTAGTTTATATAGCTTAAATCTAAACTAAAAACTAGGAGAACAACCAATCATATAATCACATGAGTATGATAGTGTTAGCCTCATAATCCTAAAGTTCTATAGTCTAAGTATTTTCTAGTATAAATGTTTTTAGAAATTAATTTATTCTAGTTTGTTAAGATAAGGACACCTAGCTTCTATGTAAAGGACACCTATCAAACTCATGTGATTATATGATTGGTTGTTATCCTAGTTTTTAGCTTACAGTTAAGCTATATAAACTAGCTCCTTCTTCAAGTGAAGTTAAGGAGTAGGTTATGAATTTCAGATTGTAATCACTTTTTCCTTATCAATAAAATTACGTGTCTGAGTACACTTTGTCAACATGGTATCAGAGCTAGAAGTCACGAGTTCGATACACACTCGGCTCACGCTGAGGGGGAGATTTTTGCACAAAATTGCAAGTAGTCAGTGCTCCCCGGTGTATCGTGACAAGGGACTAATAGCCTCTCGTGGATCCTTGAAATCTGGCGGTGGTGAGTTTACCAATCACTTGTGGGTTTTGGTGTAACAAAAGTCATATTACCAACAATATGTACATGTTACGCGATAGGGCCAAAGGTGCAAGGAAAGAAAGAGGAAACCCAAGAATGTGGTCGAGTTTGAAGATGTCACCACTTTGGACATAGAGTCAATCAACCCGACACGGGATGAAGAGGAAACATTGACAACATAGCAAGGAGAAGTAGGGCAGAGTTCGGGTACCCAGAATGGTGTCCCAAACCCTAATCCTGAAATACCTGCTAAACCTGATGAAACAACAGGCCAATGATAGGGCCATGATAGAGAAGAGGTGTTGGTAGAGGACATCACCAACTGACCGGACTCCAAGAGGGAATAAGACCACACAGAAACAGTAGAGGTAGGCCCATCTACTGTTAGGCAGAAAAGAAAGGCGTAGGATGCCACAAACATCACACTTCCATATATCCCAGACGTAATGGTCACTGTGGATGATATGCTCGAAAAAGTACCAAAACTTAGGTACTTGGACCATGTTTTGAGCGATGCAACCAAATTACCATATTTGGCCGAAGAAACCTACTAAGAAAACACAGGGGAAATTGGACCCCTAGGAAAACCTATCATGGAGCCCACGCAGTGGATAACGGGGTTGTCTAACTCAGGAATAATGAACCTATTGAGATCATTTCCCGTTCTCAAAATTTCCTTCCCCTTTCTATTTTCCCAATTTTTTTTTTTCATTTTCTTTTCCCTCTTCTATACCTACCCTTATTTCCCTCATTCCTTTTTCCCTTCATCTATCCCTTCCTAGTTACTATACTTAGTCGTATTTTAAAAATCGACAAGTTGGTGGGTTGGAGGGCCTTCATCCCCATCCAATTTCCTATGTCATAAATCAGACTGACCACTTTGTTACATTATACTTAGCCATATTTCCAACTTCGCGGGTTCACAAGTTCGAGCTTTCATTCTCCAAGCTCCACGATATCCACTTTGCACCCAAAATTCCATGATCCACGTTACGACCATCAGATTTGTCGCAGGTCCCGAGCCCGTAAAGTATTTTTTCTCTTTCATACAAGTCCAACTGACCGCCTTTCTACACTCAATTTATTTTTTATCATCCATAACCGCGAGTTGGTGGGTTCTTGAGTTGGCGAGTTCATAAAAAGCTTCATTTTCAAAATTGCTCTCATCTGTCCCTCCCATTCTCGTGCTTTTCCCAATATGCATTAAATGTTGATTAATGCTAACAACTAATTGTGCAGGATAACAAATGATTTTCATTGATGGTGAAAGACTCAATAATATTACTCATTAAATTGCATTAATTCTCCATTTTCCAAAGGATTATATTATTTCCATCTCTCCAAAAAGATTTATTTCAAGTTATTATCTAGCTAAAAAAATACTCCCGTCAACCTAATGGCAGTAGCATCTAGACAACAATTTTATTGTGATACTTTAAATATCTTTGGTCATGAAGATGATAAGTTTCAGTGGTCCAAAGAATATTCATGATATTCATCCGCTCCTGCATAGAAAGACGTAATATGGGCATCCATAATCGCACGCGCAGGGTGTGTTCCTGAGGTTTTCGACTGTAAATAACTTGTTGCATGGTGTGTGTTGAAGTATGTTCCAAACCAAAGAATTATACAAATCTAAGATCGTTCTCCCATTTCCCTTTCACCTCAAGGTTTTTGCAAGATGTTGAAGCTCCCAGAGCCAACACTTACCTTCAAAGGAGAAGATTGCAAAGATTTTTTGAAGAAACATAACAATGGCCTTGACCTCTTGCCTGAATATTTGTAGAATCCTGCGTCTATTCCAGAAGACATAACCAATATCCAGGTTGACTCTTTTAAAAATCCATTTCAAGAAATTGCGTGGTTGTTCACTAGGTTGACAGGTCAGGAAAGCACTGCTACTACCTCTTGCATGATTTTATATTTTACAGTGAAATAACATGCCATCTTTGACTAGGGAAAATTGATTTCCATCGAAATTTCATCCCAGTTATCACACTACAAAAGATACAAACAATTATTTATGGCTTCGTTTTGGTATTTTCCATAGTGTATTGTTGTCTATTTCCAAAATTGACCATAAGAAAGAGGGTGAATTATGAAATAGATCCAGTTACCTTATGGTATCAGAAATTGTGGAGACATCAGAACCCTTTGAATTTTTATGAAGTTTATAATGATTTTGTCTCAGTATTCAAAGGGTTTTTGTTGGGTGAAAATACTCCAAGGATATCTGACCAGGATAATAGATTCTTAGAGAAAAATGGAATGATAAAACAAATGGAAAATCACAGTGTCATAAGGATATTATGTTCCAATAAAATCCTTAATTTCATTCGTATTATGTATTAGACAAATTATCTATTATAGAGGTGGCAAGAAAATACAAATTCTGGCTACATTTTTCCATGAAAAAAGGAAAAAACAATTTATTCCCTTTCCATGGAAGATTGGAGATTTCATTTTCAGAAACATGAATAAAATTGGCAAGTTCGCAAGCCATTTCAACAATGTGAACTTAAAGTATGCTGAAAAGATGAAGGGATTTGATCCTAACAAAATCTTTGTAGAAAACATGTTTTCAGTGGGATTTAGTAACTCCTTCATCCAGACTACCTTGAATGAAGAAGAAGAAGGTAAAAACCAAAGTACTCATGTACACGAAGTTGGTGACCTAGAAACAATACTCAATACTAATGATTTTTATAAGAAAAAAGGAAAGGGTCCGAGTGAAAGGAGTGCCCAGTCTCCAGTTGTTACTCCCAAAAATACCATATCTCAGAGAAATGCTCCAATGGCTCACCCAGTTAGAAATATTATCAACAACAGTTCAAATGGCGAGGGAGATAAGAATATCCCCCTAGGAAAATCAAGAATTCACATAAGCTACCTATGATAAAGAAAAGGAAGAACTTGATACAAGAGGAAGAGGACAACCTTATAGAAAATGACATCCAAAAATTTTCCCTGGATGACATGGAGTTAGAAGGGGATATTGAGAAAATATTTCTCATGATGGGACAACCATAAAATATAATTCAAAAAAATTCTTTATTGGAAGTCATTGCAAATGAGACCTTTAGTGAAGAGGAATCCTTCACTTTTCAAAGTGTTATTTTTGATAAGGAGTCTAAAAAAATGATTGTAGAAAGAGGTGATTAGAAAAATAAAAAGGGAAAATCCTTCTCAAAGGTTGACCTGAAGGACATGCGACTGTCCCAAATATCTAAAATTCATGGGGAAACTAGGGATTCTCTTGATGATTCTATTGATGGATTAGAAGATGAAAATGCTAAGTTAAAATAAAGGATCGGAGAATTGGAAATTTCCTTAATGCCTCTTCCAATCATAACAAGTCCTTTGTCAATGGTCAAACCAACTACACCTGCCATTAAGTTGAAAGGATATTCAAGTCTACTCATAGCAGTCCAAAGTTATGTAGAAAACAATATTAAGAAGAGAATGTCACTAATAATAGAAGCATGGGAAGTATCAAAATACATTTTTTCTTTTGGCTCAAGGGCACATGCCTTTCACGAATATTTGCAAGTTGATTTAAAGAAAAAATAAGGTTTCTATGCTAATGTTGTCTTTCCATTTGGAATTAAAGTCTCAAACATGACAGAATTGAAAATAAGAGAAGAGGATCTTCCTTCTCCAAGTCGAATAAAACAACTAAATGTTTTTTGGGAGAAAAAGATTAAGAATTTGAGTAACATTGTCCAAGCATGCATGTTATAGTCCAAAAATTACTTACCTGTGCATACAAGACATTGGCCTTTCCACTTACATAATTTTCCAAACTATTGTCAAGGATTCTTTTTAAAAACCATTTTTTGGAAAATGTACATGCCTTGCTGAACAGATAGCCCGCGTACACACGCGTGCTGCATACTATTTATCTCGTGTGCATACATGAGTTGCATACTAGTTATCCCATGTTTACAAGACATTGGCCATTCCACGAGAGCCCCAATCCTATTCCTAAGGACAAACACATTTATATTTGAAAGATTTGTAATAGACTCTTTATTTTTCAGAAATCCCAAGAGAACTATTTCGGGATCAGTTTTGACTATATTTTATAACTCTGATTTTTTAGTATAAAATATTTGAGATTGATCTATTATTATCTTTATTTGAGCTCCCCATGTGTTTACTCTATCAAAGTTCTCTTATGCATGCATACCATATTATTTTATTTTATGTGATCTTAAATATTTAGTTTAACTATGATGGATGTGAGGAAATTTTGTCTATCTTTTTCAAATATATGAAGTGTGAGGTTCCTGGTCATCTCTCAGGAACTCTCTTTATTTGTTTATTTTTTCCGTTTTATTTTTCTACAATCTTTATATTTATTTGAATATCACGACGAACTTCCTCAAGATCCTACATTGTTTTAAAAATATTGAATTCCAAGAAAATATTTAAACAAAGAGGAGTACAACCTCTATAAAAATGCAGGGGGATTTGTATCCCCGTGAGGTTATCATTTTGGTCCTGGCGGATTCAAGTGTCAACATTTTTGGCGACTATACTGGGGACTGAATTGAAGTTTGAAATATGGTTTAGCATATTTTGAAAGATGCATGAATTTTCCCCTGGATGATCAACCCCACCTGGAAATTGGATTAACAAATCAACGAAGAATCTTACATCAGCTATATAATCTGGTAATAACAAAATCTAAGACCATATAATAATTGGAAATATATTGGTAGACATTGGTCTAGGAAGAGGAAAGAGAAATCATTTGTAGACAGAGGAGAGATGAGCGACAACACCGAAGAAATGAAAGACTATCTAGAGAACCACAAGAACAAGGCAACGATTGAAATTGGACGAGTACAAGGGACCCATTACCAAAAGTAAAAGAAAGAAACCATGTATTCCAAGAAATGGAAAACATATTCCTGAAATATCTTTGGACATGACGGGAAGAAATGAACAACCATGAGAAGAACCACGAAGAGAACCTCATGAAGAAAGACAAGGAGGTGGAGGAGGTGGTGCAAGAAATCAAGAAGACCTAATATTTGGAAACCGAAGAAGAGTAAGGGATTCCCCCTTAAATATTTGAGATGAGAAAAATGACCTCCCTGCTCTCCCTAAGGGTATCTTGAAGGAATTTTTGGGAGATAGAACATATGATGCCAACATAAATCTTAACTTATTTCTTGATGTTTTTTATTTTCATTGCGTTGAATATGACGATGTAATGGTAAGGTCATTTCTTCATACCTTATCAGGGCAAGCCTATGAATGCTATACAACATTATCTAGTATGTCAATTAGCTCATTTAATTACCTCGAAGCCATATTCCTGACTATGTTCGCTCCTCTAGTTTCTTATCATACCCTTCTCATCAATTTTACCCAGATTGGTTTGAGGAAGAATGAGATAATACAAGATTTCAATCTTAGGTTCAATAAAACTTTGAGTAAGATTCTAGAAGATAAAAGACCTAATTACCCAGTGATACTTGGTTTTTATAAGAATGCAATGCCCCCGAATGTAAAATATGCTATCAGAAAATCCTAGATGGATACCTTGGAGGAATAAATGATTAAGGCCACTAAGATGGAAGAAATTATGACTGAGGCGGGTGCTAACCCCTATATTATCTTGGGAAAATTGCATAGGTAACTGGGAGTCCTAAATATTGATGATCAAGGAGCCACTAGCTAGAAAAGGAAGGAAGAACAAAAGTTGCGGCCCATCCAAAATCAAACAATTGGAGGAGGATTTTTTAAGGAAACCATACCAGATGTGAAGGTAGACTCTATTGCAACACAAGAAACCAAACAAAGAATTGAAATTTCACAAATGAATAGAAACATCAAGAAGATGTAGAATGAGATAATGAGATTAAAAAGGGGAGATAATTATGTAGCAAATCCAAGAATGTCAGTGCAAGAGAAAATAAGGAACCCTCCCCAAGAAAACAGAGTGAGGTTTGAAAACATGGATAATCCACAAAGACAAAGGGTTCCCAGGAAACCAACCCCAAATTCAATCATTTTGGATGATGTATATGATGACCAAATGGTTGAGAAAGGGAACGATTATTTAATTAATGAAAGTTATGAAAATATACAAATGGACGGATGTGAGACAACCATGTATACATTTGAAGAAGGAAACAATGACCCTGACTCGCAAGAGAATGTTTCCCAGACACATGCCTTTGTAAATAAATCAAAGAATAAAAATGATTCTAAAAATGAAAACGAGAAAGATAAAGAAAATGTGAATGAGAAAAGGGAAAATGAAAATGTGACAGATAGTGCTGGAAGCAAGAAGAAACATATGATGTCAAACCCTACTTAAAAGAAATACAATGTTGTAGAGGACTTGAGTAATCTAAGGATAACTCTCCCTTTCACAGAAGTAGTAAAGATCCCTCAACAAAGCGAGAATATTTTGAGATTGTTGGATGATCCGTCTATTGGGTATGTGTTATATTCTTTGCACAAGTAGTAGTGTCTACTCGGGAAATGGAAAAAAAATTATGCCTTGGGAAATGTGTCATGTATTTAGGTGGTTTTTTCAGCACATGGTTTTTGCCGATGGTTTTCTATTTCTGGTTAAGGAATTAGGTTTTTGGACTAGTCCAGGTCGTTGGGTTAGGCTTTTGGATGTTGTTGACTCCTACATGTATATTGTATTGTAAACAATGTAACACAATGAATGAATATAATATATGTTGGTTTTCCCGGTTTGGGTTTCCAGGGGAAACATCTCTGTGTAATGTTTGTATTTGACATTTTATCTTTTCTGTTCTTTTCTGAATATCTGTTTATAGTAGACATTGTACAAGGTTAGAATTTACACTGTCTAGAAAAATGGAGGTTGTTGTTATAAGTCCAAAACAAATCCAAAACACATCAACTATCAAGTTGAGAGGTAAAATCCCACCTTTTTATATTTCAATTGAAAATCATGATGTTGCCCTTCATAATTGCTTAGTTGATACTGGCGTGACCAATAATATTATGCCATTGGCAGTCATGGAGGCATTGGGAATGAACTGCACCAAATATTATTAGACCAGTGAAAGCATTGTTGCAATTGAAAGTATATATGGTTTGATTCAAAATTTTCAGTTTCTTTTTGAGTTTTTCAAGTTTACTGAGTCAGTTTAGGGTCTTTGTTCACCTTCCTAATGCCTACCATCCTTCCTTGCCCAGTCAGTTTTCCAAGCCTTTCTTTCTTTTTGAAAATTATTATAGGTGTACGCACCCTACAATCTATTTATCCCATGTACATACGCAGTCTACACAGTATACGACCTGCGTACAAACACATGATGCTTGAGAATAACCCATGTCTCTCTCTTTTGGAAGGTTATATATATATATATATATATATATATATATATATATATTTCCTGACAAGAAGCTTTGTGATTCTCAAGCCTTCTAGAAATCTTCAGGGTCTCTATTAGTGATCTTTGGTTGGGTCAAAGTTTCAGTTTAACTTTCTCTTTTTAAAGAACCCCTGTTGTTTCTTCATCTTATTTTGTTAGTTTTAGAGGTTTAGAGTCGACCTATAAGTGTTAGATCCTCCTATGGATTCTTGTGAGTCCTTGCATTTAGGTAGTGGTTTAGGTTCTGTATGAGTATTGGGTTTTATTTTCTCTTTATATGCTTCATGCTTTGAAAAACAATAAAAGATCTTTTACTTTTGTTTTTCTTTTCTAAGCATTTCAAAAAATAAAAAAATATTACATTCAATTATTCATTTAGTTTTGTAATCGTAGAATAGGTTGTATTTTTACAAAAGAAAAGAGTTCTTTTTCAAAGTTACTTTCTTGCTATTTCCCTGAAAGTTTGGTAGTTTGCATTGTAAAATGAAAAGCTCATTCTGTTGAAATTACTAAGACAACTGAGAGGGGGGGGTGAATCAGTTGTTACTGTGCTTAAATGATATTAAGTCTATTAAACCATTTTTAATCTTTCATCAAGTGACCATCAATAATATACATCATATGAACACCATAAATAATGAGCATCAATCACACACAAGATATACACAGAGACAGATTTTCACAAGGAAACCCATAAAGGGAGAAAACTTCTTCTTCGAAATGATAGGAAGTCTTTTAAGTTTTGTGCATCATCTATGTTTGAGCACCAACTCAAAGTGAGGCTACTACCTTTATTTTACAAGCTCCAACTTGTTTGAGAGCACCAACTCTCTGGTTTCTCTAGCACCCACTAGAAGGAAGCACCAACTCCCTGAGTATTCCTACACCGACTAGATGGAAGCACCTACTTCCACTTATACAAGCACCAACTTTCATATAGAAAACTCTGTGTTTTCCCAAGCACCACCCTACCACCCTATTTTTCTAGCCACAACTAGATGGAAGCTACAACTCCCAATATTCAAGCACCAACTCGAATATCAGAGGACCACAGTCCTCCCTAGCACCACCCTACCTCCCTGATTATGAATAAGTGATTGAAAAACAAACAATACAGGTGTCTCAATTCTTAACCCTTCTTTTCTCTTATGCAATTCTTCTCTGCTTCAAAAACTGTTCTACAATTCTTCTCTGCTTCATGCTATTCTGCTATTATGCTCTTGTTTCTGTCTATTCAACAACTTTTACTCATCTCTGAGTTTTATCTCAAGATCTGCAGCCTTTAATTTTACTCTTCTTACAGTTCATCACATTTTTCTGGTTAGAACAACCAACCTTACACAGTCACTTCATATCTCCTTTTATTCACACACGCCTCATCAGTTACATCTTGAATCTTCTTGGGCAAAAACGCCTCAGCAACTGAATCACCAACCAATCAAGAATCATGAATTAGTTTTGCTAATTGAATCGTAACCAATTAATTAACTGTGAAGTGCAACAGTATCCCTCCGATCATATTCAAATTCTCTTGCATTGTTGGATTAAATCGACAGGGTTTCACGTTTATCCCATATGCCCACTGGCTATGACCAAGTGCTAAACATAATTTGAATTTTGTGATATCGCATCTCAACATTCCTCTAATAAAGGATCTCGACACTTCAAGTCACGATCGCTGAGACTCCGAGATGGAGCTTAGCATCGCTAGCTTCTTCCCCTCACGTGACCACCGACGGTGACCATAGGCTGCGCCAAAAGGCGCTTCGTATTTCGTGAACTTATAAACTTCATCGAGCCTGATCAACGATTGAGATCTCTGATGATCCGATGGTCCAGATCTCATCACGATCTCGCATATCGTGATTCCTGTGATGAAAGGTCTTGATGCTCCAAGTTGCGATCACTGAGACTCCGAGATGGAGCTTAAAACCACTAGCTTCTTCCTCCATCTTCCGCAGATGTAACCACTGGCTATGACCATAGCCTTATTCGAAAACGCATTTCGCACTTTTGCATCTTGGGTATTCTTTCATGCTCTGATCTATCACCACGTGCCCCTCTTGGATCAACGATCCAGATCTTATCACGATTTCACCACTTCACGAGCCTTCTTCATGCCTGATCAACGGTCCACAATCCTTGGTGATCCGACGGTCCAGATCTTTTCGTGATCTTGCATATCACGATTCCTGTGATGAAGAGTCTCGATATTCCAAGTTGTGAACGCTGAGATGGAACTTAGCAATTATCTCCTTCCCTTAAGCCTTTGACAATGTGAACTTGAGATATGACCACTCGCCAATCAAATGAGCACTTCGCTCCTTTGACGTTCCAGTCAGAAAAATGATGATCTTTCGCCATGTGCCCTATGGAACCAATGGTCCAGATCGTGATTTCACCACATGTCCTTCTTGAATCAATGGTCAAGATCTTATCGCGATGTCGCATATCGTGAGTTTGAACCTCTTTCATTTGGATTTCGCGATCTGTGAAACTCTAAAATGAAACCTTTGTCGTTCTTTGACTGTTTTTCTCCTTCTGAGCTTACACTGCTGATATTGCCATTATCGCTATGCTATTGATCGTGCTGATCTTCGCCATCAATGACAAACACGCATACTATGCCTCTGTCTAAAAACATGCCAACAATCTCCCCGTTTGGCATTGATGGAAACCCCTTGAAGAACATCCAACTATACCACTGTAACATCCTTGAAATTACCACACTTTCTGCCCCTTTGACATCAATGTCAAAGAAGAAACACACTCCCCCTGAGCTGTTGCAGTACATATTCCCCCTATCAACTATGAGAAGCTTAGAAATACAAAAAATATTCAATAAGTACTCCCACTGACCAGGTGAACATATTAGACGAAAGAAGTTATAACCCCCAAACTTTTGACGAAGATATCCAAAAGGGGTCTCTGCCAACGGCTTAGTAAATATATTAGCTATCTGTTCTGTGGAAGGGATATAATTCAGTTGAACAACTCTGCTTGTGACTTGTTCTTTGAGAAAATGGTATTTTATTGGGATATGCTTAGTCTTTGAATGAAGAACAGGATTCTTGGAGACACTAATGGCACTAGTGTTATCACAGTGAATTGTAATTGGATCAGTATAGTTTACCTTCAAATCTACAAGAGTTTGAATCATCCACAAAATCTGAGTGAGCAAGTAGAAATAGCAATGTACTCTGCTTCTGTATTTGATAAGGAAATAGAACCCTACTTATTACTAATCCATGCTACCAACGAGTCACACAGGAAGAAGGCACATCCACTGGTGCTCTTTCTTTCATCCACACAATTTGCCCAATCTGCATCTGAATAAGCAGTTAACTGAAAATTCTGATTTCTGGGATACCATAGACCATAAGTCATTGTTCCCTTCAAGTATTTGAATATCCTTTTGACATCTACCAAGTGACTTTGTTTAGGAGTTGACTGATAACGACCTACCATTCCAACAACTTGCATTATATCAGGACGGGATGTTGTGATGTACAGAAGATTGTTTGTCATAGAATGATATGTCCTTTGATCAACATCTAGTGAAATCTCATCTTTACTGAGCTTGCAAAAAACCACCATAGGTGTGATAACAGGAGAGGAATCCTCCATCTGAAATTTCTTCAATATCTCTTTCAAATATTTTTCTTGAGAGATAAATATTCCTGCAGAACTCTGATTTACTTGTAAACCAAGAAAATATGATAGTTCTCCTATCATGGACATCTCAAATTCTGTTTGCATAGAGTTAGAAAACCACTAGACATATGATTCATTAGTGCAACCAAAAATAATATCATCTACATAAACCAAAACAACTAGTAAATTATCACCTTCAGACTTAATGTAGAGATTGTTGTCAACAGTACCTTTCTTGAACCCTTTGTCTTGTAAAAAATTGTCTAGTCTATAATACCAAGCTCGTGGTGCTTGTTTCAGTCCATTTAAGGCCTTCTTAAGCTTGCAAACATAATTAGGATTATATGTCAATGAGAATCCTTCAAGTTGCTCAATATATACTTCTTCCTCTAGATCTCCATTAAGAAATGTTGATTTAACATCCATCTGATAAATTTTAAAGTTCTTATGACATGAATAAGCAAGAAACATTCTAATGGCCTCCAATCTTTTCACTGGTGCAAACGTTTCATCAAAGTCCTGACCTTCAACTTGTGCATACCCTTTACAGACCAATCTGGCTTTATTTCTAACAACTTGTCCTTTTTCATTCATTTTATTTTTGAACACCCATTTGGAACCTATTACATTCTTATCTTCAGGTCTAGG
>ML797225.1:46355-62570 GCA_009831015.1 Picea engelmannii | reverse complement strand
CCATCTTCATCTATGCATTCTCATCAAGGACACTACATATTATATTACATAAATCATCAGTCAATCAATCCTTTGACATCAATCAATCACTTGACATCAATCAATCAAACCATTGGCATCAATGACAACATGATCCAACAGTTTTCAGTCTTTAATCAATTTCCTTCCTGTTTGAACTCCTTTGTTTATATCTCTAATTATCTGATTTTCAGGATGATTCTTTCTAAAAATTCTGAGAGGTGATTTTGCTTCTTTTTGTTGATTTGTGTCAGCCTGAGTATTCATATCTTCATCTGATTCAGATTCTTCTCTTCGTGGTCCTTGGACCTGTTCATCTTCATCTTCAACTATATCTTTTGTACTTGGTTCAGAATTGTTTACATTCCTGACCAAGACTTCTTCATCAACCTTTATGTCTATACAATCAACTAGTTTATGCAGCCTCTTATTGTAACATATGTACCCTTTACTATTTGTAGCATAGCCCAAGAAGATACCTTCATCAGCCCCGTCATCATATTTGCCAATATTTTCATCATTGTTCTTGATATAACATTTACCCTCAAAGACCTTAAAATGTTTGATTGAAGCAGGTCTTCCAAACCATAGTTCATAAGGAGTCTTGTCACTGTGTGGTCTAAGATGTGATTTGTTAAGGATATGAACAGCTATATGAATTTCTTCTACCCAATATGTCTTAGATATATTCCTTTCATTCATCATTGATCTTGCCATTTGTTGTATTGATCTATTCTGCCTCTCAACGACTCCATTTTGATGTGGATTTCTTGGAATAGTGTATTCTCGTTTGATCCCATGAATATCACAGAACTCTTTGAAATTCCATGAACTAAACTTTCATCCTCTATCAGACCTTATTGCCTTCAATCTTTTTCCTGTTTGATTCTCAGTCAGAGCCTTAAAAACTTTGAATTTTTCAAATGCTTCAGATTTTTCCTTCAAAAAGGCAACCCACGTTAGTCTAGAATAATCATCAATAATCATCATAAAATAGTTTTATTTTCCTGTACCTTATTTTCTTGATGGTCCACATAAATACATATGTACTAAATGGAGAGGTTTTTATGTTGAAGGAAAATTTTTAGATTTGAACTGAGTGCAAGTAAGCTTTCCTATCTAGCAAGGTTTACAAACAGAGTTGTATGGCTTAGATATCTTCAGAAGATCTTTTACTGCCCCATTGTTTCTGAGCTTGATTATATGATCAAAATTTGGGTGTCCAAGTCTCCTATGCCACATCCAACTTTCATCATATTTTCTTAAGTGACATTCTTCTTTTTCTTCATTTAACACATAGACATTGTTTTCTATTCTTATCCCTTTTCCAAAAAGTTGTCCTGAACTCAAAGACTTTATTTTACAGTCTTTTGAAGTAAAAACAACTTCACTTCCTTTGTCAAAAACTTGACTGACACTTAGTAGATTATGTTTCAGACCATCTACAAACAACACATCTTGATCTTTTCCTTTGTCATTACTCAGGCTTACCATTCCTTTACCTTTTATTTTTCCTAGTGCATCGTTTCCAAAAGTTACATTCCCTGATTTGTTTTCACTTAAAGTTAGAAACTTACTTTTGTCTCCAGTCATATGTTTGGAACATCCACTATCAATATACTAGGAATTCTTTTGTTTTTGGATTGATAACACTAGTCCACACTTGTCATCTACTTTCTTCTTCCAAACCTTGACATTTTCAGCAGTGGGAATCAAATCTGGCTTGTAATTCATTAATTGACAATCTACTGCTTTATGTCCATAATTACGGCAGATGTAACTTTATGGTTCACTGAATAGAAGATCATAGCGATTGTTATGCTCATAAATATTGTTACGCTTAACCTGCGTCCTTTTCCCAGCCATCGTATGATGTATAGTCTAAGTTTGTTTGTTGCTTGGTTGTCTCGATCTTTGTTGTGGAAGATGGTTATTCATTGAATATCTTGATTGTTCATATCTAAATCTTATAGAACAATTTATAGCTTTGTGACCAAAATTAGAGAAGAAAAAACAATAACCATAGAAAAAACCTTTGTACCTTGAAAAAATCTGTCTTCTTTGAGGAGGTCGATTTATTTCATGCCGATAATCTCTCTGATCTACAGATTCAGTTCTGGTACTTTTTCTTTCATTCCTTCTTGGTGGTTGTTTCTCTTTCTTTGTTTCTGCAGAGTGACAGTTGTCAATGTTTGAGGATTTGACAAACTTGATGGGTTTTGTATTACTTGAATGAATACTACTTATCCTTCTTCATAGCCCAAGACAGCTTTCAACTTTGGATTCCTTTGCTGATTTAGAATGGAAGTTAATTCTTCTGAGGCTTTAATACTGGATAGATTTTGGTGATACAATGCCTTAAACTTCTCCATTTCTTTTATGGTTTTTACTATCTCCTCTTATAACGCTTCACACTTTGATTTCTTCTCTGATAACTATTGTTTCAGAATGTCTTCTATTTTCTTTTCCTCTTATAACTCCACTTTTAGTAGAGCAAAGTCTTCAACAGGTTTTTTATCATTCATTTTATTTTCTCTTCTTACATCTGAGTCTGTCAATTTCTTCCAAAGCATTGATTAATTCACCTTCCATATCAACCACATCTTCTTCATCATCCATTTCACCTCTTGTCTATTCATCATCAAGATCTCCCTTAGCCATAAGCATAAAATCATTCGCTTTGTCTTCACATGATGAATCACTATCTATGTCTTCTGAGGAATTGTCATTATTTGCACACAAACGTTTCTTCTTACTATATTTCTTGAATTTGTACTTCTTTCCATCATCAGAGTTCTGGTCCTTTTTCTGATGGGGACACTTAGATGAAAAATGACCTATCTTACCACAGTTAAAACATTTGAAGGGAAGCTTGCCTTGATATTTTCCTGATCCTTTCTTTAACCTTCTCACAAATTTTTCCTCAATATCATCTAAATCTGAATCAGTATTCTTGTCTGCTTTAAAAGATTCTTCTCTAGTAATGGATTTATCTTTGTTGATTCTCATTTTATATGCAGTTAAAGTTCCTAGGAGTTGATCAATGGACAAAGTTTTAAGATCATTTAGTTCTTCTATTGCAGATACTTTTGGATTAAATTTATCAAGCAAAGATCTTAAGATCTTCTAAACTAAATTTGATTCTTCAAACTTCTCACCAAGACCCTTCATGGCATTCACAAGTTCTTCAAATCTTAAAAAATACTTGCTAACTGTTTCATCTTCATTCATCTTTAGTTGTTCAAACTTCAACCTAAATGTTTGAAGTTTGGCATCTTTTACTTTCTCATTTCCTTTATAGCTGCTAATAAGTTTATCCCACATTTCTTTGGTAGTTTGAAGATGCATCACCTTTACAAACTCGGTTTCTACAAGTCCATTCAAGATATCATTCATTCCCTTAGCATTAAAGCTAAATTATAACTTATCATCCTTGGATGCCAGCACAATAGGCTTTGTATATCTAGTCTCTACTACATCCCAAACATCAACACCTAAGGCCATTAGGTATATTCTCATTCTAACCTTCCAAAAGGAAAAATTTGTTCCATCAAACAGAGGAGGCTTACTGGTTGAAGTCCCTTCATGACTTGTCATGTTTAAGCTTACAGATCTACCTTTAAATAAAAGGAACATGCTCTTATACCAATTGTTGAAATTACTAAGACAATTGAGAGGGGGGGGTGAATCAATTGTTACTGTGCTTAAACAATATTAAGTCTATTAACCATTTTTAATCTTTCATCAAGTGACCATCAATAATATACATCATATGAACACCATAAATAATGAGCATCAATCACACATAAGATATACACAGAGAAAGATTTTCACGAGGAAACCCATAAAGGGAGAAAACCTATTCTTCTTTGAAATGATAGGCAGACTTTTAAGTTCTGTACATAATCTATGTTTGAGCACCAACTCAAAGTGAGGCTACTACCTCTGTTTTACAAGCTCCAACTTGTTTGAGAGCACCAACTCTCTAGTTTCTCTAGCACCCACTAGAAGGAAGCACAAACTCCCTGAGTATTCCAGCATCGACTAGATGGAAGCACCTACTGCCACTTATACAAGCACCAACTTGCATATAGAAAAATCTATGTTTTCCCAAGCACCACCCTGCCACCCTATTTTCTAGACACAACTAGATGGAAGCTACAACTCCCAATATTCAAGAACCAACTCGAATATAAGAGGACCACAGTCCTCCCTAGCACCACCCTACCTCCTTGATTATGAATAAGTGATTGGAAAACAAATAATACAGGTGTCTCAATTATTACCCCTTCTTTTCTCTTCTGCAATTCTTCTCTGCTTCAAAACCTGTTCTGCAATTATGCTCTGCTTCATGCTATTCTGCTATTCTTCTCTGCTTCATACTATTCTTCTATTCTACTCTGCTTCATTCTATTCTACTATTCTGCTCTTGCTTCTGTCTGTTCAACAACTGTTACTCATCTCTGAGTTTTATCTCAAGCTCTGCAACCTTTAATTTTACTCTTCTTACAGTTCATCACATTTTTTCCGGTTAGAACAACAAACCTTACACAGTCTCTTCATATCTCCTTTTATTCACACACGCCTCATCTGTTACACCTCAAATCTTCTTGGGAAGAAACACCTCAGCAATTGAATCTCCAACCGATTAAGAATCATGAATCGGTTTTTCTAACTGAATCGTAACTGATTAATTAACTGTGAAGTGCAACAATAGCCCTCCAATCATATTCAAATTCTCCTGCACCATTGGATTAAATCGACAGGGTTTCGCATTTATCCCATATGCCCACTGGCTATGACCGAACGCTAAACAGAATTTGAATTTCGTGATCTTGCATCTCAGCATTCCTGTGATAAAGGATCTCGACACTTCAAGTCACGATCGTCGAGACTCTGAGATGGAGCTTAGCACCACTATATTCTTCCCCTCACATGACCATCGGCAGTGACCACAAGCTGCGCCAAAAGGTGCTTCGTATTTCGTGAACTTATAAACTTCATCGAGCCTAATCAATGGTCGAGATATCTAATGATCTGACGGTCTAGATCTCATCGTGATCTCACATATCGTGATTCCTATGATGAAGATTCTTGATGCTCCAAGTCGTGATCGTCGAGACTCTGAGATGGAGCTTAACACTGGTAGCTTCTTCCTCCATCTTCTACAGATGTAACCACTGGCTGTGACCATAGCCTTATTCAAAAACGCATTTCACACTTTTGCGTCTCGAGTATTCTATCATGCTTTGATCTATCACCACATGCCCCTCTTGGATCAACGATCCAGATCTTATCGCGATTTCTCCACTTCACGAGCCTTCTTCATGCCTAATCAATGGTCCACAATCCTTGGTGATCTGACGGTCCAGAACTTTTCATGATCTCGCATATCGCGATTCCTATGATGAAGAGTCTCGATATTCCAAGTTGTGAACGCTGAGATGGAACTTAGCAATTAGCTCTTTCCCTTAAGCCTTAGACGATGTGACCTTGAGATATGACCACTCACCAATCAAACGAGCACTTCACTCCTTTGACGTTCCAGTCAGCGAAACGATGATCTTTCGCCATGTGCCCTATGGAACCAACGGTCCAAATAATATCGCGATTTCACCACTTGTCCTTTTTGAATCAATGGTCAATATCTTATCACGATGTCGCATATCATGAGTTTGAACCTCTTTCCTTTGGATTTCCCGATCTGTGAAACTCCGAAACGAAACCTTTGTCGTGCTTTGACTATTTTTCTCCTTTTGAGCTTACACTGTTGATCTTGCCATTATCGCTATGCTACTGATCATGTTGATCTTCGCCATCTGATCATGCTGATCTTCGCCATCAATGATAAACACGCATACTCTGCCTCTGTCTAAAAACATGCCAACAATCTCCCCCTTTGGCATTGATGGCAACCCCTTGAAGAACATCCAACTATACCACTGTAACATCTTTGAAATTACCACACTTTCTCCCCCTTTGACATCAATGTGAAAGAAGAAACACGCTCCCCCTGAGTTGTTGAAGTACATATTCCCCCTATCAACTATGAGTAGCTTAGAAATACAACAGATATTCAATAAGTACTCCCCCTGACCAGGTGAATAGATTAGACGAAAGAAGTTATAACCCCCAACTTTTGACGAAGATATCCAAAAGGGGTCGCTGCCAATGGTTTAGTAAAGATATCAGCTATCTGTTCTGTGGAAGGGATATAATTCAGCTGAACAACTCTATTTGTGATTTGTTCTCTGAGAAAATGGTATTTTATTGGGATATGCTTAGTCTTGGAATGAAGAACAGGATTCTTGGAGACACTAATGGCACTAGTGTTATCACAATGAATTGTAATTGGATCAATATAGTTTACCTTCAAATCTACAAGAGTTTGAATCAGCCACAAAATCTGAGTGCAGCAAGTAGAAGCAGCAATGTACTCTTCTTCTATAGTTGATAAGGAAATAGATCCCTGCTTCTTACTAATCCATGCTACCAACGAGTTACCCAGGAAAAAGACACCTCCACTGGTGCTCTTTATTTCATCCACACAATTTACCCAATCTACATCTGAATAAGAAGTTAATTGAAAATTCTGATTTATGGGATACCATAGACCATAAGTCATTGTTCCCATCAACTATTTGAATATCCTTTTGACAGCTACCAAGTGACTTTGTTTAGGAGCTGACTGATAACGACCTACCATTCCAACAACTTGCATTATATCAGGATGGGATGCTATGATGTACAAAAGCCTGCCTATCATAGAACGATGTGTCCTTTGATCAACATCCAGTGAAATATCATCTTTACTGAGATTTCAACCAACCACCATAGGTGTGCTAACAAGAGATGAATCCTCCATCTGAAATTTCTTCAACATCTCTTTCAAATATTTTTCTTGAGAGATAAATATTCCTACAGAACTCTGATTTACTTGTAAACCAAGAAAATATGACAGTTCTCCTATCATGGACATCTCAAATTTTGTTTGCATAGAGTTAGCAAACCACTGGACAGATGATTCATTAGTACAGCCAAAAATAATATCATCTACATAAACCAAAACAACTAGTAAATTATCACCTTTGGACTTAATGTAGAGATTGTTGTCAACAATACCTTTCTTGAACCCTTTGTCTTGTAAAAATTTGTCCAGTCTATAATGCCAGGCTCATGGTGCTTGTTTCAGTGCATTTAAGGCCTTCTTCAGCTTGCAAACATAATTAGGATTATCTGTCAATGAGAATCCTTCAAGCTGCTCCATATATACTTCTTCTTCTAGATCTCCATTAAGAAATATTGATTTAACATCCATCTGATAAATTTTAAAGTTCTTATGACATGAATAAGCATGAAACATTCTGATGGCCTCCAATCCTGCCACTGGTGCAAAATTTTCATCAAAGTCTTGACCTTCAACTTGTGCATACCCTTTACAGACCAATATGGCTTTATTTCTAACAACTTGTCCTTTTCCATTCATTTTATTTTTGAACACCCATTTGGAACCTATTACATTCTTATCTTCAGGTCTAGGGACAAGCTCCCAAGTATTGTTCTTCTCAATTTGATCAAGCTCTTCATTCATTGATCTAATCCAATCATCATGCTGAATGGCTTCATCAAAAAATTTAGGTTCAATCATAGATAAAAAAAGAAACATGAGATTGTTCTGAGTCTTTAATCAATTTCCTTCTTGTCTGAACTCCTTTATTTATATCTCCAATTATCTAATTTTCAGGATGATTCTTTCTAACAATTCTGAGAGGTGATTTTTCTTCTTTCTGTTGATTTGTGTCAGCCTGAGTATTCATATCTTCATCTGATTTAGATTCTTCTCTTCCTGATCCTTGGACTTGTTCATCGTCATCTTCAACTATATCTTCTGTACTTGGTTCAACATTGTTTACATTCCTTACCGGGACTTCTTCATCAACCTTTATGTCTATACAATCAACTAGTTTATGAAGCCTCTTATTGTAACATCTGTACCCTTTACTGTTTGTAGCATACCCCAAGAAGATACCTTCATCAACCCTGTCATCATATTTGCCAATATTTTCATCATTGTTCTTGATATAACATTTACTCCCAAAGACCTTAAAATGTTTGATTGAAGCGGGTCTTCCAAACCATAGTTCATAAGGAGTCTTGTCACTGTGTGGTCTGATATGTGCTTTGTTAAGGATATGAACAACTGTATGAATTTCTTCTACCCAATATGTCTGAGCTATGTTCCTTTCATTCATCATTGATCTTTCCATTTGCTATAATGATCTATTATGCCTCTCAACGACTCCATTTTACTGTGGAGTTCTTGGAATGGTGTATCCTCATTTGATCCCATGATTATCACAAAACTCTTTGAAGTTCCATGATCTAAACTCTCCTCCTCTATCAGACCTTACTGCCTTCAATATTTTTCTTGTTTGATTCTCAGTCAGAGCCTTAAACACTTTGAATTTTTCAAATGCTTCAGATTTTTCCTTCAAAAAGGAAACCCACGTTAGTCTAGAATAATCATCAATAATCAACATAAAATAGTTTTCTTTTCCTGTACCTTCTTTTCTTGATGGTCCACATAAGTCCATATGTACTAACTGGAGAGGTTTATCTGTTGAAGGAAAGTTTTTATATTTGAACTGAGTGCGAGTAAGCTTTCATATCTGGCAAGGTTTACAAACAGAGTCATATGGCTTTGATATCTTCGGAAGATCTTTTACTTCCCCATTGTTTCTGAGCTTGATTATATGATCAAAATTTAGGTGTCCAAGTCTCCTATGCTACAACCAAATTTCATCATATTTTCTTAAGTGGCATTCTTCTTTTTCTTCATTTAACACATAGACATTGTTTTATGTTCTTATCCCTTTTGCAACCAGTTGTCCTGAACTCAAATACTTTATTTTACAGTCTTTAGAAGTAAAAACAAATTCACATCCTTTGTCATAAACTTGACTGACACTTAGTAGATTATGTTTCACACCATCTACAAATAGCACATCTTGATCTTTTCCTTTGCCATTACTCAGGCTTACCATTCCTTTACCTTTTATTTTTCCTGGTGCATTGTTTCCAAAAGTTACATTCCCTAATTTGTTTTCACTTAAAGTTAGAAACTTACTTTTGTCTCCAGTCATATGTTTGGAACATTCACTGTCAATATACCAGGAATTCTTTTGTTTTTGGACTAATAACACTAGTCCACACCTGTCATCTACTTTCTTCTTCCAAACCTTCACATTTTCAGCAGTGGGAATCAAATGTGGCTTGTAATTCGTTAATCGATAATCCGTTGCTTTATGTCCATAATTACGGTAGATGTAACATTCTGGTTCACTGAATAGAAGATCATAGCGATTTTTATGATCATAACTATTGTTATGCTTAACCTGCATCCTTTTCCCAGCCATTGTATGATTTATAGTCTGAGGTTGTTTGTTGCTTGGTTATCTCGATCTTTGTTTTGGAAGATGGTTATTCGTTGAATATCTTGATTGTTCGTATATAAATCTTATAGAACAGTTTATAGCTTTGTGACCAAAATTAGAGCAGAAAAAACAATAACCATAGAAAAAACCTTTGTACCTTGAAAAAATTTGTCTTCTTTGAGGAGGTTGATTTCTTTCATGATGATAATCTCTCTGATCTACAGATTTAGTTCTGGTACTTTTTCTTTCATTCCTTCTCGGTGGTTGATTCTCTTTCTTTGTTTTTGCAGAGTGATTGTTGTCAATGTTTGAGTATTTGAAAAACTTGATGGGTTCTGTATTACTTGAATGATTACTACTTGATCCTTCTTCATAGCCCAAGCCATCTTTCAACTTTGGATTCCTTTGCTGATTTAGAATGGAAGTTAATTCTTCTGAGGCTTTAATACTAGACAGATTTTGGTGATACAGTGCCTTAAACTTCTCCCTTTCTTTTTTGGTTTTTACTATCTCTTCTTCTAAGGCTTCACACTTTGATTTATTCTTTGATAACTGTTGTTTCAGAATGTCTTCTATTTTCTTTGTCTCTTCTAACTCCACTTTTAGTATAGCAAAGTCTTCATCGAGCTTTTTATCATTCATTTTAAACTGCATCAACAACCATTTTTGTTTTCTCTTCTTACATCTGAGTCTGTCAATTTCTTCCAAAGCACTGATTAATTCACTTTCCATATCAACCACAGCTTCTTCATCATCCATTTCACCTCCTATGTGTTCATCATCAAGATATCCCATAGCCATAAGCATAAAATCATTCACTTTGTCTTCACATGATGATTCACTATCTATATCTTCTGAGGAATTGTCATTATTTGCACACAAACTTTTCTTCTTACTATATTTCTTGAATTTGTACTTCTTTTCATCATCAGAGTTTTGGTCCTTTTTCTAATGGGGACACTTAGATCCAAAATGACCTATCTTACCACAGTTAAAACATTTGAAGGGAAGCTTGCCTTGATATTTTCTTGATCCTTTCTTTAACCTTCTCACAAATTTTGCCTCAATATCATCTAAATCTGAATCAGTATTCTTGTCTGCTTTAAAAGATGCTTCTCTAGTAATGGATTTATCTTTGTTGATTCTCATTTCATATGCAGTTAAAGTTCCTAGGAGTTGATCAATGGACAGATTTTTAAGATCATTTAGTTCTTCTATTGCAGAGACTTTTGGATTAAATTTATCAAGCAAAGATCTTAAGATCTTATAAACTAAATTTGATTCTTCAAACTTCTCACCAAGACCCTTCATGGCATTCACAAGTTCTTCGACTCTTAAAAAATACTTGCTAACTGTTTCATCTTTATTCATATTTAGTTGTTCAAACTTCAACCTAAATGTTTGAAGTTTGGCATCTTTTACTTTCTCATTTCCTTCATAGTTGCTAATAAGTTTATCCCACATTTCTTTGGCAGTTTGAAGATGCATCACCTTTACAAACTTGGCTTTTGCAAGTCCATTCAAGATAGCATTAATTCCCTTAGCATTAAATCTAAATTCTAACTTATCATCCTTGGAAGCCAGCACAACAGGATTTGTATATCAAGTCTCTACTACATCCCAAACATCAACACCTAAGGCGATTAGGTATGTTCTCATTCTAACCTTCCAAAAGGAAAAAATTGTTCCAACAAACAAAGGAGGCTTACTGGCTGAAGTCCCTTCATGACTTGTCATGTTTAAGCTTACAGATCTACCTTTAAATAAAAGGAACCCGCTCTGGTACCAATTGTTGAAATTACTAAGACAACTAAGAGGGGGGGGTGAATTAGGTTTTATTGTGCTTAAACAATATTAAGTCTATTAAACCACTTTTAATATTTCATCAAGTGACCATCAATAATGTACATCATATGAACACCATAAATAATGAGCATCAATCACACATAAGATATACACAGAGACAAATTTTCACGAGGAAACCCATAAAGGGAGAAAACCTCTTCTTCTTTGAAATGATAGGCAGTCTTTTAAGTTATGTACATCATCTATGTTTGAGCACCAACTCAAAGTGAGTCTACTACCTCTGTTTTACAAGCTCCAACTTGTTTGAGAGCACCAACTCTCTGGTTTCTCTAGCACCCACTAGAAGGAAGCACCAACTCCCTGAGTATTCCAGCACCGATTGGATGGAAGCACCTACTTCCACTTATATAAGCACCAGCTTTCATATAGAAAACTTTGTGTTTTCCCAAGCACCACCCTGCCATCCTTTTTTTCTAGCCACAACTAGATGGAAGCTACAATGCCCAATATTCAAGCACCAACTCGAATATCAGAGGACCACAGTCCTCCCTAGCACCACCCTACCTCCCTGATTATGAATAAGTGATTGAAAAACAAACAATACATGTGTCTCAATTCTTACCCCTTCTTTTCTCTTCTGCAATTCTTCTCTGCTTCAAAACCTGTTCTGCAATTATGCTCTGCTTCATGCTATTCTGCTACTCTTCTCTACTTCATGCTATTTTGTTATTCTGCTCTACTTCATGTTATTCTGCTACTCTGCTCTTGCTTCTGTCTGTTCAACAACTATTACTCATCTCTGAGTTTTATCTCAAGCTCTGCAACCTTTAATTTTACTATTCTTACAGTTCATCACATTTTTCCAGTTAGAACATCCAACCTTACACAGTTGCTTCATATCTCCTCTTATTCACACACACCTCATCAGTTACACCTCGAATCTTCTTGGGCAAAAACGCCTCAGCAACTGAATTGCCAACCGATCAAGAATCATGAATCAGTTTTGCTAACTGAATTGTAATTGATTAATTAAGTGTGAAGTTCAAAAGTAGCCCTCTGATCATATTCAAATTCTCCTGCACCATTGGATTAAATCAGCAGGGTTTCGCGTTTATCCCATATGCCCACTGGCTGTGACCGAGCGCTAAATAGAATTTGAATTTCGTGATCTCCCATCTCGGCATTCCTGTGATAAAGGATCTTGACACTTCAAGTCGCGATCACCGAGACTCCAAGATGGAGCTTAGCACTGCTAGATTCTTCCCCTCATGTGACCACCAGTGGTGACCACAGGTTGCACCAAAAGGCGCTTCATATTTCGTGAACTTATAAACTTCATTGAGAATGATTAATGGTCGAGATCTCCGATGATCAGACAGTCCAGATCTCATCGCGATCTTGCATATCTTGATTTCTGTGATGAAGGGTCTTGATGCTCCAAGTCGCGATCGTCGAGACTCTGATATGGAGCTTAACACCGCTAGCTTCTTCCTCCATCTTCCACAGATGTAACCACTAGCTGTGACCACAACCTTATTTGAAAACGCATTTCGCACTTTTGCGTCTCGGGTATTCTGTCGTGCTCTGATCTATCGCCACATGCCCCTCTTGGATCAACGATCCAGATCTTATCGCAATTTCGCCACTTCACGAGCCTTCTTCATGCTTGATCAACGGTCCACAATCCTTGGTGATCTGACAGTCCAGATCTTTTCATGATCTCGCATATCGGGATTCCTGTGATGAAGAGTCTCGATATTCCAAGTTGCGAACGCTGAGATGGAACTTAGCAATTAGCTCCTTCCCTTAAGCCTTCGACGATGTGACCTTAAGATATGACCACTCGCCAATCAAACGATCACTTCGCTCCTTTGACGTTCCAGTCAGCAAAACAATGATCTTTCGCCATGTGCCCTATGGAACCAACGGTCCAGATAATATTGTGATTTCACCACGTGTCCTTCTTGAATCAATGGTCAAGATCTTATCGCAATTTCGCATATCATGAGTTTGAACCTCTTTCCTTTGGATTTCCTGATCTGTGAAACTCCGAAATGAAACCTTTGTCGTGCTTTGATTGTTTTTCTCCTTCTGAGCTTACACTGCTGATCTTGCCATTATTGCTATGCTATTGATCGTGTTGATCTTCGCCATATGATTGTGCTGATCTTCTCCATCAATGAAAAACACGCATACTTTGCTTCTATCTAAAAACATGCCAACACATTCTAGGAAACTTTTTTCATTATAGGATCTTGAAATACTGTCTTGAGAAGTTTGCATTTACAAAGATTTGAAATCCTTTTATTTCAATTTGAAGAATTTGGTTTTATTTTTCACAAATGCTCTAAAGTATTTCTTCTCTTTTGTCTCTTCCAAACACCATAAGTTGAACATCCATACCCTTTTGAGTAAGTCAAGCCAATGAAAATCAACGCTTAACACTTAAAATAAATTAGACTTTTTGTTTGTAGGATTCACAAACTAGTCTAGGCTCTAGGGCTTTGAATTAGGTGTGGAGAGGAAACTCTTCAAGGCCGTCTAAACAAACATAGGAGTATGTGATAGGGAGTGCAAGAGTCCAGTATCATAAGAGTCAGTCGGGACCCCCCTCTAACACAAGGGATAAACACGAGGTCATGTAAGGAAAGGTAGAGGAGATAACCCCTCCAAATCCAGACCAAGCATAGTGGGGATTGTATATTGAGGGTCGTTCTTGGGAATTACACTGATCACATTTGACTATGGAGCCTCGTGGAACTTGAATCCATTCGAGATATTCATTTTTATTCTAGACCATTTTCCTTCAGTACCCTTAAAAGGCTTCATACTTTTTTATCCTACTCATTACGATCATCTCGACTGTCGATTGTACCCTCATGGTGACTGATTGTGAGTTGGAAACCTAGTTTCATGTTTTTAGGGGCTTACACGGGTGAATGTGGGGGTATACCATGGCATTTAGGGAAGATATCGGATCGCTCTTTGCATACTATACCTAGAGGGTGTTTTTGTGTTCGAGTTACACTTACACCAATAAGTTTCTCTAGTGTTGATTGGCGTAACTGGTATTCCTACTAGTCAATTATTTGTGTGATTTTCCATTAGGAACATTTTAGTGTGTGCTCTGTGTTTTGTTCTAGCTAAACCTTACATCATTGGTTGATCATTTTACAAGGTGGAAGATCAAAATATTAATCATTTGTGTATGCTTCAGGGCCTGCCACCAGTTAATTGGAGCCACCTCCGCCATCGTTGAGGTACATGCTAGATCAAGAAGGATCATTCGAAGCTACCGGGACACAGGAAATTGTACATGGGCGAGCTCCGAGATAATACTTTCCTGCACCGAAAGAATCCATTGTTTCTAACCTCAAGACCGAAGGTTCCAGGCTAGCAAATTCTTCGATCACTTACTTATTAGAGTCGCTTCTAATTCAGATAGTCCCTCTCGAGGTGACTTCACCTAAATGACAATTTGTTCAGTGAGGTACGATGGAAGAAACTAATGCTACTTCGTTAGGGAGTATCATACTCCCATATTGGATTCCACAGGAGGGGGCCTTGTACCTCTTCCCCCACCTCCGCTTGTCATGACTACGACTGTCCAAATACCCACTACTTTGGGCAGTGGAAAAATCCCTTCAAAAACTTTAACCATTATTCCCTCCATCCAGAATGCGTTTGACTCTCCCTTTTCATATGGGATGTCAAGTTTTGACTCCAGTTCAGTTCTAACCTACTCTACTCTATAGACCGTTGTTCTAGGGGCAGGGAGATCTAATTTCCCCTTGCAAGGATCTTCCATGAACACCACTGCCCCATTCAACACTATCCCTTATGGTGGGGGTGACATCCCTCCTCCTTCCCCTTTTCTCAGAGGCACTTTCTAGCAGCCAATCGGGCTTAATACCAACTCTGTTTTATTCATTGGAGGGAGTCTTGGACCTCAATTCTACATGACTCTGGTGGGATCCATGCCCTTTTCTTTGTTCAGTGCATTTGGAAATAACGCTTTCTCATTGTCTGCTTTCTTGACCAGGGGAAACCCCATTTTTTGTCAACAAAACCCTATGCAAGGTTTCATTCCTTCGTAGGGAATGATCACAAGAGTTTACTCTTCACCAGGTCTTGGAAATCCTTGGAAAGGATCATTTCCTTTGCAAGGGATGACAATTGGGGGCAACCCCTCCCACACTCTGTGGAACTCCAAGCAAGGTTCAATACCTATGCTAGGAGGGTCGGTTGGGGGCATCCCCAACCAAGGTCCTTGGAACATTGTACAAGGAGAAATCCTTGCATAAGGAATGTCATCCAACTTCGGGAATCAACCGACGATGCAAAATCAAACCCAAGTCCCTTTTACTGGATACAACCACCATGGTCTCTACCAAAACCTTGGCCAACAACCAAACTTTTCCTGGAAACCTGGTGCCAACCAAAATCCAGGCCCCTCTTTTCATGTAAATATGCCACAACCAAGACTAACATAGTTACCAACTTAACGAGAACTCTAAAGAGTTCTCATTTTTTGGGGGGTCAAGTTTTTTACCCTGTTTTTAAAAATGGTGCTACCGATAGCACCCCCCTCCCTTTTTAGATGGTTTTTCGATATTTTAAATTTTTCGATCCACAATGTTTCCACATTATTTTTTTAAATGCTTGTTTTTCATGTATTTTCAAATTTTTTCAAATTTTTTATTTTTATTTTTTATTCAATGATGCTTTTAGTAATTTTTCCATGCTCCTTTCAATCTTAAAAATATTTTTTTCCATTTACTTTTTTGAAATTATGTTTTTCATGTAATTGTGTCTCCTTAATTGATTTATTGTTCCATACTTTTAAAATGTAGTAAAAAACATCATTTTTAACATATTGTTCATGGTTACTTCAATACATAGAAAATAATTGTAGTAAAATAACACTATTTTTGAATATTTAAAAAACAAATATAAT
>ML797225.1:33559-45230 GCA_009831015.1 Picea engelmannii | reverse complement strand
GGTTACCTAGGGCCATGGCCTAGCCAACGGGGGCTGGAGCGATGCCCGACATCACCTCCATGACTCTCACTTCAGTATATATGTTTATATGTATTATATAAACTATATATATAGATTATAAAACTTTTTTTTTTTTTAATATTGGTTACCTGGGTTAATTGCAACTATCACATTTTTTAATATGCAAAACTTTATGATGCTTGTCATTGCACCTTCCTGACAGAGCATGTA
Source organism: Picea engelmannii (assembly GCA_009831015.1). Classification (NCBI taxonomy): domain Eukaryota; kingdom Viridiplantae; phylum Streptophyta; class Pinopsida; order Pinales; family Pinaceae; genus Picea; species Picea engelmannii. The sequence continues at coordinate 44,999 of ML797225.1, read as the reverse complement.
TGTGTCACTAGGTGGTCCAGTTTTTAGAAATGACATTTACCTCGGGTTGTAGGGCCCTTTTTTTTGTACTTCCAGAGTGAGTAGGACTCTTTCATCCCTTCACAGGGGGCATGTTGTTATTCAAATATCTTAATATTCACATTCTATAAATTGTTTTCTTCACTTTGAAAGTAAAATTTAATAAATATTAGATTTTTTTGTAGATGGAACTTGAAATCAAAATTTTTAATTTAATTAAAATTCATTTTCGAAATTGAAATTTCTAATTTAATTAAAATTCATTTTGAAAATAAAATATGTTAAACATGATAATAATTAATTTTTAAAATGTAGTTTTGGTGAAATGTTTTTTTATAAAAAAAATTGCATTTATTTATGTATAATTTTATTTTAATAATTAGTTTTTTATAAATCTTACATTAAAAATCGTATATTGATGAAACATTTATATGTGAATTAATTGGTTTTGAATTTAATTTATTTTAATATTAAAATTTGTTAAACATTTTAGTATTTGCTAAATATTTTTCTATATATTTTGTAATATTAAATGTTGTTAAGCATTTTAATATTTGTTGAATATTTTTCTATATATTTTGTATTCATTTTTTTTTATTTGTGTTTATTTTAAAATTTTAATTTATTAAACACTAGATTTTCTTTAGTTTACGGTTTTAGTTTAGGGTTTTTTCTTCTTTTTTTTTTTTAATTTTGGAATTTTTTTAATATTTTGTTTATTTTATTTTATTTTATTTTTTAAAAGTTCTTTTAGTGTTTTCTAATTTTATTTATTTAATTTTTTTTTAAAAGGTTTCAAGTGTTTTTTTCCTTATTATTTTTTAAAAATATATACCACTTTTTTAAATCACTTTTTTTTTTTTTAGAAATTTTAAATTTTTTTCTTTTCGTTTTTAGGTTTACTTTTTCCACCCCATTTTTTCAATGTTTTTCTTTTTTGTTTAATTTGGGATTTGAATATTTTTTTAAATGTGTTTTTTTTCTTCATTACAAAAACAAAAAAAAAAAATTGCATTTTTTTTATTTATTTATTTTTCAATGTAAATTTAAGAAAAAAAAAGAAGTTAATAAACAAATTTTAAAGTGATAATTTTGTATCCAATTTTGGGTTTTTTTTGGCATAGGGATCTATTGTCAAAACCACAGTTTCAATTAGGTCGTAATTAGCCATAATTTTAACGTTTTGACTTTTTTATTTATTTTTAGTTAGCGCCACTTTTTTATTTAGGTGTTAATTTTGAGGTTTTTCTAAGCTACTGTATGAGTTTTGAAGGCCATGCTTGAAAAATGTTGTAATTTGACCCTGTTTGAAAAAATGGTGATGCCATTAGCACCACTTTTTCATTTGGGGGTTGATTTTCATGTTTTTTATGCAAAAATATGGGTTTTTTTGGCCAGAGTTCTCGTTTTGAGGTCACAGTTTTCATTAAGTTGGTAACTATGTTGACTACCATTTTTGGAAACTATGCATTTTTCAGACTTGTCAAGACTTTTTAATGACCCGATCTGTCATGATCTGCGTTGTCCCTCCATACCGACTAAGTTTCCCTCAAACATCCCTAAGTTCGAAGGTAAGACTGGTGAATATCCAGGTGATCATGTCATGGCTTTTCACTTATGGTGCTCATCCAACTTGTTAAAGGATGATTTTGTTCAATTGTGTTTGTTTCAACGCACTCTTATAGAGGGTGTAGAGAAATGGTATATCAAGCTTGATATCTCAAAGTACGCTTACTTTAACGACCTGACCATGGTTTTCTTGAACCATTTCCAGCTACCAGTAAGATACGATGTCGGGATCGAGTTGTTGGCCAACTTCGAGAAAATAAAAGCTAACCACATCTCAGATCACAGCCGAGAATGATGATGTCGAAAGAGTTTGATCAAAGTTAAGGTCCCTCCCACATTTCTACTCAAGTGGTTCTTAAATTCCTTGGTACCTTGTGTATCTAAAGACGTCGCGACATCCAAAGTTTTTTCTGAATAAGAGGCTATCATGAGATCCCAACAACTAGATTTGATTTACTCTCATTTCAGTATGCTATACAAGATCCTACTCGATGCACCATAGTCGACATTCAACAAGACCAAACAAAATTTTGGGCCTCACGTTGACAACATAGTAGGCTCAGTAAATCAATTACAACAGTTATTGATTCAACAGAGTGTGGCCTGCCAAACTCCTAGTTCGGCTTCCCCCGTAACCCAAACATCAAATGTACACAGTCTACAATCGACAAATCCCAAGGGTAACCAACAAACCGAGGGAAAGAGGAAACCTAAAAACAAGAAGGGTAAGGGGGATAAGAAGGCTACAAATAATGTTGGCAAGGGAAAAAATGAGAAGAGAAAGGTGAAGTTTCTATGTAAGATTTGCATAGACGACCACTTGACTCACCAATGCCTTCGGCTTGAGGGAGCCTAGAAGCTATAAGTACAACAACAACCTTTTGTGTTAACTAACCATTTACATAAGGGAAAAATATGGCTCAAGCTTCCTCATCCAAGAGCGCAGCTGGGGGAAGTCAGGGAACCCCAACGCCTAATAATAACAACGGGGCTGCAACATTTATATGATGAAATTCGAAGCTAATCTACAGACCATGGCTCATAACTATGCAATGACAAAATATGTTGAGAAGGGAAAAGAAGCCTCCAACCCACTGAATCCTCTTCAAATTGAGAGTACGGTGGGATAAATGATGACTCACATCCCTAAAGGTGCGTTCAAAAATGATTCTCACAACCCAAACGCAAGGGTTTCTTAGAATTACTCCATCGTGGAGGATCTCGCACAAACTCCTTGTGTAATGTATGCTATGGAGGTCCTCTAGATTTGCCCCTCACAGAGGAAAGTGTTGTTTTCCACCTTGGGAGTGGGCGAGACCACTAAATCATGAATTATTGTTTTTGACCCTACTGACCATAAACCTTGTCTTCCTCATCATGTCGCTTTTCATATAATAGTGGTGTATGTCACGAAATCGTTGACACATGACATTTTTCGTATGGTGGTGGATGAGGGTGCCTCGACTTGCATGATGTCATTGGCATGTTGGAAGGCCATCAACCAACCTAATTTTTCTCCATCACCCATGTTGCTAACTACATTTGACGGTCGATCTTTCAGACCACATGGCATAATTCCCTCTTTTCTCATGCAGTTGGAGGGAAATACTATGTGCGTCGAAGTAGAAGTAGTCAATGTGCCTCTCGACGACAATCTTTTGTTAGGCGACGACAATATTTTGTTAGGGTGGATTTGGACCTATGTCATGACAATGATTGTATCCACCATGTTTTTTTTTCTCATGAAGGTCGGATAATAACCGTTGATCAATTATCCTTCTCCCATTCTGACCCTTCATCGGGGGCATCCTGTTGATGTTTTTGGTAGTTGTGGGAGGTATTCACATCCAATAGACCTCCTACAGACTGATATCCCGAGAAGAGAAAAACCCTCTCTAACAATGAGAGACAAAGGAATAAGTCGGCCCTATTATGAAATTAATTTATATGTAACTTATACAAGTCGGCCCTATTATGTAAAGGAAAAATAATATGCAAGTTGCACAAGTCGACTCTATTGTGAAAGTGAAAAGGTGTGTCCCTTCGTTGTGATGAACTAATATAAAAACGTGTGAGTCATTCTCATTTGAAACACAACAAATCACCCTCCTAACACATCTGAGGCAACATAATTCATCCTGATATGAGGCATTTCTGTAACAACATTTATCTCTGTATTTGGGTGAATTTCTCTTGGATGTATTTATGTAGCAAGTCTCCTGCTTTGCTCGGGTGTGGCACTTGAGGATGTCTATGGTTGGGTGGTAATGAAAGAGAATTATCTATGGTTAAATGAGTAGACCCATTTTTATTTTTTTTTGTGCTTGGTTATTCTTCTTGAGGTCCTAGTTACTTACTACAGTTAGTCTAGCAATAAAATTTCAACACATTCATGGTCCCAATGATTGATAACCCATAGCCAAGTACTGTCAAATTAGGTTCCATATTGTTTCCATATTTAATGGGGAATTTTGATTATCAATCATTTTCCAATGATTTTAGGTTTGTTTTAGTTGTCTCCTACCAGCCGAAGGTTGTAATATTTCAAGTCGTGTCTTTTAGAATGAGTTACTTTAATGACCCATGAAATTTACATTCCCTGTCGACTTCGATGGAAGGGGTAGGGAACCTTGGCATGGCCATGTCCTTGTCCGTTTTCAAGGTTGTGTATAGTATTATCCAACAAGCCTGATCTGGCTCCCCCACAAGAGCTAGACCTTGTTCTCGAGCCTATATGGGCTCAAGACTCACTTGTCACCTATGACCCTTTGGAATTAGTCTTTCCCTTTGACGAAACGATCCTGGAGGCAATGACTGGTCCAAACAAATCTTGGGATGATCCTCACCACCGATATTATTTCCTACTCAAGCTTAAGAGAATAGAGGCATGAGATTTCATTACGACCATGAATGGAGATGACCCTTATCCTATTAACCCTCTGGCTATGCATGAAATATATACCAAGGGAAACATGGAAAGTATAGTTGAAATGATTCCTATCGACATCTCTAGAACCCCTAGCGTCATGGAAAATCTCTTTGATCGAGAGGATTGTTCTCCTAACGAGATTCAAATCTACATTGAATTGTTTAAATCATTTCACAATGTTTTTTCCTAGTCTTAGGAGGAGATTCTAGGCATTGATCCACGTATTGTTGAACATGAAATCACAAATTACCCTGATATTAATCTTGTCCAATAGAAGTTACACCCGATCAATCTTCGCAAGGAAGCGACGATAAAGGCTGAAGTAGAGAAACTCATCAAAGATGGTTTCATCTACCCCATGGAATTGACAGAATGGGTATCGAACCTTGTTCCTGTCAACAAGAAGTAAGGTACAATTCACGTATGTATGGACTTTTTCAACCTAAACAAAGATTTCCTGAAAGACAATTTTTCAACCCCATTTATTGACCAGATTGTCAATGAATGCGCAGGTTATGAGATATTTTATTTCATGGATGGTTTTTTCGAGTATAATCAAATTTAGATCAAGCCCGAGTACCAACATAAAATGAATTTTATTTGTCCTTAGGGTACATTCACGTATATAAAAATGCCTTTTGGCCTTAAGAATGCCAGAGCCATTTTTCAGTGGGCCATGTCATTTTATTTACATGAACTCAAACACATAGTCGATGCGTATCTCAATGATCTGGCATCATGTTCTTCTAATAAATCTGATCATCCCGCCCATTTACGACTAATCTTTGATATGTGTCACTACTATCAGATTCGCCTGAATCCCAACAAGTGTAGTTTTTGTGTGACATCGGGACACTTATTAGGTTTTATCGTGTCAACTAGAGGGATCATGATCTATCCTCTAAAGGTTGAGGCAATAGTTCAATTGCCTCCCCCGCGCACAATTCCCCAGCTTTAGAGCCTACAGGGGAAAGCCAATTTTCTTCAGTGTTTTTTTTCTAACTATGTCGATATTACTAAAGGGTTCATGCGTCTCTTGAAAAAAGGGGTCCCATTATGTTGGGATGAAGCAAATCAACGCTCTTTTGAAGTGTTGAAACACGCTCTGACGTGCTCCCCTCTACTCAATCCTTTAGATTATGGAAATGATTTATTGTTGTATTTGGTTTCCGTAGAGTATACTGTCGGCATACTATTGGTCCAAGAGGATGACATGATCGAAGAGCATGTTATATACTATCTTAGATGAGGCCTAGTTGGACCAGAACTCAACTACACACATGTTGAGAAACTCGCTTTAGTAGTTGTTCACGATGTCAAATGGTTCCATCATTATATTTTTCTTTGCAAGACCATCGTCATAGCCATTGTAAACCCTTTTCAATATGTGTTAACATGGTGGTTCATCGGCGGGAAAATAATTTGATGGATAGTCATCCTGCAAGAGTTTGACTTGGCTTTTGTTTCAGTGAAATCTAAAAATTCCATGGTCTTTGTTGAACTAATCTCAGAACTTCCGGTCGAGAGTGGCGATATTTCTCCCGAAGAGTCAGTGATCAATGAAGATATTTTTATTGTCACATCATTAGACCCTTGGTATGGAGATATACTTGTGTATCTTCAGAATTTGAAGTGCCCTTCTTCTACTTCTCACGACGAGTGTTGAAAAATACACCACCAAGAATGGAACTACATCATCCTCGATGACACTTTATACCGTCGAGGAGTTGATTGCATTCTCTAGTGATGTCTTACTCATGAAGAAGAAGAAAATATTCTTTTGAATGAATGTCACACATGCACATGTGGCAGTCACTTGTCTGGGTTGGAAACAACCCAAAATATTCTTCGCACTGGATACTTTTGTCCCTCATTAATCAAATATTGTGTAGAGGCAGTCAAGAAGTGTCACCCATGTCAGATATTCTCTTGGAACCTACAGGCACACCCAACTCCTATGTTCCCAGTTATTTTCGTCGGTCCCTTCACCAAGTGGGGGATTGATTTCACTACATGTCACCCTGTTTCAGCTAGGGGGAATCTTTATATGATCATACCAGTAGACTACTTTTCTAAGTGGTTCAAAGATACACCAACTTTAAGCAATGACGGGGAGACAACTACCCTTTTTGTCTTAAACCAGATTGTATCCAGGTTTGGTATTCTGAAGGAGATTGTCACTAATCATGGTAGTCACTTCTAGAACAAAATGATGTCCAAATTAACATCAAAACTTGGGTTTAAATAAGAAAAAATTTCACCTTACTACCCACAGGTGAATGGTTAGGTAGAGACTATCAATAAGTATCTCAAGACTATTCTACAGCGAACAATTAATTTGGCCTAGTCAAATTGGTGTTTGATGGTGTACTCGACACTTTGGGCTTATCAAAATTCAGTCAAGACTACTACCATTTTTTCACCTTTTCAACTCGTCTATGGGATGGAGGTAGTCTTTCCCATTGAATGTCAAATTGATTCTATGAAGTTGGCGGTGCAACTACTACCCGACACTACACCACTTGAAGAATGTATTTTATATCTTGAGCAGTGCTGAGATGTAGCCTTGGCCAACAAGGCTCACAAACAACGCATCAACTGTCAGTATGATCAATCTGTCCACCCTCAGATTTTCTCTGAAGGTTATCTTGTCTTAGTCTACGACCAAGAAAAATATCCCTTGGGGTGTCAACCAGTACATGTTGAGTACATGTTGAGTACATGGTTGACACCCCATTTATTTTGTGTCAAGGATGGATCATGTTTACCTTCTGTCAGTGAGTGATTTAAATGGATGGTTAATCTAAAATATGTTAGAATACATGCAAGACATAAAAGATGAATGAATCCTAGCAATAATAGAATCAACAATTAGATTAAATCCTGAAAAAAGATAAAATATAGTCCCAGATCCCCACTCATTCCTAGACTAAAAGAACTTGAGCATTGCATTCACCCATAGAACTATCTCGGGTGAGAATTTGCAGTGCAGTTTGTGTGTTGTGTTGCCTTCTAGTTTACCAAGGGGGTCGATAGTTTTAAATGGTTTTGTTGGAAACCTGTTCATATTTGAACCCGGGTCATCCTAAGAAGTAGAAGAGAAAGAAGTAAAGACAATAGTTTTCTAAGAAAGAAAATATAATCACTTGAATCTTTCGTGAGCCCAAGCATACCAAGTGTTGTTTCCTTCTCTGATACCACTTTGTAACACACCCAACCCCTTAACTACCTTTTTAAGGGATGGGGCATAGAAATTTCACTTTCCTCCATCATCTTGAATCCTCTTCCCGAGATCTCCATAACCTTTTTCTCATCAATAGATTTCCAACGAATGTTACCATGCTCAGATCCGAACTCTGGATTGGAAGTTATGCCCTTACGAAGCTCTCAAGGCATCATTGGTCAAAGGCCATGTGGCACCCATGTGGGTTCGCCTCATTTGTACGATTCCACCTGGAACAGACTTGACCATGGTTTTAATCCCTTAGCGATGACATGGCCATTGGAGAGGAAGTTATAGGGGATGTTCCCTGCACCTTCACGATCATGGAGCCTTCGTCCCTTCATCCTTCATATCCATGTCTAAACCATTCCTGGACTCCTGAAGTCCCGGAATCCTACCATGTGGCTCTAGCCTTCAACGAGGTTCCTCATCGTGTTGTTATCAATATACCCACAAAACTCCCAAACTCTTGAGGTCCTGCCACATAGCTCTGGCCTTCGTCCTTTTGGAGGATACATTCTAACATCCCAAACCTCCCGGAGTTCCAAACTCCCAAACTCTCGAGGTATTACCACGTATCTCTGGCCTTCAATCCTTTTGGAGCATACGTTCTAACAACCTAAGTCTATCAAATTTCCAAACTCCTAAACTCTCGGGGTCCCACTAGTCATTAGGTCAAACAACTGTGCACCAGGGGGTGACATGTGGAAAAAGACGAAGATGACATGTGGCCCTATTATCTGAAGGGACGTTTCACATTCCAATTGGCATATGAGCTCTGTAAACAACACGAATCAAGGTGACACATGTAATTCCAAACATGGGTCCATGTCACCCTAGGTGACGTCATCTTGCCACGTCACTCCGGATGGACAATCTCCAAAATCATCTAACCTCTCCTACCTGCGAAATCGCCTGGAGCTCCGAAGTCTGAAATCCTAGTGGCAACCTCCCAATACATTTTATCCCATGGTTGAGGCAAGTCTACATAGATCCCCAGATCCACGACCTTCATTTCTTTGCAACTACTCGTTTAACACTCTTTTTCCCCCAGAGTAGGTCAACGTCGAACTGACCACAATTTAGATCCAATGATCGAGAGAGATCCCAAAGCATCCTCAGATCAACGGTATGTGTTATTTCGCGAGTTCGACGTTCAGAGGTTATGGTTGTTTAACGCCCTTTCTCTCCTGGAGTAGGACTTCGTCGGAGTGCTACACGCTATCCTTCTGCTAGTTGATTGGACGATTGGGAGAGGTTATCCATGGGCTCCCCAGATCAACGACTCACAACTCTAACTCAAAGGTCCCTTGGTCTCAATGTTAGGCCACTCATGGAGGGACACCTATCAACCCAAAACACACTGGCAAGATGTATGGCACGTGCCTCATGTCACCGACTAATATAATAGTGATTTCTAGAATAATCTAATTCAACATTAGGGTTGAATCTTCTATGGTGCAACTTTGAGGCCTTATGAGGCATGAATTTTAACATGGTTTTAGAGTGGTGATGATGAAATATTCTATTTAGTATGAGGGCACCTTCAACCTTCTATTTAGTATTATTTATGTAAGTTTTCTTTGGATGCATTTGGGAGGTTATATTATATCCTTGTTAGTAGGGATACTCTCCCTACATCTCAAGCCTCATGTTGCTCCAATTACATTGCAATTATCACGTGCATGTACCCTTTTGTTTTGAAGTTTTTTTCTCGCCCTAAATTCCCATTTGTTGAGTAGTTGTTACGTTGTTACAAAATTGAGAGCATAGCCCTCTATTGTAGTTTATATGGGTTCTTCCTACACTAATACTTGTGTTGTTGTTGAGCTTTTGTTGTGCTCTTGCATCCCATTATTGTTAGGGATTCTTCTATTTTCTCGATGTTACATTTCGCCCAAAAAAGATTTTGGTACAACAATTAGTTTATTTTCATGGCTTAAGAAAGAACATTTTTGGACAATAGTGCATCACATTAGTTTATGGTGTTCAAATTATCATTAGTCAATACTTGTTGCATCTAGAGGCACTTTCTACGTGTAATTCCTTCCATGCGCAATATGGAATCAACACATGGCATTTAAAAAACATATTAATAACAAAAAATATTTCAATGTCCACATTAAAATATCTCTATATAAAGTAATTGAAAGTAAAAACTTCCATCCCCATTGATAGGCACTTCATACATCCCAATATGAGAGATGTTTACTTCAATGTCCACCTTAAGTAAAATATTTCAATGTCCATCTTAATAAAATATCTCTCTCTATATAAAAATAATTGAAAGTAAAAATTTATGTTTTCATTGATAGGTGTTTCATACATCCCAATATGAGAAAAATGTGTAATTCCTTCACTACTTCACATACTACTTCACATGCCATTGACAAGTGGTATTTAAAAAATGTTATTAACTCCATTAAAAAATAAAAAATAAAAAAATATATGTTACCATCTAGACTTCTAGTTGGTCGGAACATCCCACTGAGCTCCTTTTTAGAATTCTAAGACTAGTACAATTAACACAAAAAGATGAATCAAATCTTCATACATCATGGCACATGCAAATAAGTTTGAATCCTTTAAAAAATTTCAAGCTTTAGACTGATTTACTGTTGTTGATAGTTTGTATTTGGAGGGGTATAACTATACATATTTGGATTTGTTGTTGATAGTTTGCATTTGGAGGTGTATAACTGTAGATATTTGGATCTTGTTGTTGATAGTTTACTGATAGTTTGCACATGTACTCAAAAAGATCCCTTGGGGTGTCAACCAGTCTCAACCATGTACTCAACATGTACCTCAACCAAAATCCCTCATCATTTTCATCATCCAAATATGATTTGTAGCTCTGTAATATACCTGGTGTATATGGTCACATTCCTGCAAATCTTCCTTAACTTTAACAACAAGAGACTAGCATTTTCATCAAACTTTTCTTTAGTCTCACAAGACTAGTTTTGGATTAGTCAACAACCCTGACCTGAAATAATCATAACTTTGTACCTGTAATGTATAAATCTCTGAAACTAATACACAATGTTCTTTAGTGTGTTTTATGCAATTCCTCCAAGTGTCACTACTTGGAACCTCTCAAAAAGGGATTTATAGCAAAAATGGCATACCTTGTTGAATTCTGCCTTATTATAGAGAGCAACCTTGTAGAGCATGCCCCACACAAATTATTTAATGAATTGATCTGAAACTATTACACAACATACTAAATATTGTACCCTAACCAACACATTTGGTATCACTAAATTTGGATCTGTTATGAAGAAGTTATGACGTTTTTACCCAAAACACTTGATTTCGACTAGTTTCAGGATTAGCCACAAACCCTATTTTCCACGGAGTGTAACTACCAAAATACAACGACCCACAAGCTGAATTTTTTACCATAGATACTTGGATATGTTTTCTCACTTTCATAGAAATTTCACAGTCTGAATCATTATAGAAAAAAAATTTATAGTGAAAATGGTGAGATGACCTGTAAATAACATACCTTAGAAAGCACCATCAAAAGAATTTATCCTTCCTTGCATTTCAGCCTTCTTTTCTTCACTTTCACTCAGAATTCCAGTTTAAATATCCTTGGTTACCTCAGACACATATAGATATTCAATATGCTCAAGTGTGATTCAAATGAGAGAGCCTTGCCTCTTATTTATACTCTCCAAGTAGCTTCCTTA
>ML797225.1:0-27611 GCA_009831015.1 Picea engelmannii | reverse complement strand
CAATCATGTGTCAACTACTCATCAACTATGACTCATCAATATGTACCAACATCATCAACTATACACCTCATGTATGTGCCAACTCATCAACTACTTGTCTCAACCATGTACTCAACATGTACCTCAACCAAAATCCCTCATCATTTTCATCATCCAAATATGATTTGTAGCTCTGTAATAGACTTGGTGTATATGATCACATTCCTGCAAATATTCCTTAACTTTAAAAACAAGAGATTAACATTTTCATCAAACTTTTCTTTAGTCTCACAAGACTAGTTTTGGATTAGTCAACAACCCTGACTTGAAATAATCATAACTTTGTACCTGTAATGTATAAAGATATGAAACTGATATACAATTTTCTTCAGTGTATTTTATGCAATTCCTCCAAGTTTCACTACTTACCCTCTCAGAAAAAGAGTTATAGCAAAAATGGCATACCTTGTTGAATTTTGGATTATTCTAGAGAGCGACCTTGTAGAGCGTGCTCCGCACAAAATATTTGATGAATTGATATGAAAATATTACACAAAATACTACAGAATGTACCCTAACCAACACATTTGGTCTCACTTAATTTGGATATGTTATGAAGAAGTTATGACGTTTTTACCCCAAACACCTGATTTTTACTAGTTTCAGGACTGGCCACAAACCCTATTTTCCATGGAGTGTAACTCCCAAAATAAAACGACCCACAAGATGAATTTTTTATCAAATATACTTGGATATGTTTTCTCACTTGCATAAAAATTTCACAGTCTGAATCATTATAGAAAAAAAGTTATAGCGAAAATGGTGAGATGACCTATAAATAACATACCTTAGAAAGCACCATCAAAAGAATTTATCCTTCCTTGCATTTCGGCCTTCTTTTCTTCACCTTCACTCAGAATTCCAGTTTAGATATCCTTGGTTACCTCAGACACATATGGATATTCAATATGCTCAAGTGTGATTCAAATGAGAGAGCCTTGCCTCTTATTTATACTCTCCAAGTAGCTTCCTTAAAAACATCTTCTAGGTCACTTGGCCCACTTTCCTTATTTTAGGGTTGGGTCCACTTCTAATTTCTCCATTAAATTTATTATTGAAATAATTTATTTTGTATTCACTTTGAATTATAACACACTCCTCACTTCACTTTATTATTTACCTTTTAGAATCTCTTAAACCACTTTGACTACTTTGACCTTTTGGGGCTTCTAGATGACATATGAGGGTCCTCCAAATTTGTAAGGCCATAACTCTCAAACCGTGAGGAGTTATGTGATGTTCTACATACCACCAGAAATGGCATGACATGTACTATCCATATAGAATAGTATTACCTGGAAATATATCATAACCCATACCATTACACATCAAACAAACTTGGGTCCATTACCCAAACCTGGGGTCTCCAACTTCTCATGGCCATAAATCTCTAACAGTGAGGAATTATTTGACATTCCACATACCACTGGAAATGACATGACAAGCACTATCCATCTAGGATATTTTCCCTGACAAATTTACTTTCCTTCATCTCATTATTCCACAATTAAGCATGGGTTCTCTTACTCCACAAAGCGTCTTCCCGTGAGGGATTTCATCCATATTTACTTCTTATCAACCATGACAAAACAATAATGAGTCATATTTACATCAAACAATATTGGGTCCATTACCCAAACCTTTGTGCTACGGGGCTTTCTTCAAGGGTTGAAATCAATGACAACCAACCTTAATCAACATAATTGTACATATTTGGATTTGGAGGGGTATAACTGCACATATTTGGATCTTGATAGTTTACATTTGGATCTTGATAATTTGCATTTGGAGGGGTATAAATATACATATTTGGATTTGGAGGGGTATAACTACACATATTTGGATCTTGTTGCTAATAGTTTTCATTTTTAGTCTTATAACTGTACACATTTGGGTCTTGTTACTGATAGTTTGCATTTGGAGGGGTATAATTGTACATATTTGGATTTTGTTGTTGATAGTTTGCATAATTGTACATATTTTGATCTTGAGGTAGTGTGACATAACCATAACCAACATTGTATCCTTGGTACAACAATTAGTTTATTTTCATGGCTTAAAAAAGAACATGTTTGGACAATAGTGCATCGCATTAGTTTATGGCGTTCAAATTATCATTAGTCAATACTTGTTGCATCTAGAGGCACTTTCTACGTGTAATTACTTCCATGCTCAATATGGAGTCAACACATGGCATTTAAAAAAATATTAATATGGCAGAAGGTATTGCGTGTAGGATTATGGTGGCCAACAGTCCATAGAGATGCTAAGGAATATTGGCATACATGTGATGTCTGTCAGTGGGTTGGAAAACCCAATAGAAGGGATGAGATGCCCCTAAGAACATAAGTAACTTCATAGGTATTTGACAAATGGGAAATAGATTTTTTGGGACCATTCAATCCACCAACAAAAAGATCAGGAGCTAGATATATTATTACTGCGAAAAAATAATTAACAAGATGGGAAGAAGCAACACCATTCACAGACTACAACACAAAGACAACAACACACTTCTTGTTTGAACAAGTGATCACTAGATTTGGATGTCCAAGAATTTTGATGAGTGACCAAGGCACTCACTTTATCAACAGTACCATCAGGGCTATGACTGAGGAGTTTGAATTATATCACCAGAAGAGTACACCATACCATCCTCGGGAAAATGGAACGGTAGAGGCTTTCAATAATATCTTGGAGAATGCTCTGACAAAGATCTACAATGTCAACAGAGATGATTGGGACTTGAAAATACTAGCAGTACTATGGGCATACAAGACCACATGTAAGAAGTTGAGAGGAAAGACACCATTGAGACTAGTGTATGGGCAGGAAGCAGTGGTGCCATTAGAATTTATGGTACCCAATCTATATGTAGCAGCAATTACCAACATGACAGAAAGAGGCACAGTAAAGATGAGGTTAAATAAACTAATGGAGATGGAAGAGGACAAGATTCTAGCAGGATTTCACCAGGAAGTGTAGAAAGAAAGAGACAAAGACTGACATGACAAACATATAAAGAGTAAGAGTTTCAAAGAAGGAGACCTAGTTTTTCTCTATGACAGTAAAAAAATTTAACATGCCGGTAAATTTATAATGCATTTGATAGGGCGCTATGAAGTAAAGACTGTCACAGATGGGGGATATGTACAACTAAAGGATCTGGCAAGAACATAACTCAAATGAATGATCAATGTGAGTCGAGTGAAACTGTACAGAGATAGTGGAGCTCCTAATGCTTAAAAGTTACAACGCAGTGAGAAAGGCATGTATATAGTGTACTATAGTAGATATTCGGACAGAAAAATGATAAAAAGAAATAAAAAGGAGAAAAAGAAGGAAACGGAATTACAAAAATAGATAAGAAAGAAAATACAAAAATATTGGGAAATACTATGCGTAGAGATAGTAGACTTGGCACGACAAAAATAAAATGTTCATGTGCAGCATATGGGTGAAAAAAAGAAAAACTCTGCGCACTAAGGAAAAATCACAGCAGAAATGCATGACACACTCAAAAAGTTCAGCGCTTTGGAAAATAAGCCAACGGTCAGAAAGTGAAAAAAAAATGTTAGGGAAAAAAAGGCGTGAATTGGGGCATTTATGGAATTAAATGAAGTGTAATCGACAAGATTAAATGAATTAATCACAGCCAGGGAAGCTTCTCCAAGAAGATTCATGGGATTCATGGAACTCTCTACGAAATGTGGGCCAAACAAGATTTATTGTGAAATTGCGAAGTCACAGAGCTAGAGAGCACGCAGACGATGGGAAAAAAGGCGAGTGTAGAGAGTGAACCAGCCAAATTTTATTCGCCAAAGCACGAAGTACCCACTATGGCACCACCAAATATTGGCGCACCGAGCCAAATCACAAGGAAAACTAGAAGCAGTTTCAGGACACCACACGAAACCGTAGAGGCAGAGTAGGAAATGGCACAAAGACAGGGAATAGTCAATATTGACGCAATTCCCTCCCCACAGGTCAAACCAGTGAGCGCCACACTAGTCGAGGAAGAATAAAAATCCCCAACAACGGTCGACATGGAAATTGAATCGCACGACACTGCACAGGTCCACGAAACAGTCGATGTAGGAAACCTATAACAACCTGCGAGGGCCGAAGTAACCCATAGAACAAATGGTGTCGTCGACGAGAAAACAGAGGAAGGGGAAAGGTCCATGCAACAACAGGAAGGACTAGTTGAATACATCATTGAGCAACCATACTCGGGTGCAGAAGATAGAGAAGCAGAGGTTGGGACCTCTAGCGTGCCAGTAAGAAGAAATGGAAAACAATCCCTCGCGCAGTCCCCTCGCAAGAAGCATGAATCCTTAATCATATTATCGTGCATTCCAGAGAGAGTGCAGGCCATGCTAACGCTATTGGGTTGCGTGTAAAAGTTGAGATACACATACCATGGTCGTTGGAGAGGCGGTTATAGGGGATGCTCCATGCGCCTTCGCGATCATCGAGCCTTCATCCCTTCGTCCTTCCTATCCATGTCTGAACCATTCTCGGAGTCTCGAAGTCCAGGAATCCTACCATGTGGCTTCGGCCTTCAACAAGCTTCCTCATCGTGTTGTTATGAATATACCAACAAAACTCCCTAACTCTTGAGTTCCTGCCACGTAGCTCTGACATTTGGCCTTTTAGAGCATACATTCTAACATCCCAAACCTCACGTAGTTCCAAACTCCCGAAATCCCAAGGTCTTGTCACATAGCTCCAGCCTTAGACCCTTTTGGAGCATACGTTCTAACAACCTAAGTCTCCTGGAGTTCCAAACTCCCAAACTCTCGGGGTCCCATTAGTCATTAGTTCAAACAACTGCACACGAGGGGGTGACATGTGACAAAAGACGAAGATGACGCGTGGCCCTATTAATGGAAGGCACATTTCACATTCCAATTGGAATATGAGAGAGATCCCAAAGCATCCTCGAATCGACGGTTCGTGTTACTTCGCGAGTTCAACGTTCAGAGGTTTTGGTTGTTTAATGCCCTTTCTCCCTCGGAGTAGGACTTTGTCAGAATGCTACACGTTATCCTTCCACTAGTTGATCAGATGATTGGGAGAGGTTCTCCATGGGCTCCCTAGATCAACAACTCACAACTCTAGCTCAAAGGTCCCTTGGTCTCAGTGTCAGTCCACTCCTGGAGGGACACCTGTCAACCCAAAACACGTTGGCAATATGCGTGGCACGTGCCTCAGGTCACCGACATCTCTTTACTATGTCACGAGGCCACCACACATGGCATCATCGTTGCTCGACATGTGGACCCCTGTGTTCTCTCGACGTGATACAAACGTCCCCACGATCAAATGGTCGAGAGGGGTCTCGAAAGATCCTTAGATCGACGACCCACATTACTTCGCAAATCTGGCATTCAGGAGTCTTGGTGTAATAACACCTTTGTTCTCCCAAAGCGGTCAACGTCGGATTGACCACGATGTAGGTCCATTTTTTAGGGGATATCCCGAATATACTTAGATCTACAGCTTGCATTACCTCGTGACCGACAAGTTGATTAGGGTTTATCATGGGGACAAATCCCATGATCACGGGTAATTGACCACTAGCCGACGGTCATTCATCAAGTTACCAGTTTGATAAGTCACCTTCGGCGCAATCTGGATACTATGAGGATTCCATATCCTTAGCTCCAGACCCTTGAAGCCTTGAAGTCTTAGCTCTAGTTGGGTGTAGCGTTGTGTTCCATGGTCCTATTCATATGAGGTTTTTGACAAGTTCTGAGGGCTACACCCTTAACTCTCAGTCAAAATTTGGTTAAGGCCATGGGCATGAGCCCGTGGTTACTTGGACAAATGGTTTGAAGGAGGCACCCTCCATTCACAAAACTTAAGTTCTAAAACAGGGAAAGGTATTTTCAAGGGATCAACGAGGCAGTAGCAGTCCCGTAGGGTCTGCCCCAACTCTAGAACTGTGAAGTTGATCCCTGGAAAAAAATTACCTTGAGGATTTCCCAACCAACGTAGAGGCCAAAATTGTCATCTTACAACCATTCAAATGCAATAGTTTACAGAAGAACAATAAGAATTATTACCATCAATTTCACACAAGGCACAATTTATCACAATTACAGGCATTCAAATCATGCATTTCAATTCAAGTGCATAAGGTAAACAAAATAATTATCTATTACAGTAGATCATCAACCAACTGACTATGAGGGTTCACCTTTCCACCCAATCGTAGGCTCAGATGCATTCATTCTTAGCACTCTGGCCACCCCCGTGCCAATCCATGATATCACTAGGGAACTTTTGCGGTGTCTCAGAGGTTCTTTCTCTATCACAACCTCTGCGAGGTTTATCAGATGCTCCCCAGCATCAAGCTCGCGACCTTCAACTTAGGTCATGTTTTCTACAAATTCTCAGCGATTCTTTCTCTTGTTCTCTCCAGTAACCAAAACAACTTAATCTTCTAGTTCTTCTTCTCAGCTGAACAGCCTCATGCGCTCTTCCTCTTTCTCTCTGCATATCCTGGTCGCACCCCCCTCCCCAGTATGGTCTCCTTCTTGTCTGCTTTCATGTGTATTATTGCACGTCTTTTTCCCTCCCCATGAAGATTCTCGACCTGTCCTCTTCCTTCTATCAGAAGAAACTCAAGTCAATCTGGGCCTGCAGGAAAAACCTCCATTTGTAGTACTTCGAGCTAACAGTTTTCTATCTCTTCAGCTAGACCCTCCATGCTTCCATTCATTGGGGTAGTTGATTGTTCAACCACCTGTCATTTTCTCATTAACTGGTTTTTCCTTGGAATCGGGATGAGGCTTATTATTTTAACAAAGAGAATTTGGGATCATTTTGACATAATGAACCCTCTCTATAGTTTCCTCACTCTTTCCTCTAGTGATATCATGTCTAATACTTCAAGGCTCCACTGCCACAGTTAGTCATTGTCAATCTAAATAATAATACATTTACATTGTTCACATGCCATAGCATGATAATCATAATTAATGATTAATTACAAGTTGGGGGAAACATGGACGTTACAACTATTAAGTGTTTCCCTATCAGTTTTGTTGATTGTAGATCTGGAATTTTAATAGTGTGATTACTGAGATTTCTTTGGTGAAGAGTGTTTTCAGGCGAATTTGGAGAGACTACAGTACTGTCAATGGAATGTCGACGTTTCAGATCCATATTAGGATCCATCATCAAGACAATAAGCCTAGGTTTAATTGTGAGAAGAGATGGTTATAAATACCTAAATTGTGAGGGAATTATGTGTCAGCTAGAGTATTTGGTTTATATTTTAGATTAGGTTTATTTAGTTTAGTTATATTTAGGGTTTTCCTAAAAGATTTCTTCAAAAAAATTATTTAAAATTCTTTATTAAAATATTTTAGTTTGGTTGTATTTAGGGTTTTCCTAAAAGATTTCTTTAAAATTCTTTATTAATTTTTTTTTCTTTTTTTTAAATAAATTTTATTTAAAATTCTTTATTAAAATATTTTAGTTTGGTTGTATTTAGGGTTTTCCTAAAAGATTTCTTTAAAATTCTTTATTAATTTTTTTTTTTTTTTAATTGATAATCATTAATTTGAATGTGTTTTTAGTAAGTTTGAGATTTATTGATTAATAAAATAAACCATTATTAAAGTGTTATTAATGATGTTGTTATTAATAGTGAATTCTAGAATAATCTAATTCAACATGGTTGAATCTTCTATGGTGCAACTTTGAGGCCTTATGAGGCATGAATTTTAACATGGTTTTAGAGTGGGGATGATGAAATACTCTATATTTAGTATGAGGGCACCTTCAACCTTCTATTTAGTATTATTTATGTAAGTATTTTTTGGATGCATTTGGGAGGTTATATTATATCCTTGTTAGTAGGGATCCTCTCCCTGCATCTCAAGCCTTATGTTGCTCCAATTACATTGCAATTAGCATATGCATGTACCTTTTTGTTTTGAAGTTTTTTTCTCGCCCTAAATTCCCATTTGTTGAGTAGTTGTTACGTTGTTACAAAATTGAGAACATAGTTTTCTATTGTAGTTTATATGGGTTCTTCCTACACTAACACTTGTGTTGTTTTTGAGCTTTTGTTGCACTCTTGCATCCCATTATTGTTGGGGATTCTTTTTTTTTTCTCCATGTTACATTTCACCCACAAAATCTTTTGGTACAACAATTAGTTTATTTTCTTGGCTTAAAAAAGAAGATTTTTGGACAATAGTGTATCATATTAGTTTATGGTCTTCATGTAATTCCTTCTATGCTCAATATGGAGTCAACACATGGCATTTAAAAAAATATTAATAACAAAAAATATTTCAATGTCCACCTTAAAATATCTCTATATAAAGTAATTGAAAGTAAAAAATTTCATCCCCATTAATAGGGCTTCATACATCCCAATTTGAGAGATGTTTACTTCAATGTCCACCTTAAGTAAAATATTTCAAAGTCCATCTTAATAAAATATCTTTCTATATCAAAATAATTGAAAGTTAAAATTTTCATTTTTATGGATAGGTGTTTCATACATCCCAATATGAAAAAAATGTGCAATTCCTTCACTACTTCACATGCCAATATGAAAAAAATGTGCAATTCCTTCATTACTTCACATGCCATTTGACAAATTGTATTTAAAAAATGTTATTATCTACATTAAAAAAATTAAAAATTAAAAATTATATGTTTCCATCAGAATTCTAAGACTAGTACAATTAACACAAAAAGTTGAATCAAATCTTCATGCATCATGGCACATGCAAATAAGTTTGATTCATCAATCAAACTTATAACTGCCATATTGATGAATCAAATCTTCAGACTGATTTACTGTTGCCGATAGTTTGTATGTGGAGAGGTATAACTGTACATATTTGGATCTTGTTGCTGATAGTTTGCATTTGGACGGGTATAACTGTACATATTTGGATTTTCTGATAGTTTGCATTTGGAGGTGTATAACTGTACATATTTGGATTTGGAGGGGTATAACTGCACATATTTGGATCTTGTTGCTGATAGTTTGCATTTGGAGGCGTATAACTGTACATATTTGGATTTTGTTATTGATAGTTTGCATTTGGAAGGGTATAACTGTACATATTTGGATCTTGTTATTGATAGTTTGCATTTGGAGGGGTATAACTGTACATATTTGGATCTTGTTATTGATATAGTTTGCATTTGGAGGGGTATAACTGTACATATTTGGATCTTGTTATTGATAGTTTGCATTTGGAGGGGTATAACTGTACATATGTACATTTTTGGATCTTGTTAGTGATATTGATAGTTTGCATTTGGAGGGGTCCAACTGTACATATTTGGATCTTGTTGCTGATAGTTTGCATTTGGAGGGGCATAATTGTACATATTTGGATCTTGAGGTAGTGTGACATAACCATAAGGTAGTGTGACAACCATAACCAGCATTGTATCCTTGTACATCACCATTTCATTGATTTGGATCTGGTTGTTGGATTTGAAACCACCCTTCACTCTGCACTTGTTTGTTTGCAGGATTTCGTCGCAAAGAAAGCCTAATTGGTTGCTGACCAAGAACTGTACCTTGTAGCTTCTGCAGATGCCCTGTTGCTAAACTGGACAAATCCACAACGCTTCCCCACAGGTATCTTGACATGCACAAGCTCACCAAACTGAACAAATGACTGCGTCAGCATTTTGACTGTCATAGTGGGGTCTAAGCCACCAACAAATAGAGTCGTATTATTTGGGTCATTCTCTGAGCCTGACGCGACCGGTTTAGGATACGGTTGCTGATAAACTGTAGTCTTCTTTGTTATGGCAGGACCTATTCGCATACGTCTGGAGGAACACACCATTCCATTCCTCTCTGTCATAGCCCGAGCTTGCTCATTCTCATCCCCAAAGGTTACAAACCCATATCCTTTTGAACAGCCTGTAGTCCTATCGGTAATAACCTTTGCTCCTTTTACAGATGGGTATATATCTCTGAAGGTCTTTTGCAACAAGTCCTCTGTGACATCAGATGCCAAATCTCCCACGAATATAGTATAATCCTCGGGACGCTTTTCTCCAATGCCAAATGTTGCCCAATTTAGCCTGTAAGATTGTTCAGCCATGGGCATCTGTAGACCATTGTAATTTTGGAGAGCCATCTGAGCTGCTGCATGGCTTGCAAACTCTAGGAAACCATAACCCTTTGATTGTACAGTTTGCTTATTGCGAATAATCTTTAGAGAAAGAGGGTCTTGGGTATAAGCAAAACAGTGCCGCGACAGATAAGTCTCATCCATCCATGCTGCAAACCTCCGATCCAGAGGGTCCTAATCTCGTCCGCGGAGCTCACTTGTTGCGGTTGGGGTTGCTGGGGGAAAAACACTTGTTACGGATATTGCTGCACCATAAGCTGAGGTTGAGGTTGCTGGGGAAAAAACACTTGTTGCGGGTATTGCTGCACCATAAACTGAGGTTGGGGTTGCTGGTAAAAAAACCCAGCTTCAGGAGGCAGGGGCATCATCATCAACTGTTGTTGCTGTTGCTGGGCATCAATTGCGGGTGTCGACACGGGACTTGGCTTCATCATTCTGAAATATTTAAAAAAACAAGGAAAATCCCTCAAAATACAGTTTAATAAAACCCTGCGAAACGCCGCGCTGCGAGAAATCTATTGCAGCTCAAGCCTGAGCAGATTTTGATCCAGAAATCAGAGAGCTACAGCGTCTCTCTACTCTTATGCGCAAGTTAAAGACGAAAAGGGAGCCAGAAAGGAACTAAGAGATTGTGCAAGATGTACATGTTCGATAATGATCTCTTATATATATTCGTTTTCAATAATTTCATATGTATACCCATTACATGCCGACCTACGTGTTAAAAAACTTCATTCCGACCTCTCCTTATTCGTTTGAGGGGCAGTTTATGTGTTGTTCAAAATTGTGAGGAAAAACTTCATTTGTTTGGAGTGGAATTTGCTGAAATAAAAATATATATGATCTGATTCTTCTAGTTCTACCATGAGTGATAGGTAAGTTAAATGATTTACATGATAGGATTTTTTTTACGTTTTGGGTTGATTCAGAGACCCTCAAAACCTTAGGGTTATGGATGAACTATGTCCCTGAAACTTTAGCACAAGGAACTATGTTGAGCACTCAATTTTTTGTAAGATTTGTTGCATAGAACATTGTTAGAAATATGGTTAGCTTGGATAATCTTTATCAATTGCCATATATATGATCTTGTCCTTTTGAGGGAAGTCAAATTGGTTCTCGCTTGAGTGACACACAAGCTAAACAAGGTCCACGTCTCAATATTCGTTAGCAAGATCTATTGTGATCATGCCGCTTGGTTATTTTGAGGTATGTCAGAAATCACTCACCCATTCATCATGGGTGGGGAACCTTGCCATCAATGTAAAAAAAATGTATGATCCTTGAGACACTAAATATTGGTGTTCTGCATAACTTATGTAGGAGCATGTTGAGCACTCAACACACCCTAAAAAGTCCATGTCAAATTTTAATTTTTGGGTACCACTTGATCTTTTTGCATTGTGGAAAAATGTTGTGTTTGCTTACCATTTCAAATCTCATTAAGTCTTTAAAGGTTTGCTTAAAACTACGAAAATCCACGACTTAAAAGATTTAACTTCTGAATAAGAATCAACAACTAAAATGTTTTGCCCAACGCGTCCAATTTCGAAATCGGAAAGGATTAAGCGTGAAAGAAAATCACTCGAGAGAACCGAAGTAGTTGAGTGCCAATCTTCGTCGGCGTCGACAGACGGGGGTTTTCTTTCGCAGCAAGCATCACCAAGGATATCGTCGATGACCGACCCCTTCAACATCGGCAAAAGGCTAAAGGAGTAAGCACTAACGAAGAAATAAATGATATCGTCGATCACCGACTTCTGAAACGTTTTTGGTATCAGGGGTTTTTCGAGGACAATAATCCACAAGGAAACTACGCGATAGGTTTATTTCCGAAAGCCGCTCCCCGATACCTTTTTCGGCATTGACAGTCCCAAGTCAAACTTAGAGCGCTCGACTTAAACAAAGTTCTGAGTCCGACCATTACTCGCGAGCTGAGTTCCCGGTCTTCAATACCATGTATCCCGAGTAAGTGATGCCACGTCAGCGTCGTACAATGAAATCGATCAGCGTCGAAGGTTTTTTGCAAAAGGATATCAACAAAGATGCAGAGAAACTAGGAGCAACACTAAATATAAAATCGGGGCTAACTTACAAGAAAATTGGACAAAGAACACAGGAGATTCACACACAAAGAGGAAAAAACGATGCATTCAACTATTATGACCAGAATCCTTTCGCCAAAATTTTGAGACTTTATATATTAGTTTTCCATCAGGCTCAGGTTACATACAATAGACATTGTCTACACCTTTTGGCCAACCAACCTGGTTACATTGAGAACATGAAAATTTTCACAAGAAAAAGGGAAAACTATCAAAATTTTGCGTCACGTCTGAGAATACAAAATAGAGTTCGCTAATCATGTCTCTTCTACGTGCGGAATTTCTCCCCGGTTGCCTCGCGCTCCCTGAGGTGTTTTCATTTTTTGTTCTTCTGACACCCTTTGCGCTTCGCGCAGCTGCACGACCATATCTTGTGCTTCCCAAAGTTGTCTCTTCAGCCAAGTTGTGTTCCCTTCACGACTTTGTGGTGTTGACACCTCAAGGGTCTTTGCCGCCAACTAACGTCGTAATTCTCTATTCTCCTGGTAAAGTTCAGCTATGGTGAGTTTTGCCTGCTCCAGCTGCTGATTAGGTCCCCGAATGTTAGAACCTGAGGCTTCTATCCTTCTCGTTCGGCTCCCGCTTCCTCGACTTGTGGTTTCAACAAGCTCTAGTCGGATAGTGCACATTAGTAACTCCTTGGCGATTGATCATGCACACGACTCAATCAGGATTTGACTTCCCCCCCCCCAACCTCCTTATTCTTCCTGGGCCTTCCTCTCCTCTACGGTATCTGTTGTTGACGAAGTGTGGCTTCCAACTTGTGCCCTTCTGACGTAACTTCTTCTACTTCAGCCTCCGCACGGGGCGATACCATCGTTTCCACACAAAGGTAGGAATCTCCCTTTGAAGCCTCGGGAACACCCGCTGCAAATAAGAATGATTCCCAGGCATTTTGTGGCTCAAGCCTGGCACTTCGGCTACCTCGCAAGCCCCGTCTTGCGTTTTGAGGAGTTCCCATGGTGCGACAGTGTATCTACCTTATGCATGGGTGACTTGACAAAGGCCCAAAGAATTTGATCGAGTTGGACTCACGAGATGAGTCACCAATAGTGCATAAGCTCAATTGGTAAGTAGAACACAGACAAAACATCTAGAATTTATAACGGAGCGGGTAGTGAGTCGAAACATGCCAGGGAACACTGAATGTCTTGCGACGGGATGTTTTAAAGAATTTATGTGTCACATCTGCGCGACCGGTATGATCTGGGGCATGTGAGATGCAGTCGATAGGAGTTGCAGAGGATGTGCAGTACGATCACCTCGATTTCTTTTTAATTCCCCAACCTCCATAATGAGTTGATAATGGTTGATGCGCTTACTGATGCGACTTCTGTTTGAGCAACTTGCCTCGACTTGAAGCATTTAATGACTTCCCTTATGACAATAACCGACTCTTTTGGAACTTACTCGTACTTTCGACACATGTTCATCTCTGACATCCTTTCTCGACCCCAAGGGCCAACCGACCACTAGCGTGACTTTGACTCTCATGTTTTTTGTACCTGATCTTTCATGTTGTGGCGCGTGGATGTAACCCACCCTAATTGAAGAAAAATGACGGTGCTAACAGAGATGGTGCAGGTAATTCAAAAGGTTGCAGAGATCACGTAAGTATCAAAAAACTAGGCTTAATGAGCTTTACAGGTATGCACCAGTCTAGATTCTCCACGCTTACGTTTTCACCTATATTTTGTCGAGTATTGTTTTGTAAGCAATTTCTAAACGATTTTAATTTTGATTGCAGGAAAGATTCCTCTGACTATCAAGCAAAATTGACTTCGTAACTTCGTCGAGGAATCCAAGAGAAACTGGGTCCAAAGATCAACAAGGTGATGAAAGATATCAGACTACCCGATTTCGGCACACCCAATGACTTCGTCGACTTACGCGACATAGTCGAATCGCACGTAAAGCAAGATTTTTCATGGGCCAAAAGACTAGCAAGGGTGACCGACACAGTGCCAGGACATGTGCAACAATTTTTGGAACATTCGATCAGAGCTCGGGATGTGCTTCAATAGTTAAGTGCTAGTCTAATCAAGTATCAAACGCATGCGGTGGAGATCAAAGAAGTTTATGCGGCCGATGGAACAACATAGATTTCCATATGCCCAAACCTGTGAGGAGTTGTTCATCAGCTGGTCAGAGTATGAGAAAAGTCACCCTTTCAAGTGATATCTTAAGTTGACTGTTAGAAGAGAACGCCACGTGGTGAATTTTGTTTACTTATTTACACTTAGTTGTTATTTTCAGTTGAATTTTATGATATAAATAAGAACATCAACCAATTAGTTAGGGGTCGATGGTTGATGCAAGAAACTCTTTTTTGGTTTGTTAGGAACTATTTCCGAGCTAGATTTAATTGAGAAGTCCTTCTTGACCAGAGACAAGTTATATTTTCATCAACTGCATGTGTGATTGGACGTGGAGAAGAACTATTTCCTATCTCGTTTCATGAATTGATGTTGTAATGAGTAAGAGTTATTGAATCTATTGTTAAGTTATCTGGTGCAATATTTTACAGTTCTTTTCTTTATGATGAAGATGAATCATTGTATTATTATGTGATGGATTATTAGAGTAGGTGAATTATTTTTCTTTCCATTATCTTATCGCATATGTGTTTTATTTCCGATAATTAGTATCTTAGACAGTAATTGGATGCTCACATGGTTAACGTATTAGTACTAGGCCCGTGGTATAAAATTTTCGTCTGCATGCTTGAGTAGCGGGTTATCCCAAGATCAGCCTCTTCCCCAGTATTTAAACTTAATCTTGTTTGTTACCAAGTTGGTTTCTACCAGCTTACATATCATATCGGTCCCACCTAAGAGAAAATACAAAAAGAGAAATTCCAAACTGAAGGAGGAGCCTTCACAAGAAAATGTAAAGCCCATAGATAAATTGGTCGGATCGCAAGATCTGGAGAACCATTCCACTACTTAACGTTGCATAGTCTAATTGGGCCTCAGTATTGGGTTTGGTTCCTACTGTTGAATTAAAGGGATCTAGGACCCATCAACAAAGCATATGGATAATATGTATAGGCATAGTACGAGATAGGATGGGTGAGTGTCACATGCCCCTAGATTTATATTTCAATTTCTCTTTCCACTTGTCATATCATAGCCCTCTTCTCTCCCAACTCTTTTTATTTTTACACATCTAGCTTGCCTTTTAAGATTCCATCATGTTTCGTGATCAATTAAAAGTAAAACATCCCCAAGTAAGCTAATTATGTTCACAATTGGGGTCTTGGCATTGAGCTTCCACTATGAATTTCATAATCTCATACAACTTGACTTCATATGTACATCATATAAAATTGAATTTGTTTTCATAAAACAATGTGATAGGAAAAATGCATACACAATATTTACCCATTTATCCATGTACAAAATGGGGTAACTCAAAACAAGGTACTACATAAATCCTCCCCTTATGGAATAGGGCTTGTCCTTGGATCTTTGTTATTATTTTCTAGTCATACCAACATTGAGCATTACAATGCACTTGGGATTTCTACAATGGATTGCTATAGTATGTACCAATAGTACATCACACCTTGTTGGTCTCGATCATCAACAAGCCCATAGATACACTATCTCATAATCTCTCTTATTAGTGATGACAAAGTTAGGATGGAAGTTATTAAGCAATATAAAAATGAAAACAATAACATAATAAGTGATAATGAAAGATTAAGCAATTTTTTTTGTATGTAGTGATAGAATCTTGTACATAGTACAATTTCTATATACAATGAAGGAAATATTGATGTGTTAGTATGTCATTGACATAATCATCATTTTATGACTTTCCCATTCTATTATCCATATAAAAGTACCATGGGAGCATTTGTTAAAATTCATGGAAGAGAGAGAGATTCACATAAATAGAGTATTGTCTATGATGCTACTTCAAAATATGAAAAAAAATGGTTACACACATTCCTTATTTATGGGAATTTCAAGACGAGATTGCACTAAATATGAGTAAATACAAGATGAAGATGGAGATACCACATAAGGTGTGATCTCACCTAAATGTTGGACACACCGACCACAGTAAGAGGGGGGGGGGTGAATCAATGTAAGGTTCTTTTTCAACTTCCCTTCACAAAAACTCCTTAGTTATCAATCACCATTTACTCATCACTTATTACTGTCATTTATAACCAGTTGTATGTGAACATATATCAACCAAATAACAACAACATATATCATCAATAAGTCATCACCACAAAGAACACAAGATGTATGTACAATTTTCTTTTTATTATGCACTACAATCCTTGGGTTTATCAGCAACAACTGAATAGAGTATCAACTCCACAAGAGCACCAACTCTACAATGCAAGATTCATCTTACACATCTCAACACCAACTAAGAAGAGGATTCAATCCTCAACAGATACCAATCCGTCAACATGTACGCGACCTGGCAGTAGTGTGGTACGCATATGCATGTGCCCTACCAATAGTACAACCTGCATATGTACACAGTCTGGTTCACAGTAGCCTATGTATACCTTCTAAAGCGTTAGGGTTTTCTATCTCCATGAAAACTCAGATCTTCTAAATCCTCTGTCACATTCTCTTATGCCTTTCACTATCCAATCTATACCATAACCAATCACAACACATCTATGATGTCCAACATCTTACTCATGCTCCTGAACCATACAATATGAATGTTACTTAATCATGTATAAGTAACCAGTATACTGTGGAAACCATATCAGTACTGAAACACAAGAGTGTTGCTCACTCAGTCAATCAACCACATAAACCATATCACAACATCCATACCAAGAATTTCTTAAGCATTCACCATACCATAAGCAAGAGTATCCATCAAAGCAATCATGTAACCATACTAGAACTTCTGTGGCAGATCTGAGCCCATAAAATGCAGATCTGGAACTTTCTTCAGACTTCAAGAGCCTGGCACCAACTCACACTCAAGTCTCCATGACTTCCTCCTACTGTACGTGCTCAGACCTCCTTTAGCTCGCGTGTGTACATGCTCTGGCTCATTGCAACCCGCATATGTATGTGATCTGATCCACTGTTGCTCACGTACTCCTTCAGAAACTAGGGTTTATGAAAATTTGAAACTTCCATCGTCAAGATATCAGACTTACGGGAACTTTGATGCGTTCATGAGATCCTCCAGTCAATCTCTCACTCAGAATAGATCTTCAATATGCTCAAGAAAGATATTTCTTACAAGAGACCCTTGCCTCTTATTTATACTCTCCAAGTAGCTTCCTTAGAAGCACCCACTTAGCCACTTTGTCTACATATCCACTCTATCCACATAATTACTTTGTCCACATAGCTACCTATGTCCAACTTTGTCCAATTGGCCACTTGTCCATATATCCACGTGTCCACTTAACCCACTTTCCTTATTTTAGGGTTAACCCACTTATAACCACTTTCCATAATTAGTGAGTTCTCCATTTACTTTATTATTTAAATAATCCTCTTTGAATTCATAACTTCACTTTATTATTTAAATAATTTCTTCTTTGTAAACACTTTGACTGCCTTTGACCTTTGGGGGCTTCTAGACAACACATGAGGGTCCTCCAACTTCATAAGGCCATAAATCTCAAACCGTGAGGATTTATGTGATGTTCCACATACCACCAGAAATGGAATGACAAGAACTATCCATATAGGATAGTTTCACTAAAAAATGCATTGATATTTATCTCGTTATTCCACAATTAAGCATGGGTTCTCTAACCATACTTCTAGGATAACTCAACCGCAAAGCATCTTCCCATGAGGGATTTCACCATAAGGGGACCACTTTGGAGTTCATCCATTTGTACTCCCTATCAATCATGACAAGACAATAATGAGTCATATTTACATCAATCCAACTTGGAATAACCCATGACAACACATCACTATGACATTGTCCCTTTGTCATTGATTGCATGCATGACCACATGATCCAACGATCAATACATTAATGCATCAATACATATATGCATCATATATCAATGAAAACACATTGATCCATCTTCCTCTATGCATGACATCATTTATGCATCATATATCACTGACAACACATTGATCCATATTCATCTATGCATGGCATCATCTATGCATCATATATCAATGACAACACATTGATCCATCTTCATGACATCATCTATCTATGACTCCACTTGACATCAATCCATTGACAACAATGACAATACATGATCCATCAATCACTACATCAATATACTCTGACAAGACATTGTTCCTTTGACATCAATGACAACATGATCCAAAAATCCCCCCCTTTGGCATTGATGGAAATACCAACATTGATGTCAACACCAATCATTGATGGCAACATGTAGACATGGAATTTTTCTTCATCAATAGTCATCTCAATCACATCAATGTGACTATCTCTCCCCCTTTGACATCCATGGAAAAGGGAAGTTCTCTCCTTGGGGTTTCTCCCCCTGCCTGAATGCCTTTGATCTTCCTCTGAATAATCTCTCCCCTTTTGAACAAGGGATATCACTATGATGTAATGATGAAGATATATCGCTCATGCTCCCCCTGTGACCATTGCTCCCCCTTTGTGCTCTTTCTCCAAGTATTTATCTTTGCGTCTAATAAATCTCTCCTCCTAGAATCATGGGAAGAAGAATGACTCCCCCTATGGGTATGTCTCCCCCTATCTTCTTTGCAATATGAACAATATGCTACCATTGCAATATGCTTCTGCTACAAATGCTACTACTCGACCGGAACATAGATCAACTTCTCAAGAGTGATTCACTCTTTCGATGATGATCCTTGGACCTGTCCATTCATCAAACTCATGCCATACCATACATCATGAAGAAAAATATATGTTTAACAATGAAATAGAGAATCATGAACAAAACATCAACCATGTACATCCTGTGCCATACAATGTGCCAACCATGCACAACATCCATGTACATCAACCATGTGCATCTTGTGCCATATTGTGTGCCAACCATGCACAACACCCATGTACATCAACCATGTACATCAATACCATACAATATACCATAAGATATCATCAATGGAGTGTATCAACCATATGCTAATAATGTGTACCAACCATATGCCTCTACCAACATGCCAACCATGTGCCTCAAACAAGTGTCATATCACTCATGATATGCCTCTACCATGAACCAAGTGCCACAACCATGCATCTCAATCAATCAAGTGTCTCAACTATATCATCTCATACATAATGTACCAAGGTATATGCTAAAACAAGTAATACCAATGATGTACTTTATCCAAGTACTATCACCCACAAACATATACAATCTATGAGTGCATCACCATTGCACTAAACATGTATCACCACATGTACCAAGCAAGTGCATCAAGCATGCACCAAACCTCAACAAGATGAACTACAAGCAAGATTTGTTCCCATACATGTATGACATATCAACCATAAACCATGTGCCAATATGCTAGTAGGTGCCTCTAACAATGTACCAAATATGTATCAATCATAGATCAAGTTGTGACTCGCCAATGATGTACAACATAACCACCTCATCAACTCATCAACTACATGTCCCAATATGTATCTCAACCACATGCCAAATGCATGCACCAATATATCCAACAAATGTGCCTCCAACAATACATCAATTGATATATCAATGGAACTCAATTATCTACCAACCATGTACCCTAACAGATCTGCCTCAACCTCCATTCACTACAACAAATACTAAGCATCCAAAAATACGTGTACTAGAAGTGTGCCTCAATAGATCAATGATATCTCTAGCTAGCATCATATCATCATTTCATCATGATATATCTCATAACCAAAGTGCCATAACTTCACTGTCATAACCAACATTGTTCCTCAACAAAAAAATGTCTCAATCCACACTCTAGGGTTAGTACCATGCATCCAAGATAGTCTTTCAACACATATGTCATCACCATACATACATCAATTATGTATTCCAACATGTAATCATGAAAACCTGCAACAAACCATGTCAGTCACTGGAACAAACCATGTCAGACCCTGCAACACAAGTTATACCATCACATCAAGATGCAACCCATTTTCATAGCCCACTACCCAAGGATTTTACCACATGTACGCAGCCTGCTATATAGATATCTCACGTATGTACACGACCTATTTATAGTTCAACTCACGTATGTACGCAACTGTTATCATTGTAACCTGTGTATGCTTCAGAATATGTCAAACTTGAGCTTCACTTAGGGCTGCCATTCTGTTCTGATTGTTTAGTCTTCTTTACCCACTTCTGAAGGTGTCCTAGCTTCTCAAAACTTGAGCTCTAAGCTTCCATGTTTCCAACATTGTCTTCCCTTCTAGCCTCGTGTGTTCTTCTAGTCATACTATATGAAACACTCCTCATGGATTGTCTTCTTGTGTTCCAACAATCCTGGGATTTGTGACCAAATCCACTATAGTTGTAACATCTCATGGTGTGACAATGAGCAACAATGTGTCCTACTTGATTACATCTCCAACACCTTAGGGTGTTATGAAATATTTAATTATCTCTCCTTGCATAATATCTACATTCCAAAGCTTTGTGACCATATTCATTGCATGAGTAACAATGACCATGAAAAACATTTTCATACCTTTGCTTTGGTGTCCATCTTGAAGGTGTCTCGATTTTGAATTTGCTTTGAGGTGTAAAGATGTCTTCTTGATGTCTTCTTTGCTTTGTTCTTTTGAAACTTTCCTTGCCTTGTGTATATGGTTGACTTGAAACATTATTTCCATCTTTTAAGAATGAGGGACTTACCTCATGCTTCTTTCAGGTGCTTGCTTCAACATGTGTAGCTTCTTTGTTGTATCCAAGACATGATTTATCATTTGGTGATCTTTGACTATATAAGATTTCATTCAAGATTGTTGAGTTATTCAAGAATTTGTTTGACTTCTCTATCTTCTTTCTAATATCAACAACTTCAGCTTCTAACTTATGACATGACTCTTCCTTTTCATTTACTTGATTCTTTAATAGTTCCTCTACCCTTTTGGCTTCTTCAATTTGGGTCTTGAGATGGATATTAACTTCAAGACTTTTGTTAATCTCATCATCTTCCTTCTTATTTTCTTCTATTTCATTCTTTAGTCTTTTGATCTCTTCTTCTTTTTCTTCTAATTGAGTCCTTTTACTTTCTTCTTGTTCTTTGAATATTTCCTTTAGTTTCAAAATATACTTTTGATTCTTTTGAAGAAACCTTTTAGTATTCTCAGAAAGATAGCTATAGTCTATATAACTATGGTCATAGTTGTATTCATATAGACCCCAATCAACTTTTTTTTTAAGATTTGAAAGTTCTTCTTCTACTTCTTCCATGGGATAAATTTCATCTGATTCTACACAAACTATTTCTAGATTTTCTTCTTCACTTGTAGAGAAAGATTCAACATCATCACATTTAGAATTATTGCAATTAGAGGATTTTGGAGATTCTTTACCTTTATTGTTCTTGATGGAGTTGTCTTCAAGGTCTTCCTTTTTTCCTTGGTACGTCTTCTCTAGATTTAGCCATAGATCCTTGGTGGAAATGCATTGTCCCATGCTTTCTTTGATAAAACTTGAGAGTCCATTGAAAATGGCCTTGAGAGCCAATGCATCATTCTTCTTTTCTTCCTTTTGAGCTGCAAACTTTGACTTATTCTTCAAGGGAACTGATCCACCAATAGTTGCTTTCCAAACACCTCCGCCTTTTTCTTTCAAGTACTCTTTCATTTCTATTCTCCATGTTGAATAATTTTCCTCATCAAGGATTGGAACTTCATCATCCATTTGTGTGTCCATGGATCTCCTCCAAGCTTGTTAAGGCTTATAGTGAAGGCCTGATCTGATACCAATTGTTGAACACACCGACCACACTGAGAGGGGGGTGGGTGAATCAATGTAGGGTTATTTTTCAACTTCCCTTCACAACAACTCCTTAGTTAGCAATCACCATTTACTCATCACTTATTACTGTCATTTATAACCAGTTGTATGTGAGCATATATCAGCCAAATAACAACAACATATATCATCAATAAGTCATCACCACAAAGAACACAAGATGTATGTACAATTTTATTTTTATTATGGACTACAATCCTTGGGTTTATCAACAACAACTGAATAGAGTATCAACTCCAA
Source organism: Picea engelmannii (assembly GCA_009831015.1). Classification (NCBI taxonomy): domain Eukaryota; kingdom Viridiplantae; phylum Streptophyta; class Pinopsida; order Pinales; family Pinaceae; genus Picea; species Picea engelmannii. The sequence continues at coordinate 5,145 of ML797225.1, read as the reverse complement.
AAGAGCACCAGCTCTACAATGCAAGACTCAACTTACACAACTCAGCACCAACTGAGAAGAGGATCCAATCCTCAATAGATACCAATCTGTCAACAAGTACGCGACCTGTCAGTAGTGCAGTATGTGTATGTACACGTCCTACCAATAGTACAACCTACGTATTTACATGGTCTGGATCACAATAGACTACGTATACCTTCTTAAGAGATAGGGTTTTCTCTCCATGAAAACTCATATCTTTTGCATCCTCTGTCACATTCACTTCTACTTTTCACTGTCCAATCTGTACCATAACCAATCACAACACATCTATGATGTCCAACATCTTACTCATTCTCCTCAACCATACAACATGAATGTTACTTAATCATGTATAAGTAACCAGTATACTATGACAACCATATCAATACTGAAACACAAGAGTGTTTCTCACTCGGTCAATCAACCACATAAACCATACCACAACAGCCATACCAAGAATGCCTTAAGAATTCACCATACCATAAGCAAGAGTATCCATCAAAACAATCATGTAACCATACCAAAACTTCTGTGGAAGATCTGAGCCCATAGAATGCAGATATGGAACTTTCTTCATACTTCAAGAACCTGGCACCAACTCACACTCAAGTCTCCATGACTTCCTCCAACTTTACGTGCTCTAGCCTCCTTCAGCTCGTGTGTGCATTCTCTCTGACTAACTGCAGCCCACGTATGTATGTGCTCTGGCCCACTGTTGCTCGTGTACTCCTTCATAAACTAGGGTTTCTGAACTTCCGAAACTTTTGCAGTCAAGATCTCAGACTTATGAAAACTTTGATGCATCCATGAGATCCTCGAGTCAATCTCTCACTCATAATAGATCTTCAATATGCTCGAGAAAGATATTTCTTACAAGAGACCCTTACCTCTTATTTATACTCTCCAAGCAACATCCTTAGAATAATCCACTTAGCCACTTTGTCCACATATCCACTTTATCCACATAACTACTTTGTCCACATAGCCACATATGTCCAACTTTGTCCAATTGGCCACTTGTCCATATATCCACTTGTCCACTTAACCCACTTTCCTTATTTTAGGGTTAACCCACTTATAACCACTTTCCATAATTAGTGAGTTCTCCGTTTACTTTATTATTTAAATAATCCTCTTTGACTTCATCACTTCACTTTATTATTTAAATAATTTCTTCTTTGTAAACACTTTGACTACCTTTGACCTTTGGGGGCTTCTAGACAACACATGAGGGTGCTCTAACTTCATAAGGCCATAACTCTCAAACCGTGAGGAGTTATGTGACGTTCCACATACCATCGGAAATGACATGATAATAAATATACATCTAGGATAGTTTCACTGACAAATTCACTGATATTTATCTCATTATTCCACAATTAAGCATGGGTTCTCTAACCATACTTCTAGGATAACTCAATCGCAAAGCGTCTTCCCATGAGGGTTTTCACCATAAGGGGACCACTTTGGATTTCATCCATTTGTACTCCCTATCAATCATGACAAGACAATAATGAGTCATCTTTACATCAATCCAACTTGGAATAACCCATGACAACATATCACTATGACATTGTCCCTTTGTCATTGATTCCATGTAGGACCACATGATCCAACGATCAATACATTAATGCATCAATCCATCTATGCATCATATATCAATGACAACACATTGATCCATATTCATATATGCATGACATCATCTATGCATCATATATCAATGACAACACATTGATCCATCTTCATCTATGCATGACATCATCTATGCATCATATATCAATGAAAACACATTGATCCATCTTCATGACATCATCTATCTATGAATCCACTTGACATCAATCCATTGACACCAATGACAATACATGATCCATCAATCACTACATCCATATACTGTGACAAGACATTGTTCCTTTGACATCAATGATAACATGATCCAACACTAAATACATTTAAACACGCAACTAAAATGTTGACTTACCTCATTACATAAATCAAAAGGTGCACATGATGTGCACATTGTTGTTTATAATTTTTGCACATGCTCAATAACCATGGGAAAAATACCATGAACCTAAGTGAACTTTAATTTTCCAATGATTTTATTAATTTATATTTTTCAACTATTATAATACATCAAATTTATTTAGTGAAATTTAAAATATTAAATATAAAGAATAATAATAAATTTTGATCTATACACTTTGGATGAAATGGATTCACAATTTTTTACTCTATTACTAACTTTATGAATATTCTATTAAAAAAATATGTAAAAGCATGTAAGTATTAGTTGAATCTTCTATTAAAAAAGTATGATAAATATTGTATTTTATTGATTTTGTATTTTATTTTTTTGTAAGTATACAAATTCTATTATCTATTCACAAACTATACATAAATGTCTTCTGTCCTCAAAAATCCATATAGCTTAAGTTTTCCAAAATAGAACCCCATAGACCCATAATTGTTTTCCTACCCAAAGAGGGAAACCAGGGTTAAAGAAAAATTGGAATCAGACATGACTAGAGACAACCAACAGTCGATATAGATAAGTAACATATAGACAAGAAAGTTTGAACTTGTAAACATGAACATATGAGAATAAAAATACCCGTAAAGGGTCATACCAGAGAGATCCTTTTCAAACATGGAAAAGAGGCACCTGAGAAGCAAGTGCATAAGTGCTAGCAATGTGACCCACGTCCATTGGAGTTCTAGGTGGCTAATGACCTTCTCGTGAGACTTAGAAAGAACCTCAATTCTTCTTGACTAACCAGGACACTATCGTGATGAGTAGTCGGTTATGGTCCTCGAGTAATTCTAGTATATGCTTAAATTGTTGGTAATATGGTCCTTGGGAAGTATTCCCTGAATGACAATAGTATTCATATGCCAATACAAATCCAGGGTTTTGTAAAATTTTGACTCCTTGGTACGAGTACAACCCATATAAAGGATGATAATACCCACTCGAGCATTAACTTCCTCATCATCCCGAGCCTTGTGAATGATCCTAACACCTTTTTCCAGGGTTGACATAGCAACCTAAACCTCTTGGGGAACCAACTCTTCATAAAACTCAGCTCCAGCAGCAACGACCATGACACCATGGATTTTACGGATAAGGGTTTTCTTAGTTCGGACTACATCCAGAGCCATGGAGGCATGACTGGTAAATATAAGAACAAACCATGGGGGAGCATGAGAATAACCAAAGAAAAGGATAGACGAGATCCCACAATCAAAAAACATCCAACATACGAAGATAAGTAGGTCAGGGGAAATCGCCACACCCAGCTTAAACCTTCTGTGACAATCATCATCACCACAGTGGAATGTACTAGAAAAAAAAAGTGATTAACTTCCATGAGGGCCAACATCAATGCAAATTGTCCTAAGATCCAGACTGTTATAGCAAGATTTTCCTCACCCTATGCAAATTTGCTCAGAAGGCCTTTTCCATTTGCCTATGCAGACTTGAAGTCCCTTTTTGTAGTTCCCAAAGATAAAAATAATATTTTTCCACATATACGCACCCTAACAGTTATACAACATGCATATACACAGGTTGCACCATTATAGACCAAGTACATCGGGTTTTGTGCCCAAAATTAAAAAATGGTGTCGGGTTTCCATGTCACATCACGAGATCCATGATCCTTGACCTTCCATATAATGGAAACGTTCTGACTCAGCCCTTCAGTGTAAATTTTAAACCTTTGAAGTAAAGAAATGCATATAGATTCTTAAGAAAAACATAATTTAATCAATGGCTCAAACACATAGTACACAGAGATTTATACCGGAAACCCTCAACCGGGGAAAACCTCTCTTATATTCATTATATTGAATTTCACCATTAACCATACAATATATACAATTTTTTTAGGTATTGCGTAGATACCAAAACCCAAATCCCTTAATCCAAGATTAATTTAGAAACCGCTAAAAATAGAAAAATCCGCTAAAAATAGCAAAAAACACCAGACACAGTTGTCGAAGGGATCGTCAGACGCAGTTGTCGAATCTGAAGTGCCCACACACACACACATGCAAAGAATATAAACCATACCCAACATTCTCCCGCTTGTTGTTTTATTTGCATCTAGGGGTCCACAGGATTATATCGTCAACGATCCAGGGAAACAATGCCCATTGTTACTCTACACCAGGAGAAATTTTTTGTGCTCACAGACTTTGTCAATGAATTTGCAACATTCTTCAAAGTGTCAACCTTTTCCAACAACACCTTCTTTTCCTCAACCATGTCTCTCACAAAGTGATACTGAACATCAATATGCTTTGTCTTTGAATGATAAGCTGGGTTCTTTTCCAGGAAGATTTCACTCTGACTGTCACAATCTAATCTCACTGCTTGTTGTACCAACCCAATACCTGAACACAATCTCTGTAACCATAATGTTTCCTTGCTTGCATGAGTGGCTTCTATGTATTCAACTTATGTAGTTGAGAGTGCCACTACAGCCTGTCTTTTTCTCATCCAACTGATTGCTCCTCCAAATAGGTTAAACACATACCCACTTGTAGATCTTCTACGATCCAGATCTCCAACCCAGTCTGCATCAAAAAATCCATGTATTTCCACCACTTTGTCCAATCCTGGTCTTCCTTGGTAGCACAATCCATAATTGGTAGTGCCATGCAAATACCTGAAGGCCCTTTTTACTATTGTCCAATGCTCCTTCCCTGGTTTTGGCATATACCTGCTCAAAACTCCCACTGCATGTGCAATGTTCAATCTAGTACAGACTATTGCATACATCAAACTGCCAACTACACTAGCATATGGAACATGGGACATGTCCTCTTCTTCTTCCTGTGTATTGGGACATTGATCTGTAGATAACTTTACACCTATAGGAATAGGAACCTTGACCGGTTTACTTCCATGCATATTAAACCTCTGCAATATCGTCTCAACATATTTTCTCTGATTCAACCAAAGTTTCATGTTTGCACAATCTCTTTTAATTTCCATTCCCAGAATGAAGTTAGCAACACCGAGATCCTTCATGTCAAATTTGGAGGATAGTTGTGATTTCACCTCCTTGATAACATCCATGTTATTTCCTACCAACAACATGTCATCAACATACAACACTA
>ML797224.1:137709-175532 GCA_009831015.1 Picea engelmannii | reverse complement strand
AGGATTCTTTAGCCTCAGTTTGATCCTCAAACTTTTAATCACTTTGAGCAATTTACGATTTTCCTTGAGCAATTTTTTGTTCCTCTTCTGTTCCTTGACATGCATTTTAGCTAATCTTTCAAAACAATCCCTTACCTCATCTGGAGTGTTGCTTATAGTCTGGTTTTGGGATTTGATGACCCTCTCAAGCATCTTCATCTCTAATATTTCTTCTTGGAGTTCTTCAACTTTTGATGGTTTGCTGACTTTGTTGTGCCTGTTGGTTGATGTTTCAGGAATCTCCAAGTCTGGGACCTTTGATGGAAAAGGTGCTTCTCTGAAAGCATCCTGTTCAGGAAATTCCCTTTCCTCTAGCTCTAAATCCTCCTCTGAATGTATATAAGGCAGATTCAAAACGTTTTTACCAGAGGCATTCGTTTTCCCTTCTATATCTTGGCTAAAAATGAGCATCTTCTTGGCTTTCTTGGACTTTGAAGAAGAAGTTGGGCCCTCTATAACTACTGGGGAAATGGCTCTCCTTTTTCTTTTATTGTTCTATGGTGTTGAAAACTTAATGAGTGAAGTCTTCTTCTGGTCCTTGGGATGGGGTTTTGGTTCAAATTTGCCCCAAAAAAGAAGATACTCCCAACTCCTATCCCTCTTCTGTAATTCTTGAAACACTGTGAGTTTGATAAGACTGTGATGGGAGAGTCTACTCTGCACCTTGCTAGGTAGGGCCCGAACCTGGTGTGTCATATTTGTTAGGATTTTGTGAAGGTAGAGGGGCAGATTCAGATTCAGATTCATTAGCTTGAAATGATAGAACATCACTCTACTATATCTGCCTTCACACGTTATGTATACCTAGATGGCTTTGAGCAAACGTTGCCACTTCTCTTCCAAGTAGGATCTAGGGATATCCTTTTTCAAAGTGATACCTTTATGTTCGGGTTTGAGATAAGACCTGAACTCAATATATTTGATAGTGGTCGACTTAAACCATCTTTCACCAGTCCTTGGCATCTCTGTCACCGCTGCCACAACTGCTTCATCAACCTGCACTTCAATTGTTCCAACTTTGGCTTTGGCTTCATCAAAGGTCAATGTGAATGCTTCAGCCATGCCTTGATGAAATCCTTGGAGTTTTTCACAGAACCTATAACAACCAACGTCTCTGAACATCTGGCAAATCTCGGGGTGAGATTCCAGATAAGTTATGCCACTAAGATCCTTCCTGAGCAAATTTCCTCCCTTTTTCATTTGCAATAACAGTTGTCAATACCTGCACTACAACAAAATCGGATGTGGGAAGATCTAGTGGCGCTGATAGGGAACGAATTGAAGTTCAGGCAAGGGAAAATGCGTGATATGGAGAAAAAATATTTGAATGAAAAACCCTTAATAAAGAATGAAAATCCAACCATAGTGATGATTGTGCCATTCGACCAGGACGAAAGGGAAAAAACCACGTGATGGATCAGGTAAAGACACATGATGCAAAATTATGGGGATCGGATCTACTAGATTGGGGTTATTAAAAAATCATAACAGACAACAGTCACTTGCCCAGATCGTATTATGATTTGATTTCAGTTGATTTCGGCAGCATTTGGGATGATGACGCTGTGTACTAATGGCGGTTTGAGAATCCGATGGGACCGCTTGACCGTTAACCGCCTATGTGCTTCCGACAGCTTAAAACACCTCACACATATCATTTTAGCTATCAAAATAGACACCTTTTGGCAGCTTGGAATACTTTGAGGAAACGCCCTTAGCTGTCGCAAGTGAAAATTTGGAGTTTTTCTAATAAAAATACAGGCTCATCACTTTCTTTGGAAAATATAGGTCTAAAGCCCCTCTTAAAAACCTCCAACTCAAAAAATCATTTGTCTAATGATCCATGTTGTTTCCCTACTGAACATAACTTGGAAAATTTTATGTCAAAAGGACAGCAAGACCAGCGATCCATGAACTTCATTATGACACCCACCAATCATATATGGATGACTAGGTCCCCTATTATTATAGGATACTAACATAAATAAAGACTAAGAAAATGTTCCCTACATGTCCTTTGTGCCTTCCATGCATATGCATTTGAACGGTCTCAACACTTTTTCTTCAAATTCATTACTTGGGTGTTTTTTTCTATTTTCTTATTCCTTGTACTACTCTGGGATTGATGAACTTGGCCATTGATGGATTTCTTGGCCTTTTACATTAGATTTATATTTGTTGGAACTTAGAGAGAACCCTTGAAACACTCATTGGAATCCTTGTTGCAAAACAATTTTTTCAAACCATTCTTTGTTGTCGTATGGGTAAGGAAGTTGTGATTCCTTCTCTTTCTTCTTTGGATGACTTCATGGCCTTTCAGTAGGTCCCTCCATACTACATATTGAAAAATACAAAACTATTACGCCTAATTGATACTCACAAACTACCTTTCTAAGCATAAGTATATAGTCATTAGAGTGCCTCTTACTTTGCATGCAAGAGTGATATAATTAGGAGAGATGATTTAGAGTTGTAAATTCATTTCACCACCTATCAATATTGTGTTTTTTAATTGGTAAATCATCCCCCATATGTGAAACCAAATTGCAGAATGAACTCTCCTTAGTGGTAATTCTTTATTAGGTCGCCTATCCAGAGATAATATTCTTTGCTTTTTGTTTCATTTCTTCCAGATTCTCTCTAGATGTTGAACAACTGATATAAAATATCCCCAACTATATTTAGAGTGAGGAATGATCTGCTCTACTACGCCCATAGAGGGAAATAGCCCGCTTCGATCACCTTACCCGCCAGGGGAGGATAATATTCCCATAAACTTCCATTTTATGAATTTGAATAAGTTAGGAAAAGAAAATTTGAGTGTCTTCTCTTTTTAATTCTTTTCCAAGTTTAAGTTTCCACACATTTTATTTTCTCATAATAAAAATATTAAGAGATTTTGTCGTAAAAATCTTATAAGTAACACTATCATTTATTAGTCATTCTATCATTTTATTAGTAGTTTTTTTAAAACATTAAAAAAAATAGTAATTAAAAATTGGTTCATTTGTTTTTATTAAAAATATCTTAAAATTAATTTAAAATTTCCATTAATTATTATATGAAAATCACCTTTACCTTGGTATAATCCATTGCCAAGGTTTTTCCTTTCACCCATACAGAGGTGATTCCCTACCAATCATGTACTAACTTAGATATCAAGGTTATATTTAACCAATCTTAACAACAACATACAATCCTCCACATGTGAAGATATTTTTTTCATTTATGATTAACCAAAGCTTAATCAAATTTGTTAAGTTAGACTCTAGAAGCCCTTCATAGCATTTGATTTGAAGTTATCCACATCAATGTACATTGAAATGGATATATCATATATACTTATAGTATTCGTCCTCAATCTACTAAATTATAAATTATATTTTTATTTTTTTAGATAAAACAAACATTTCGAGTATGACGGATACCTAAATTTGTGGAGATTCACTATGACCACTAAAGGGTTGAGTGGTCATTGTGTACCTTTCTTATGAAAAAGTACTTTCAACATAGAATACATGACAAAATGTTTTTGCTCATATGAATAGATGAATAGGAAAAATAAAGATATGCTATCAATTTATAGTAATAAGAAAATGTAGATATATTATTTTAATGAGATAACTTGTAATATCACATAAATAATAATCATAATTGAAATAATTTATAATATGTAATATTTAAATTATTAGGAATGAAATGAAAGAGAATAGTGAAATGAAAGAGAATGTCATAATAGAATGATTGTACCTTGTAATTGATTAAAGAAAAAAAAGGATATGATGACAAGACATGGTCAGATAAAGATGAGAATTGGTGCAGGTTGTCTTTTGGAGAGTGACAAGTTTGTAAATATGAGCTTGTTGTTACATATTTACTAGAGAACATTTACATTCAATAGAGAGATTGAGAAGTAATTGTATTGATAGAAGATTCTCGTCTTTCTCATGGTTATTTAGACGGTGTTATCAAGAAATTTGAGAGCATGTGGAGCAAAGGTTTATTAGTTATAGAAAAAAATTAAAGAGTAATAATTTATATTTGAGATGAGAAAGAGAATGAATAACCAAGAAGAACTAATGGAATCTATCATTGTGATGATTATTACCTTGGATAAGGGTATATAGTCTCTTGTTGTATTTGGCAATTGAAAACTTGTTGATGGCTAGATTTTTAGTGATTTATAAGTGCAAAATATGTACTTACAACACTGGGTTATAAGAGCTCATTACATTGCAACTCATTTTAAGGAAATCGCTTTTACTCGCATCTATGAGGAACTCGACTCTAAAGCAAACACACAATCTAGGCAGACAAAAGTTTCAAAGGAAGGTTCATTATTGCTTGAGAAGACTTCAAAGGATAAGACTCGATACCAATCCACCAAACAACTATTGTAATTTTTACATTCTTATAGTAAGTTGTAGAAAGGAGTGGATCTCATCTAGAGTGCACGAGAGAAAAATTTTTGTACTTTTAACTTTGATATTATCATAAATCTATTTTGACTTGAAATGTTTTGGTCTATAATGGACTATTACAAATCACTTAGCCTAAACATTCTACTTTTTGAACATTTTCTAGCTATATTTTCTGATCAGTTTGGTCCAAAATCCAACCAAAAATTTAGAAAAATTGTTGAACTGCAGATATCAGTTGTTGAGATTGCATAATTTGGGTGCAATCAGGGTTTTTCAAGGTGTTAAATCCATTTATGCATTCAAAAATGCAATTTGAGTAATGAAAAATTGCAATTTCACCAACAATTACATAACTAGTGACGGTTGCTGGAAAAAATCCAAAAAATAGAATGTTTAGACTTGTCCATTACAAATTACACTGTTACATATACATTTAACCCCATATTTTCTCCCCTGGGGTCCTATCATATACATTTAACCCTATATATACACCCCTTAGGGTCATATCAAGAGGCTTCCATTCCGGTATTAATCCCCCAAACCTCCATTTTTTCCCATGCATAGGAGCCTATCTAGACATCATACTATTCATTATGTTGGTTGTGTGATGAATGAATGAGGTACGCGAGTGGTGGGTTGATATATTTCACTCTTGAATGCACACAGTATGAAGTGTGGTGTTTGCCATTCCTTTGTGCTTTAATACAATGGGGGGGTGGCATATGTGGAGGGGTGATTTCTCCTCAAACCCCGAACATCTCCCCCACAACCAAACCTTTTTACACACCAAACCAACACCTAATCCCGCTCTTAAATTTGCTTGTAAATTTTCCTCCATGTTTAGATTGGGGAGGATATGGAAAAAATGATATGGAGGCATAACCTTATCCCAATACTAGCACTCATTGACAAAGTTGGGAAAGCTTCAAGTTTAAGGGAGTTTCCAATGTTGCAATGCCCTTATTATGATAATTAAGACATTGATAACTGTGACTTTGCAAACTCATGTTCATGCTAGGATGGATAGACCTTTAAACACAACTAGGACCTCCACCTCATTATTTGTGGTGGTCCATATAACCCATTCATATTCTAGTTCTTTATTACCTTAGAAGTCATATATAAATCCTCACACCTGCCACCCTGATTGGTCTATTCTCTCTCATTGGACATATCCTAGGATGGATTTTGGATTTTCCCAATCATAAGATTGAAAATCATCTTCAAAAATAAAAATTTAAAACAGAATTTAAAAAGCTTTTATGATTCCCATGACCAAAACATTAACTTCAAATTGGTTATTATTAAAAAAAATTAAAAATGTAATTAAGAAGTTACCATTGTGGTCCCCAAAGAGATTCCCAACCTTCAAGCAATCCCTCGTTAAATGTTCCATCAAAATTATATTTAACCAACCTTGATAACAATAAACAAGCCCTCTTGATTTTAAATTTTCTTAATATAGTCTAAGCTCCAGCTAAAATGTCCCACTCCCCAATGTTTTTTTATCGAATTTTTGGTGAATATTTCGTCCTTTCATTTGTTGAAATCTTTGCAATTCATGACAATACTTTAGGAGTTTTGGTCTAAATACTGGAAATTGCAAATTGAACACTATACAATTCTATCCGTCACCAAATTTCAATAAAACGGGGACCATTTACTTAGTGTTTAAATTAAATTAATTGTCTTCCTTCATTATCCAGAAGAACTTGACCTAATTTGTCAAATTAGTCTCCAGAATCTGAACAGGCCATTTGAATTGAAGTTATCAACATTAATGTACATTGCCATCAATTATTTTTATAAATAAAACATTCGGAGCGGAATGGGCATATAAACTTTTAAGAGATTCAATATGACCACGACACGTTTAGTTTAGATGGTTCTCATCACATTGACAAATCTTTTCATGCGTTCTATTATGAATAATAGGGAAAAAAAGGAAAACACGTCACTAATTTGAAATAATAGAAGAAAACGAAAGATGTGAGATAGTCTGCAAAGTCAAATAAAATAATAATGTACAACCATTTGAAACATAGTTTGTCGGTAATTTTAATACTAGAAACATAGAATGCTACATCTCATAATTGATAAAAGAGAGGAGGACATTGATGATATCACATGGTGAGACAAAAGAAAAGGAAAGTTGGTGTAAGTTGTCCTTTCCATACTTCAAAGTTTGTTATTTTAAACTCAAAGATGGCGTGGGATAAGGGGTACTTATTTTGTTTTTTTATTTTATTAAAATTGTCTTTAAATTTAGTAGAAATTAAGTTGGAAGTCGAAGTTCTACTTTAATGTTAAGAATTTTGTTTTTAAGAGTTTTGATCCATTTTAAGGTAATCGAAAAAACCATCCTTACAAAAAAGGTCAATTTAAATGCCCCATATACAATGAATTAGAAGATCTTTTGATAATGGCCTAGTTTAAAAGTTCTAAGTTTTAGACTTTTCAGCAACTATCATTAGAATCAGACAATGCAATTGTTGAGAAAATCACAATTTTACATTGCTTAAATCGCGTTTTTAAATGCATAAATAAATTCAACACCCTAAAAAAATCCATAAAACATTAGGATGAAATCTGCAATTTTTACTAAAAAAAAATCGAAGGAAAAAGATAAAAAACATAGAACATCTCTTTTATAATAGACACAGTGTTATTTTCCAAAACTAATAAAAAAATGTAGATGTAGATACATGAAGCATAAGATGTTAATGTAGAGTAGTTAGAATGTGCGGCATAAGATGTTAGTGTAAAGTAGTTAGAATGAGAAATGTTAGTCAAATTGTCGGTGTGCCAGTTTTCAAATGCAAAGATTTTATTCGAGGGAAAGTATAGATGGTGGGTCCTTTTCAGCAGGGAGCGTTATGCCCCGCCCCACATGGCTATAAATGGACTTGACACTACCTAGCGACCATAACTTGTCTTTGCCCCCGGGGACACTAAAGCCACCTCCGTCACGCGTTCCCTGTATCTGCATCACCATGGCGCCGATTTTAGAGGGAATCTTAAGTGGGAAAAGTATGTATGTATGATCTGTACCTCCATTCAAAGATGGTGACAGACAAACAGATAGTGCACCCCCACCACTTATCATAACAAAATGCTCACTTTTAGCCCATAAAGGCACCATCATTGTGTCCTCCAACATTGGCGAAGGCGCACTAGTTCTAGCGTGAATTATTGGTCCGTCCTTGTTTTTGATTGTGGGCCGGCCTTTATTCATTGAACTTGTTAGGTGTTAGGTGTGTGTCCTGTCCTTTTCATCATGTAAATTCTTTTTATTAATTTATAATCAAAATAATTACGTTTACAAAATGAAAATGATTCTGGCTTGATCCGTTTTAAGTCAAAAATGAGCCACAAGCCCTGGCCTTGTCGTTGTGGACAGGTCGAAAGTTCGACGTGGCAACAAAAACGGAAGAGCGCTCATGTCTAACGTGGCCACAGTGATGGGATAGAACTTCGCAGGCCAGTCCGGAGTCCGGACGTTCAAGACTTACGGAACTTGTTGTTCGTATGATCGGATGCAGACGAGGAAGCGGCACGGCATGTCGGAGCAAGAGGGAAAGGACAGTATTTTTGCACGGTCAATGGTAAGGTGATGAAGTTTTCGCACGGACAGCATTTTCTCTAGGCTTTTTAAATGATTTGTCTGCAATGATACAGGAAATAACGAGCATTGAAGAGTTCGGTTGAAATTTCGGAGCTGTCGACTTTAAATGTTTGATCTTTGTGCGCTTAGTAGGTAAGTCGACCATTGAAATGATGCAAATGCGATTTTTTGGACCGTTTTGAGCGCTGAGACGGTTAAAAATGCCAGAGAAAGCCGATTTTAAGGATTTTTGCGGCGAAAATTTGGCGAACTGGAAGAAATTAGAGACAGCGATCAATGGAGCGGCAAAGATGAAGGACTTCGCTCTGAACATTGAAGATTTTCGATGTTTTGAAGTAGGGAACGGTGAAAATATAGAGGAATGACTCTGTTTAGCCTTTAGCAGATAATAGTTTTTCTCTTGCCGACATTAATGGTGAAATATCAGAAGAACGATAAGATGAAATGTATGAGAAGCTGCCAAATTTCTACGGCTTTGACGTTTCCCATGGTTAAGGGATGGAAGATCGAATCTCGGTAGAAAATTGGTGTTAAAGGTGAAATTATTGGCGAAACTGCAGAGTACAATTTTCCTGTTTAAAGTAAGTGTCGAAATTATGAACCTCCAGAAGGAATAAGAGCTGATAATAGTTTTTTGTATGACATTTAAGATTATCTTTTGTGTACAAAGAACCAGGGGTCCAGTACTTGATTTTGAAGGTCGCGAAGAATACGAAAGGCGATGTAGATGAAGATTAGGCGGAGATTCCATAAATTGGCTTCAGAACGACCGTGTCGGCAACTGTAGCAGGTGCGTGAGTGGCAGGCGCGCCAGTTTAGCAGCGTCAGATCGTTATGGTTAATTACTTTTCAGATAATTTAATGCTTTATCTCCGTCATTGGGGACTATTTTGGATTTCTTATTTGCTGTAATGATTTTGCCTTTGCTTTTGTGGTCTATTTTGGGATTCCTAGGATTCTGTGACTGTTGTAATGTGTTGATTGTGTGTGCGCTTCATTGGCCACCGGACAAACCGAGCTGTTTTGTGTTTTCTTTGGTTTGAGTTTTGATGGAATCAGCGCACGTAATTGGACAGGATTTCGTTGATGAAGGTCCACCGTCAATGTTGCTTTTACTTCTTATTTGATCCTCTTCAGTCTCTGAGACTTTTCTGTTTGCAACTCGTAAGTACCGAAGACTCTTCAAACCCCGAAACTTTCCTGTTTGTAACTCGTAAGTACCGAAGACTTGTTAAGGCTTCTCCACTCTTGTCATCTACGTTGAAAATCTTCGTATGGAAATAAGATAATGATCAGCCTAAAAGCTCTATGTACACTGTATCTAGCTAAGATCGGGATTTTTTTGACTTTGTATAAGTGAAAATCTGCAGAGTCCAACCATTTATTTTAAGAATTCAACTCAAAGTTTTGACTCAGAGTACAATTTGTTTAATTTTATAGCGTTCCGGTGGATTATATCCTACGGCTGACGACTTTTGGCGGGTCCTTCAAAGGAATACAACAACATCCCAACCATGCTGCTGTTTCCACGCTTCTGTATTTTATAGGGTTGTATCTGCCGGGTCTTTCGTTGCGTATCTTCTTAAATTTGTGAAACAGACGCAACAAAAGAACATATTGCAGTTGAAAGAGCACCCTGTGGCTTTGTTTTGCCTGCGAAGTCACCCGGAAAAGCCTCTGCAATTTTTCTTGATTTTACAGTTCTGTTTTGCTTCATTCTGCCTTTTGGTTGGAACACTGCCACGAATTCTCGCATCACGGCAACGATCGCTTAATTAGTGGATCAGTGCTTCTCCTCGTTCTCCTCGCAAGGTATAGTTTTGTTGTTACACTTGATATTTCCTTTGAAGCTTTTTTTCTGATCGATTCATAGATTTGAAGGACATGAGCTTTACGGTGGCTAAAATTTTATCTTATTGGCGCACTCGAAATTTGATCTGGATCCGAGTTCCGTTAATTTGGAAACAGATTGTGCTGTTATTTTCTTGAAATGCAGGCCTAAGGGTATCATTTCGATCGTCGCGCATGGCAAGTCATTGATTTCCACAGCTCTGATCGCAGTACTCCGGTAAGGCTTATTATTTCGACTGCAAACATGAAAACCGCAAGCATTGATTTCGAAGGAAGCGAGAGCCATATTTCCGAGGAGTCTGCAATCAGCAACCAAATATCCGCCTCAAATGTTTCCGTGCCTTTGGAATTTTATGTAAATTCAGCCGAAAAATCTACAGGGCTTTTCAAATTCGAAGGGAAGTCAGATATCTCCTTAAGTTTAAGCTTAGCCTCTCATTTTGATGATGATAAGAATAGTAATCTTATCGATCATATTGGTTCAAAGCTTGACAAAAATAATGAATCCAGTGCATCAATACTGAGCGAAAGAATTAATTTGAACTCAAAGCCGTTTGTAGAAATCCCAGGAGCAGCAGCAGACCAGTCACCCCGTATATTCTCCTGCAATTTCTGCCTGAGAAAATTCTACAGCTCTCAGGCGCTAGGGGGCCATCAAAACGCACACAAAAGGGAACGCACAATGGCCAAAAGAGCGCAAAGAATCGACGCTTTTGCTCAGAGATATTCTAGCAGCATGGCATGCCTTCCTCTCCACGGTCTTCCAGAAACAACACCACTCACACTGCCAACACATTTTAGCAACACGCTAGGCGTAAAAGAACATTCCTTGATTCACAAACCAGTCCGCGAATCCAATGCGAATGCGGCTCGGGTGCACCATGGATGGTCTGGGGCTCTCATTGAACAGCATTCTAACCTGGCAAAATGCGTTCAGGTGGCCAGATTTGACAGTGATTTTGCCAGCTTTGGCAATGGGGGCAGAGCGACGGCATTTTTATCGGAGGAAACCGATTTAGGGTGGCCCGGAAGTTTCAGAGCCATGAATTACGGTGGTGACAGAGCTGAATTTTCAAATCAAAGCGGTGCAGGACGAAGCCAGGAGAGGATTTGCACTGACTCCCTATTTCATAAAAGTGGCGATGACAGGCCTCAGGTTCAGGTTCAGTCTGAGGATGTTTGCAAGCTGGATCTATCTCTTCGCCTTTGATGTTTTTGCTTGTGGCCTTCTTCCAGTTTGTATCACACTATATCATATGCTATATAATCTTTGCTTTGCTTTTCGGTTTTGGCCTGCACATTTTCCAGTGCATTCTGTCCAAAAAAATTCTTTAATCCTTT
This sequence comes from Picea engelmannii, assembly GCA_009831015.1. Classification (NCBI taxonomy): domain Eukaryota; kingdom Viridiplantae; phylum Streptophyta; class Pinopsida; order Pinales; family Pinaceae; genus Picea; species Picea engelmannii. The sequence continues at coordinate 164,255 of ML797224.1, read as the reverse complement.
CGATGATTTCTGGTTATCCCGGCACTTTTACTTTGTTAGGCTTGTGTTTATATTGTGAAGTTCATGTTTATATTGTTAAGTCCGAATTTATTTTGGACCGTATTTTAGCAGCCGTTTATAGCGAATTTCTCCAAATAGTAGATAGTCGATTTTAATGACAGGTCTTCAGTATCGGTCAGTGGCGGTGGAGTGCGTAAGAGGATCGTATTGACAGGTGCAGCGGTGGCCACGCCTTACGTGTCGACATGCAGAGCCCGGCATTGCCTTTTCTATCGTAGCTGTTAAGCTAGCTGTAACCAATCAGACAAGACGTACTCGGCGAAAAGACCGAACAACCATTGTCCTTGCCTGGGACACCGTGGCTGTAACTGCTTACGTCAGGTCAGTCCGCAAACATGTACTTGTCAAATTTTCAATAAAGTCCTAATCAAAAGCCTAAATGTGAAATTGTCCAAAACTTGGATTTTAAAAATACTTTTTTGGGCTTGGTTCTAGGGTTGGGAAGCCATAGTCTTGCTTTTGCCTGGTAGATTTTGCAAAAGGCTAGTGTACGATCAAACTAAAGATTATTCAAACAGATTGTACTTTCAGATCTAGAATTTAATTTTAGAGGTTACTAAATGGTCCACGTCTCATCCTGACTACCTGTGGGGTCAATGTTGACATGAAAAACCATAGTGCCGCATCTACTTTATGCCATCTTTTAAATTGAATGCAATCTCCATCCTTATTTTTTTATTTTAATATGTGAAGTATTTTTTACTTCAAATCCACTTCATGACAGAAAAGATAAAAGACTTCTTAAATATGTCGATCATTAGTTTATGTAAACTTTGACTCGAAATTCACTTAAAATATTCCGATACTCGTATGAATCTTTGGTTTTGGGGCACGATGGAAGCATTCAGAACGCCCATGTTTAGCAAATTTATAGTTGTTAATCTTCGCTCTGTTAAAGAGGATAATTTGTTTCTTGGTAAGCTAAGAAGGAAATTAAAGCTTAACAAGGTTGAAGAAAACTAAAGAGAAACTAGGTTTTTGATTTGATTGAGACATCTATTATATATGGTCGATTTTAATGTATTTTTTTATTGGATGATTTACATCTCAATCTATACATTATTGTTTGTTTTGTTTTTTTTCCCACGAGATTATTGTTTGTTTTGTTGCAAGGTACATATTGTTTGCTATCTACTTACAATGCTTTTAAAAAGTTTCACATACCCATCCTTTTTGTTATCTTGAATCATTTATTTTATTTTTGTTTTTTAAGATATTTTCCACTTATATACATGCTCATCTTTTTTGTTATTTTGAATTATTTTTTATTTATTTTTTAATATTTTGAACTTATATTGTCACATTTTTCCAAAAGATATTCAATTCTACTTAACTAACATATCTACTATCATATATATTTCCATAGCACACATGGTCTTGAATCATATATATTTCCATAGCACACATGGTCTTGAATGAGTTACCCACTATGATATATTTGATCATTTCATTTTAGAATTTCTCAAACTATAATGAATCTTAAAGTTGTAATTTGATGCACGAAATGAACCTTAAGATAGACCTACTAGTAGAGTGATTTAGGGTTCATATGGTAGGCCTATCAACACTCTAGGCACTAAGGTTATCTTAATCTCTATTCATTGTAAAATTCATGTGTGGGAAATTTCATGCACTCTGCTTTGGAAACATTCGGATTCACTTCATCATGTTGGATATGCATTTTTCCGAGAAGAAGTGGAGGAGTAGGGATGACATTGCCTCTTGGTGGAGAAGGGGCTAAGTTTGGTTCGATGAGGTATGCCTATTTAGTGGGGAGAGAAAAAGTGGGAGCGTGGGGTGGCATCAATTTGTCATGCTTATAATCATCATTTAAAATCAAGGAAGGGAAGCAGGGAGTGTGAATGGCCATGACATGGTGGGAATTCAAGTTGGAGGTGTCTAGGGGAACACTAGAATTTGTCATAAGGGGGGTTGAAGAATCAAGAACGAGGGTGTTTTGAGTTGCTTCCATGTGTTAGCTAAATGCATCCATTTGAGGCTGATCATAGTGGAGGGTGTCCTAGGTAGTTTCTTGAATGTTTATTAGAGGGTTGCACATAGGGAGTATAATGAGTTGGTGTTGATAGGGTTTGTGATCTTCAACATTGGGACATCCACATGATTGATTAGGGGAGGAATCAAAAGTTGAGGGTTTTCCTCAATGATCATGGTGGGGGAAGTTGATTGATGTAGTCACTTATTAAGGTGATTAGGTTGGATTGAGACAAGGTAGTTGTGGATAAAGTGGAAAAGTGCAATATCATGTTTCTCTAATTTGTGTGGGGAATTCGAAGGAGGGTAGAGGTATTGAAGGATTTTCTCTTCTTTCAGGGTAGGGAGAGGGAATTTAGGGAGGTTAGAACGATGGGTTGATTGGATGGGCACACGTGTGACAGAGGGAAGAGGTAGGGTTATGATTCATACCTAATTCAGGCTACACTATAGTGCACTAGTGTTATTTGGTTCAATTGTGGTCCCTTGTTGGAGTCCATGGAGAACATAAACAATATTTGGGCAATTTTGACTTGTGTTTTTTTTTACTATGCACTTGATGCAACAAGGGCATCTAAAATTCTTTACTTCCTTCGATATTCTTTCTTTTCTTCTTAAAAAAATTCTAATCACCACACCTCAACAATTCATTATACTTGATGTGTTATTCCAATGGAAGGAGTTTTGTTGTGGACATCACTGTATGGGCACTCAATTATCTTAAAGATCCATGCAATTTAAATCTTCAACTAAGTGAGTACTAATTTTTTTCTCGAAATTGGGGTGGTGCCCTTCTTGCATTCCACAATGATAGGGGAATACGATGAATTCATACCAATCATTTCTTTGGGGTGGCATTGCTACCAATATTTTGTGTCCCAAGTATTTGTTCAACTAGTAACCCCATGGTAGCTCCGTTGAAAGGATTAATTGGGATAATTTTCTAGAGATATGGCCATGGATGTCAATATACACATATTGTCTACCCATTTCATACAACACTTCATACATTATCTGAAAATTCATTAACTTTGTATAGGGTCCTAAAGCACCTTTAACCATAACAACATAGTGATGGTCTCTTTGAAACCATCTAGTACATTGTGACCATTCCAATAACTTATCATAGAGTTCATAGAACATAATACAAAGCATTAATAACTATTTAATCATGATGTCCATAGACATTCTCTTAATCTCATCCCTAAAATGTTCACTGAGCATGAAAGGTTTGCATAAAAAACATGGGTACAGTAGGGTCATAGTGTGGGCCTACTTGCTTGGGCATGTTGTTTCAAGTTGCATCAAAGAATAGTGGTGTCAATAGTGATGCCATCCTAAATGGGCATTCATAATTTGTTGAGTCATAGGCTATGTAGGCCAATTGGTACATTTTTTTTCCAACTAATCATTTGCAATATTTAAACAAACGTGTACAAAAAAAGAAGAGATTTCTAAAGGAGGTAGACTTAGTGGTAGCATCAATGCAAATCTATAAAGAGATGCTACTATGAGATTGTGGACATTGTCCTTCATTGCTACAACTAATACTAGGCATCTATGTTCTAAATTATTTACCTTTAAATCTAACGTCTCCTTCAGGAAATAGAGGTAATCGATATTGGGTTTGGAAAGGCTATCTATATCATCCAAGGTAGTTTGGGGCCTTGCATTTTAAAGTGCGAGGACTTAGGTGACGCAGTTTTGACCGAGTCATATTCTAAAGACCAAAGTGTTGTGATATAATTCTCTAACAACTTATTGAAAATATGTTTCATCTACATAGAATAATGGTAGTTATAGCATGCAGAGGACACCATTGCAATGTAGTGTCCAATGTCAAATATGTGAACCAATTTGCTACTCATGAAATTCTTCCATTCCCTCAACATATGCTTATCTTGATGGGTTGTTTTGATCCCAAAATCTACATCACCAATAGGGAAAAATCTTCCTCTTGTAGCAAGATGATGATAAGAGTGGGAGCACTGGTGTCTACCATCTTGTAGTGGAGAAGGGTAAAACCAAAATTGCAAGAAAACTCAAAAGTGTTGTACAAGTGAGAGAACAAGAAAGGAAATCATTAGCAATAGAGAGAGTGTACAAGGTGAGGGAAAATGAAGGATCTGTGAAATTTTATAGCAAGTAGGATGCCTTCACAACATTATGCTACAAATTTCCATTTATAACTAGCATTTCCCCCAAATATTCTACATTTAATGTCCATCTTCCTACAATGTACAAGCATAGTTCCTCAAGCATTAGTGGTCATTATGGTGGCATTAATGTAACATAGTAGTGCATGGTAATCAACCCTAATTCAATAACCTTTCTTTCAACTATTTGACTCTACCAATGATGAAATGAGAGAGGAATTCAATACTTGTACGAGTGATAAAATGAGGAAGGAATTCCTTGAAGGTTGAAGCCTTGTTGCTATAGTGTATGTATAACATGGACCTACATATGTTTTTTTCATACTATCTATCTGATTGTGACCATTATGACCTATATATCATTGTCGTGTTATTGACATGGAATCATGGTGATTTTGAAGGTCACGTAGTTTTTAGCATGGTCATTTTAATTGGAACACAGTGCATTCATGCATGCTATACATGTTGGTTTGTCTAAAGAATGAAGCAATACTTATTAGGAGTTTGGTGTCAAGGAGGATTGATGAGCAATGGTTGTGGTGGATGGTGGCTTATCTAGTGTGGCTCTATTGGGATGTAAAGAAACATGGACCATGAACACGAAAATACAATGGCACATTGGGTAGGGTTCAAATATCATTGATATACAAGTGCATGCGTACTGGTGGGGTGGAATGGGAAATCTAGAGTGGGAGATGGATTGATGAGGGAATCACAAAGTGTAATGTGGGCAAGTAGTGAGATCATGACAAAGAACCTAATTCGAATTAGGGCATGGTGGGAACACAAATCAATGTCTTCTTTTATTCTTGTCCACACATTCTAGGGAAGGGTCCTTCACAACTTCATTGTAAAATCAAACTAAATGTTATTCAAAACAATTGTACTTTTAGATATAGAACTTAATATTAGAGGTTCCTAAATGGTCCACCTCTCATCCTGACTACCTTTCGGGTCATTGTTAGACATGAGAAATCATAGTGTTGCATCTACTTTATGTCATATTTTAAATTGAGTGCAAACTCCATCCTTATTTTAATTTGATTGTGATCCCCAACTTTATTTTAATATGTGAAATATTTTTTACTTCAAATTCACTCCATGACATCGAAGATAAAAGGCTTTTGAAATATGTTGATCATTCATTTATGGAAACTTTGACTTGAAATTGACTTAAAATATTATGATACTTGTATGAACATTATGTTTTGGGGCATAGTGGAAGCATTCAGAAAGCTCGTGTTCAACAAATTTATAATTGTTCATCTTTGTTGGTGTTAAAGAGGATAATTTCTTTCTTCATGAGTTAGGAAGAAAAAATAAATCCTAACTAGGTTAATAATAAGTTAAGAAGAAAAATAAAGCCTAACTCAATTAATAATAAGTTAAGAAGAAAAATGAAGTGAAACTAGTTTTTGATTGAACAATCTCTTCAATTTAACAACATGCACTTGTATTAGAGTAATTAATGTTTTATAAGTTGAGATATATACTTTCTAATCTCAATGTATTTCAAAGTGGACGATATATATCCTAGCCTATACAACATTATTTGTTTTGTTGCGAGCTGCATATTGTTTTCTATCGACCCACAATGCCTTGAACATTCACATGCCCATCCTCTTTATTATCTTGAATCATTTATTGTATTTTTGTTTTTTGTTAAATATTTTCAACTTATATACCATCACATTTTCTCAAAAGATATTCAATTCTACTTAACTAACATATCCACTACCATAGATATTTCCATAGCATACATGGTCTTGAATGAGTTACCCACTATGATATCTTTGATGACTTCTCATCTATTAATTTCTCAAACTATAATGAATCCCAAAGATGTAATTTGGTGCACAGAAATGGACCTCGATATAGACCTACTAGTGGAGAGAGTTAGGTTTGGTATGGTGGACTTGTTAACACTCTAGGCACATGGTTTATCTCAATCTATATTCATTGTAAAAGTGAAGTGTGGGAAATTTCATGCATTATGCATGGGAAGAATTTAGATTGGATTCATCATGCTAGATATGCATTTGTTCAAGAAGTGGTGGAGGAGCAGGGGTGACACTGCACCTTGGTGGAGAAGGGGCTAAGTTTGGTTCGATGAGGTGTTCCTATCTATTGGGAGAGTTGGGTGGCATCAATTTTTCATGATCATAATCATCATCCATCATCGAGGAAGGGAAATAGGGAGTGTGAATGTCCATGGCATAGTAGGATTCCAAGTTGGGGGTGTCTAGGGGAATACTAGAATTTTTTGTAAGGGGGATTGAAGATTCAAGAATAGGGGTGTTTTAAGTTTCTTCTATGTGTTATCTAAAGGCATCCATTTGAGGTTGATCATAGTGAAGGGTGTCCTAGGTAGTCTCTTGAATGTTTATTAGAGGGTTGCATAAAGGGAGTATAATGAGTTGGTGTTGATGGGGTTTGTGATCTTTAATGTTGAGACATCCACATGATTAGATCAATGGAGGAATCAAAAGTTGGGGGTGTTCCTAAATGATTATGGTGGGGGAAGTTGGTTGTTGTAGTGACTTATTAAGGTGATTTGGTTGGATTGAGACAAGGGAGTTGTGGATAAAGTGGGAAAGTGATACTATCATGTTTCTCTAATCTATGTGTGGAATTGGATGGGAGGACAGAGGTTTGGAAGGATTTTCTCTTCTTTTGGGTTAGGGAGAAGGAAATTAGGAAGGTTAGAATGATGGGTTGATGGGATTAACACACATTTGACAGACGAAAGAGGTAGGGTTAGGATTCATACCTAATTCAAGCTACACTATAGTACATTTTTGTTATTTGGATCAATTGTAGTCCCATGTTGGAGTCCACAGAGGACATGAAGAAGATTTGGGAAAAATTGACTTGCCTTGTTTTTTACTACACACTTGATGCAACAAGGGTGTCTAAACTTCTACAATTTCTTTGATCTTCTTTCTTTTCTTCTTAGAAAAATTCTATTCACCATACCTTAATAATTAATCATACTTGATGTGTTATTCCAGTGGAAGGAGCGTGGATGTAGATATCATTGTATGGGCACTCAATTATCTTGAATATCCATGCAACCTGAATCTCAAAATATGTGAGTACTAATTTTTTTCTTGAAATTGGGGTGGCGTTCTTCTTTCATCCCACAATGATAATGGAAGAAGATGACTTTGTACCAATCATTTGTTCGGGGCAGCATAACTACCGAGATTTTGTATCCTAAGTCTTCGTTCAACTCGTAACCTCATGGTATCTATGTTGAAAGGATTAATTGGGGTCATTTTTTAGAGCTATAGTCATTAGTATCCAAATATTTTCTACCCATTTCATACAACACTTCATACATTATTAGAGACTTCATTAACTTCATATAGGGTCTTAATGCACCTTTAATCATCACAACATGATGATGTTCTCTTTGAAACCATCTAGTACGTTATATGACCTTTTCGATAAATTATCACTAGGGATAAGTTTAAGGTTGTAAATTTATATTAAAATGCAGAATGTTTGGTGAATCTTACCAGTTCTTAATATGCAAACTGTAAAATGTTTGACTATATTTTTATAAAAATATTCAATTTTCTTTGGATTTTATATAGTTTCTATAAAAAAAATTAGCAATTTTTGAGGTAAAATAATTTATATTATAGAATTTGGGTGAATCATTTTTAGAAAATATGGAAATTGGTGAATCCTTTTTGGGGGAAAAAGCATGGAAAATTAGCCCATTGGACAAATTTAGCCCCTAAAATTTTCCCTGCTTATCACATCATTTGTAGAACATAAGGCAAAGAATTAATAACTATTTAGTCTTGGTGTCCATAGACATTTTCTCAATCTCTCATCCCTAAAATGTTCATTGAGCATGAACAATGTGCATAAAAATATGGGTAGGGTTGTCACAGTAGGGTCATAGTGTGGACCTACTTGCCTAGGCATGTTGTTTCAAGTTACATTAAATAATAATGGCATCAATAGTGGTACCATACTAAATGGGCATTCATAATTTGTTTAGTCATAGGCTATGTAGGCCAATTGGTACATTTTTTTTTCCAACTAATCATCTCCAATATTTAAACAACCATGTACAAAAAAACAAGAGATTTCTAAAGAAGGTAAATCTAGTGGTAGCATCAATGCCCATCTATAAAATAGGTTCTACTACAAGATTGTGGACATTGTCCTTCATTGTTAAAACTAATACTAGACATATAGGATCTAAATTATCTAGCTTGAAATATGGCATCTCCTTGAGGAAATAGAGGTAATTGAGGTTGGGTTTGGCAAGGTATCTAAATCATCCAAGATAACTTGGAGTCTTGCATTTAGAAGTGTGAGGACTTAGGTGGCATTGTTTGGAGTGAGTCACATTCTAAAGACTCGAGTGTTATGCTATAATTCTCTAACAACTTATTGAAAAATGTTTCATCTACATAGAATTTTGGTAGTTCTAGCATATAGGGTCCAATGTTGAAGATGTGAACGCTACTTATGGAATTCTTCCATTCCCTCAACATATGTTTATCTTGATGGGTTTTTTCGAGCCAAAACTCCACATCACCAATATGGAAAACCCTTCCTTTTGCAATATGATGATGATGAGAGTGGGAGCACTAGTGTCTATCATCTTGTAGTGGAGAAGGGTAAAACCAAAATTTTAAGAAAACTCATAGTGTTGTATGAGTGAGAGAACAAGAAAATAAACCACTAGCAAGAGAGAAAGTGAAAAAGGTGAGGGAAAATGAAGTATTTGTGAAACTTTATAGTGAGTAGGATCCCTTCACAACATTATGCTACAAATTTCCATTTCTAACTGGAATTTCCCCAAATATTCTACATTTAATGCCCATCTTCCTACAATGTACAAGCATAGTTCATCAACCATTAGTGGTCATTATGGCGGAATCAATGTAACATAGTAGTGCATGGTATTCAACCCAAATTCAATAGCCTATGTTTCAACCTATTTGACTCTACCCATAACTTCTTATCACATCACATAAGATTTCAAGAGATTTATATTGATACATTCCACTATTTGGCCCTAATATTTGTACTAGTGATGAAACGAGGTAGGAATTCCCTAAAGGATGAGGCTTTTTTTCTATTGTGTATGCATAACATGGACCTACATATGTTTTGTTGCATTTTCTATCTGATTGTGACAATTATGATCTACCTATCATTGTCATGTTATTAACATGGATTCATGGTGATCTTGAAGGTCACATAGTTCTTAACATGGTCATTATGATTGGACCACAGTGAATTCATGCATGCTATACACATTGGCTCGTCTAAGGAATGAAGCAATACTTATTATGAGTTTGGTGTCAAAGAGGATTAATGGGAAATGACTGTGGTGGCTCGTGGCTTATCTTGTGTGGCCCTCTTGGGATGCATGGAAGCATGGGCCATGAACATGGAAATACATTATCACATTGGGTAGGGTTGAAATAGACCTAATACACAAGTGCATGTAGACTATTGGGGTGGAATGGAAAATCCAGAGTGCGAGATGGATTGATGATCCAGGTGGATATTGATGGCCACCCACCTATTCCAACTGGCTCCTCTTGTCCGTTTTTAGTTCAACACGTTCTTCTATACTTATTTGTAATTGTGGGTTCTACATTTTTGGGGATTTATGAAGCCCTACACATCTTCTAGGTGGATACTGGTGGCCTCTCACCTAATCCATCTGGATTATTTTGTATGTTTTCATGTCAGCACATCTTGTTGTACTTCCAGAGTTGCTTTGGATACCTAAACAGTGTTTTTTGGCTCGCCACAATCAAAGTAGATGGATTTAGAGTTTGATGGCATAATGTGTAGTTCTCTGAAAGACCTTTCCAATGGGCTATCACACGCCTAAAACGGAGGTCGTATGCAAAAGTTATGACCCTGAGAAGTTGAGGTACCAACTTACCCATAAAGGCCAACATGACTTTTGGCGTTTCACCTCATAGGGTTATGTTTTTGGATGTCTATAGTTTTGGAATTCATGAGTAATATAAAAAAATGCCTCTGGAGCCTCATTGTAATCATTCTATTCAGACGGATATGCATAGTAGCCACATCTCTAATCAGAGATAACTACCACCATTCGAGCAAGTGTTTCAATTCTGCAGTTTTACAATTTCAACCTATTTCATTTATTCAATATAAGATATTGTTCATTGAATATCTTTGTTGTTCTTCATATCTCTGTGTTTATTGTATTCAGTCTGTAAATCAGTTCGTTTCGCTCCTAAATCTGGATCAGTGGTATCAGAGTGGTCTTCTCTTCATTTATTTTTCTTCGTGCATCTCCCCGACAAGATCTGGGTAAAAGAAGTTGGGACTCGAACCAATCGAGTTGTTGCAATATTGTTCACGTCGAGCCCGACAACGACCCATGGGAGACGAAAACAAAGATGATGGAGCAATAGATCTTTTTAAAATGTTTCTTGAGGAATCCCCTGCATGACAAAGGAACGAAATGTTGGACAACTTTGCATAGATCCTTCAGCGGCTGCCCATAGGAGAAGCATCTTCATCAAGAAGCCATGCAACCCCCTTCAAGGTACATGTAAATTTTGATATTCCATTATTTGAAGGATTGATAGATGTGGATGTTGTAGATAAATGGTTGAATCTACTCGAAGGGTATTTTTCGGTCCACAATTTTTCTGATAGGGAAAAGCTTACTTTTGTACTCCTCAAGGTCATCCCCCATGTTAAGGACTGGTGGGAAACTTACTCTGAGGAAAGGGCCATAGAGGAATCTACAATATTTGTGGTTGCCCCTACATGTGATTCCTTTTGGGATGTCATTAAAGAACAATACTACTCTGTTGGAAGCTACGAGGACAAGTACACCAGATGGACCACCCTGCGTCAAGAAAGGGACTAGACAGTACCAGATTTTACCAATATTTTCCATACCCTATGCACCAAATTGGGTATAAAAGACTCTGAGCGACATTTGGTGCTCAAATACAGCGTTTGTTTGCATAGATACATTCAAACATATATGGATTTTTTGGACATCGCCTCATTGGGTACAACTTATAGATACGTTGTCAAGATCGAGCAAAAATTTAAGCAGAAGAGGCGAGAGTTTGGATCTGCAAACTCCTCACAGGGGAAGCAGGGAAAAGGCGGCCCCAACCCACACAACAAGGGACAAAGCAAAGATGGCCACTCTCAGGACAACTAGTTCAAGCCACAACACTAGAAGGGCAATGAGAAGATGAGGAAGGACACGGGAAAATGGTGTGAGTACCATAAAATCCCTTGGCACAACACTGAAGAATGTTGCTCCAAGCAGTCACTCGTGGTCGAGCTGAAGACTTCCGAGTCAGAGGCTGATTCTGATTCTGAATCAAATCCCTAAGGAGGGAAGTAGATTATCGATGTTGAACCCAGTGCCATTGTCGCTACCACCAAATTCCGACCAAGTGAACCAGAAGAACCAGAGGAAGGGGAACACCTCTTTCACTCATAGATTTGGGTAAAGGGGGCTCCGCTTCATTTCATTGTCGATAGCAAAAGCCAGAAGAACTTGATTTTAGCAGAGGTCGTCAAGCAGGTGGACCTGCCAACGACACCGCACCCGCAGTCCTACACCATCGGCTAGCTTCGCTAAGGAAGAGATATTTGTGTCAACCAATAGTGTCGTCTGCCCTACGACATCAAGCCTTTAAAAGATGAGGTAATGTGTGATATTTCTCCCCTTGAAGTTTGTGATGTTCTTTTAGGAGAACCATATTTGTGGAAGCATCATGTTGTGTATGAGTGTAGACCCCGCAGTGTTATTATTACTTTGGGTAGACAATTGTACAGGATACCAGAGGTAGAGCCACCTACTGCTATTTCTTTAATATCTATTAAGCAATGCAGCAAGGTCATTTCACAGATCAAGAATCTCATCTTCTTTGTGATCCATGTTCACAATAAGTAGAAGGTTGTCGCCACATCCGTGGCCTCTACACAGATCCTCTCTTTGCAACAAAATCAAGTGGACGAGATCGTGGTAGAATATAGAGAAATCTTCTTCTCACCCACCGGGGTATCGACACACTTCCAAGTCAAGCATCCAATTGATCTAACCCCTAGTGCACCTCTACCTAATGGACCAGTCTATCGTCGCTCACTGATGGAAAATGACGAAATCGGGTGTCAGATCCAAGAGCTTCTTCAAAAGGGGCACATCAGACCCAACTCCTCCCCTTGCGGAAGCCTGATTGTACTAGTGTAGAAGAAGGATGGGACTTAGCGACTTTGCATTGATTACAAAGACTTAAACAAAATCACAGCTAGGAACCGGTACCCATTTCCCAGGATTGATGACCTTCTTGACCAAATCAAGGGGGAAAAGTTATTCAACAAGATTGATCTAAACTCTGGCTACCACCAGGTTCCCATCGAACCAACTGATGTATGGAAGACAACCTTCAAATCTAAATAAGGTCTCTTCGAATGGTTGGTCATGCCCTTTGGCTTAACAAATGCACCAACCACTTTCATGAGGTTGATGGATGATGTATTGAGACCCTTCACAAACTCTTTTGTGGTGGTATATTTGGATGACATCCTCATCTTCAATAGAACTTGGGAGGAGCACATGCGACATATTCAAAAGGTTTTGAGCACTCTGTAGTAGAAAAAACTATATGCCAACTTGGAAAAATGCTCTTTTGGCATAAACAAGGTCCAATACTTGGGATACATTGTTGATGAACATGGGGTACATGTTGATCCAGCTAAGATCCAAGTCATTCGTGACTAGCTAGCCCCGACCACACTAACCGAGCTTCAAAGATTCTTGGGATTGGCCAACTTCTACCGACGGTTCATGTTGGGATTCTCCCATATTGCATGGGCCCTCAGCCAGGTGACCAAGGGCGGTGGCAGTGAAAAGTTCATGTGGGGGAAGGAACAAAAATGAGCATTCGATGATATGAAGCATCGTTTGTGCTCAGCTCCAATACTCTCCTTTCCTGATCTGCAAAAACCGTTCGAGATTGAGACTGATGCATCTCACTATGTTGTAAGTGCAATTCTCGCTCAACACGGTCATCCAGTGGCATACCATAGTGAGACACTCTCAGATACTGTCCGGAAATACCCCACCTATGAAAAGGAAATGTATTCCATTGTACAAGCCTGTTGTCAATGGAAACATTACATTCCGAGAAAGGTGACGATCATCCACACTAATCACAAGCCTCTGCAGTTCATACATACACAGGGGAAATTGCAGAATGACCACCATCAAAAGTGATCCACCTACCTGCAACAGTTCCATTTCAACATCAAGTATAAGACAAGGATCTCAAATTGTGTCGATGACTACCTCAATTGACCTCCCGTGGCTGCACTCACCATTGTGCTCCATTCCTGTGGACACGAGGCATCTGAGTGGCACCAACTTTATCAACAAGGTCCACAATTCACCACCACCTATAAGCTCTTGGGTACATGCGTGATTGTCATCGATTTTCACATTCAGGACAAACTATTATTCCATCTGGTCCATCTCTATGTTCCTACAAGCGAGCATGCAAAGTTGATTTGGGAAGCCCACTACAGTCAGATGGAAGGACATTTTGGCATGGAGAAAATTGTGGCCATTCTTCAGAAACATTTTTATTGGCCAAAACTTCAACAAAACGTTAGCAAGTATATTAGATCTTGCACTGCCTGTGCCATTTCCAATCCAACCAACAAGAAGCAAGGCTTATACACCCTTCTTCCTACTCGCGAGAATCCTTGAGAATCCATCTCAATGGATTACATGTCTGGCTTTTCATCCACCAAGCAAGGAAATGACTGCATATTTGTGGCCATTGATCAATTTTTGAAGATGGCCATCCTTACAGCTTGCAAGAAGAATATCACAATGACAAATACTGCCAAGCTCTTCTTCGAATGAGTGTGGGTCCATTTTGGGATACCACAGACCATCATCTCCGACCGGGACAATAGGTTCCTTAGCACATTTTGGTCGAGTCTCTGGTCACTGTTGGACACCAAGCTCACTAAATCCACTGTTTTCCACCCCAAAACAAACGACCAAATAGAGGTCATCAATTAGATGATTGTGCACATCCTGCGCATGTACAACTCTAAGAATCCATTTACATGGGATGAGAGTCTCCCCTATGTTCAACACAGTTACAACAGGGCTTTCCATAGCTCCACCAACCATAGCCCATTTCAGGTGGGGCCGAGATTCCAACCCTTGGGTCCCATTGATGTTGCACTACCTCTTGCCACCACACAGACAAAATATTCCCATGTTCAGTCTGAGACCGAAAAAGCCACCAGATTCATTGAGAAGATTCAACACATCTGCCAATAGGTCTAGGATATTTTGTAGAAATCCAATGTTAAGTATAAGCAACACCATGATCAACACAGGATACCACACCGGTTTCAGGTTGGAGACAAAGTCTGGTCACATTTTCAGAAGGAGCGTCTCACAGGGCCCCATCGGAAGCTCCAACCACTTCGCTATGGGCCTTACACTATCACCAAGGATGTGGGTAGCAATTCTTTTGAGCTCAACACTCCACCCTTCCTTGGCCTACACCCAATGTTCAATGTGGACCTCCTTCGGCCATATTTTCCACCATTATTGGACACCTCAGAGATCACAGAACATGTGACACAAACAGAGCTCAACCCTGACTACATGGAACAAGCATCCACTAATCAGATAGTGGACACACAATTCAAGGGAACTTGCCAACATAGGATCCAACTTTATCGGGTTGTCAAGGTAGGGCAGCTCCTACACCAAGGCAAGTGGCTCACCTGGGGACAAATCCAACCAAATTTTTCTCACCTGATGGGGGAACTCAATGCAATGGATACCATTGCTTCCTAAGGGGGGAGTATTGATCCAGGTGGGTATCGGTGGCCACCCACCTATTCCAACTGGCTCCTCTTGTCTATTTTTAGTTCAACATGTTCTTATGTACTTCTTTGTAATTGTGTGTTCAACACTTCTGGGGCTGTTTGAATCCCTACACATCTTCCAGGTTGATATTGGTGGCCTCTCACCTAATCCAACTAGCTTATTTTGTATGTTTTCATGTCAACACATCTTGTTGTACTTCTAGGGTCGTTTTGGAGCCCTAAACATTGTTTTTTTAGCTCGCCACATTCAAACTATAGATGGAGTTAGATTTTGATAGCGTAATGTGTAGTTCTTTGAAATACCTTTCCAACGGGCTATCACATGTCTAAAATGGAGGTCGTATGCAAAAGTTACGACCCCGGGAAGTTGAGGTACCAACTTACCCATAGGGGCCCACATGATTTTTGGCGTTTCACCTCCTAGGGTTAGGTTTTTGGATGTCTAGGGTTTTGACATTCATGAGTAATATCAAAAAATGCCTCTGGAGCCTCATTGTAATTATTCTACTCAGACGGATGCGCGTAGCAACCACATCTCTTCTTAAAGATAGCTACCACCATTCGAGCAAGTGTTTCAGTTCTGCAGTTTTACAGTTTCAACCTATTTCATTTATTCAATAGAATATATTGTTCACTGGATATCTGTGTTGTTCTTCATATCTTTGTGTTTATTGTATTCAGTCTGTTAATCAGTTTATTCTGCTCCTAAATCCGAATCAATTGATGAGGGATTCACAAGGTGTAATGTGGGTAAGTTGTGAGATCATGAAAAAAAACCTATTTCTAATGAGGGCATGGTGGGAACACACATCAATGTATTCTTATGTTAATTCCAACACATTTGAAGGTGGGGTCATTCACAACTTTGTTCCTCTTATTCTAAGTTTTTTGGGGGCACTATTTGGAAACATGATATTCTAGAGGCTCAAAACGAGGTACTATAACAATGTGTTTGATGACATACTTATGCATTTATTTCAAGGGCCTCCTTCATTCTTGTGTATCAATAGGAGCATATTATATTACACTATCAATGGGGCACTATGATAAACATGGGTCATTGGTATATTTAGAGTTCAACTTGAGAATCCTATTGTAGTTAGTTTCGAATTTCAAGTCAATGAATGCACAAGTTTTCCATCCACATATTCTTAGGTTTCAATATATAAATATTCATTTTCTATGGGTCCCACTTTTAACTTTAACACTTTCCTCTCCATAATAACACTGTGTCTTGCATTGAGGAGAGTATATTCTATCTGAGATGTTGTGTTGGAACAAATTGAACAAGATTTGGTAGTGCTTATAGTCAATGTAGCAAGATATATAGATCTAAGGTTGGTTTGTTGATGGTAATCAAGTGCACTTGTGCTACAAGAAACATTATAATTGTTTTGGTTGTGTTTCCATGTATTATGGATGTAGCATAACTTATTTAGAGTCTTTTCTCTACAAGGGTATTGTTCTATTGACCATGGGGATGAAGGATAGTTTACTTTCTTTAATGGATGTTCTTTTGGTAGATGGTTTTGTTTGCAATAGTGATAAACTATTTCTTGTGGTTTCTAGACCGTAAGTTGAGCAATCTACTACTACAAGTTTTATAACTTCTATTCATGTCCAAATATTGAGGCATTTGTTGGCATGGGATTGTTAAGCACTCCATCTTAGCATTGTGAAAGTATCTACAAGGCCTCTTGATACAATTTGGGTTTTAGATACAAGACTGCGATGAAAACTAATATAGAGGAGTATAGAAGGGATTAGATGCATTATTTTTTTGGGATGTTAATTCTTCATTCAAAGCCTTCTCTAATTAGCCCATAATCAAAATTAGTCAAAAAGTCCGCTGGTTTCCATTGAATGTTTATAGGCATAGGGGTACTTATATATGGTTACACCGTTTCAATCCATTTTGGAAAAAATGTATCCTCTAGCCCTTGGAATGTGGTGGGAGTGGGTTGCAATCTATCCCACCAATGAAGATCTCTATTCCTAATTGCACCACTGTTAGAATGTTTGATTATATTAAATATAGTCATCCTGCTAGTTATTGGAAAAATTTCCAAGTAGTTTTCCATGGAAGTCATGTGGTTATATGCACATGTTAGACACTCATATTATATGACTTGTGTAATGAAAAGATTGTTCTCACAGACTATAGGTTTCACAATGACTGATAATGTGATAGTAGAATAACTAAAAACTGGGAGTTGTGTAGATAATAAAATAACTTATCTTTTATAATAAGATGAAAATATATCATGGAAGTAAGTTTAGGTGGAGGGGAAAATGCACCCGAGGATGTACCATCTTCATATGTGCAATTGTTGGATCCTTCAATAACTTTTTCTAAAACAAGCCCAACTCTTCTAGTGTTGTTGCATCTATGGGAATAGAGTTGATACAATTCCAATTGCACATGGAGAATAAATTGCAATATTGTTCACCTTTATAGAGAATGACTTTAGGCCTAAGGTGAGGTATCTGGAAGAATGAAAAATGTTTTCCTATTTTTTTCCATTGTTATCTATGTTCAACCCTAGATTCTAGTGTAAGGGGAAAAATCAAAGACTTGTTGAGGTCATGGAGTGTTATCTTACCACCACAAAATGTCATATAAACCCAAACATTGTAGTATACAAAATGATTTTTGTAGTAATGTTTTTTTTTTTTTTTTGTAAAATGTGTTTTCTTCATTTTGTTCAACATTTCGAATGGGTGAAGCACAACCCATATTTAAGATTTTACCAATGAGACATATTTCAAGGATTGCAATAAGGTGTAAGCTCCTTCATATATATGTCAAAATTGATGTTCCGAAAGTGCAAATTTGGATTCCAAAAGTGCGAAATTGGATTCCAAAAAATGAAAACCTAGACTCTCAATAGGCAATATAAATGATCAATCACATTTATTTACCATTTTCAAAGCTTTTTCAATGAGTTGCACATTGTCTACACATTTTACACATCATCTACACCTTTGGCCAACATCGAGGCTAGCCATAATCTATCTTGTTATTTAGATCTTCCTAATTTTAAATATTTGTAATAATATAGTTCTCTTCTTCATTACAAACATTTTGTTCCTTGAAGTCATCCACAAGAACCAACCGTGCTTCTATAATCATAAACACCGTGAACATTTTCCCAAACTTTTTATAAAAGTTTGAGATACACATGGATTTCCAATACCAACAAAACCCTTTCTATTTTTTTTTACCACATAAAATGTAGCTTTATATTTATATTGAAATATAAATTATTATATTACAAAAGATAACATCGATCCATATGACCACTATACCTCCCATAGGAAACCACAAGACAAAAAGAAAGAAACCCATCCCTTATACATATGCCAATAATTCCCAGACCCATCTATGTTTCCAACAAACAAAAACTACAACATCAAAAAGACCCCTGTCAAGAAAAGTAATGATCTTCAATAGCGTCACCCGCTATTCTCCCATCATCAAAGAACCCATATGGTCTTCCAGAACTAGTATACTTACAATCCTAGTGTTAGAATAAAGTGAAATTTAACTTCTATCAACTCTGTACGTTAAAGTCAACTTGGAAAAAGGTCATTTACATGGTTAAGTGAGGATTATGTCCATAACCCAACATTGAATATCTTGAATTAGTGGTTGATAAACTCTTTCGTACAAGGTCATATGAAATAAACTTTGTATAACAAAGAATGTCTAGATTTGTTTGTAAATATAGTTTTTTTTAGTGCTTTTTGTGAATGCATGAATCAACACATCATTTATGCATAAAACAAACATTGGTTTATTTCAAAGAAATATTGGAGTTGCAAAGTACGAAATACAATACCATGATTAATTTTTCTTATTGTACATTAGCATGATGGTAGGTATATATTGCCTCAATTAACTTTTATTCAATTTGTTGTCCTCATCTGCATTCCATCCATATTATTCGCTAAGTAAAATATTAGCATTCAGATTTGATGCATACTCATGAGTAAATGGTTTTCCAATGAAATAGTGTCACACAAAATGTGTGTGAAGTACGATAATTGATAAAATAACCATTGATTGCAAATAAAGGTTCACAAAAAAGTTACAAAAAATCATCATCATAATTAAGGATAACGTTTTCAAAGGTTTTAACTAATGCGTCACATTTGAATGAGGTCCTTCATAAAGGAATGCATTTTTTTTATTTATTAACTCTCTTTTAAATGAACTGTCAAATGCTCAACTTGAGGTTAGTTTGAAGTAATTTTTCTTAATATTTTTTTTTATAATGGTGTTGACTTTATTATATAAATAATATGTTGGATTTATTATATATTTGTGAGTACTTAGATAAAAACATCTTCCATATGCTTCTTATAAATATGCAAAATTCATCCATAACCGACATAACCGACATGCATGCATGTGTGATAATTAAATATTGTGTATACATTATAACTGTCCCAAATAAATATAGAAGTTTCAACCATTAATCAATCAAATTTATTCATGAAGTAACTAAATTCATAGAAACTAAATATGTAAACAAAAAAAATCAAAATGTTATTGTGTAACACTGATAACACTTGGATTAAACACTTGTTTGTAATAATTGTAATAATCATGCATAAAATTGGGTTATATGCCTTATGACATAGTTGTGTAATATCTTAATGAAAATTCAAACAACAATTTCTCTACTCCTAATATCAATAATTTCTTTTGGATTGCATGAAAAACCATACTTCAAAAATTTGTCTAATTTCAAAGACACAAAAATTAATTTTTCAACTCAATTACTTTTGTTATCGCACAGTTTTTAGGTTGGGAAAAGCCCAACCCAAACAACAAGTGTGTGACACAACTAGGGACACCTATCACTGTCACCTCAATAGATATCCCCCTTGTTTTAGTGATGGACAATTCCAACACAAGGGAGGCTTCCCGAGTGACCCTAGGGGGATTGCAAGGGGAGAGGCCAAATGATGAAGGAACGACCCCTATAGTTCACGGTTGAAGGGTCTTGAGGCTTGATGGAGGATGAGTATAAGTCAAGGAAAAGGTTGTCAACATTGTTTACCTGCAAATCAATGTTATACAAGCCAAACTAAGACAATATATGGTGATATAAGCCTCGAGACAAGAGGGGAATCAACAAGAAACCTTGTTGTCCCAAAATTGCGGCAATAAAAAATTATATATCAACAATGACAAAGTTATAACAACTGCAAATTACATCATCTAACCAACATATAATATTGGAAAAATTAGCATGCAACTTAGAGATATTGTTCCAATGCTTGAAACAATGGATTAAATGACAAAAGGACGCTGTAAGAATGAATTATCAACAAAATATTATGACAGCCTTATGGATGTAGATTATTATTTCTACAACAACAACTTTTAACTAACAAAATCAACAAACAAGCCAACCAATCAATAGCCTTTGAAAAGTAGATCAAAATTCACTACTTACATGCAAATTTTAGCAGTCAAAAGTGAAGAAAACTTGTTGAGAAAAAGAGTTTACTACATCCCTAATGGTTGTAGCTTAATATTTATCACAAAAAACTAACCACTTTACCAATAAAGATGCCCTTGGAGAATAAAATAGTCTAAAGCATGTACATTCCAAATCCAACTTGAACAATTCCAAACCATCAATTTTCATGTTTACCAATGTAACAATTAACAATCTCCAATGCAAAGATTAGTGCCTTGTTATTGGGTGAATGGAGTCTTTTCCTTGGAAGGAAAAATAAACAAATATGACGAAGATATCTTTGTTGAGAGTTAAACCCTTATAAAACCCAACAACAATCCTTCCAAATCGTTTAGCTTAAAATCCAAGATGAACTAGGGTTTAATTATTTCTCTAGGGGTGTAAACCCTTGTTGATGTTTAAGTCTGTTGATACCAAAACGAAAACCTCACAAGGATATGAACCCCCCTGTGTTTTTATAGAGATGGTACTCCTCTTTGGCTGAAGAATATATCTGCGATATCTTGGAATAAGGACAATGCTAAACAAAAAACTATAGATATTTATTGCTTGGAATTATGAAATGATATGGTTATTCAATAAACTGATATAATATTTATGTGCATCAAGAAGTATTTTAACCATAAAAAGATTGAAGGAGGGTTTCAAAATCAGAATATTTTCTGCTCAACATCAAATATACAATCTTCTTAATCACATACAAATGCTTCCATATCTTCTTCTCGAGAAATAAGAGAGAACAATTTGATCATCTCAAATAATTTTAAAAGAGTATTACTTATTAAGATCAAAAGAGAATTTGATAGGTCAATTTCAAATATCTCATGCTCAAGACTCAAAGTTACAAGATACAATCGAAATTAACCCCGAAGTAATTCTTTGTGGATTTTTATTCATGAAAAATGTTCTTCATTACAAAATATTTGACAGTCATATATATGGTTGTAAATACTCCATGATCATATAATAAAATTATTTTGAAGAATACAAGAACATCACTCAAGAACTCAACCTTGTGCCCAATTCAAAGATTCAAGCATAAAACTATGAAGAATGGTGTAGAAGAAGAAAAAAGAGTGAAGAAGATGGAGATTTCTCTTCATTGATTAGAAGCTTCGCTGCATATGATGTATGTAACTTATTCTTCTAATTTTCTTCCCCTTCCCCTCTGATAATTCAACCCTTGATGAAGCACTTCCTTGCTTTTTTAAAATTAGATCCTCTAACTACTAGAGTAGTTAGGGTTTTTCCCTTCTTGAATTTCCCGTACAATTCTCTTATTGAAACATATACTTTAATTAATACCTCATTAAATACTCATTAATGAATTTACATCATTAATATCCACATCTTTCAAATGGGTCTCTTTTCATTTTTAATAAATTTTTTCATATAAACTTTTATTTTCAAAAATTTAATTAATTGTTGTTTTAAAATGGGGGCCATGTTTTAATTTTATGGAAGTGATAATCAATTTTTCAACCATGGAAATCACTTCATATGTAATCTTCATCGTCTTATCTTTCCAAATATATAAATTTTGTTCAAATCCGACTCTTGAATATCAAGATATGACCTCGTGAAGTTAAGTTGTCAAGTAGGCTCATCAGAAAACAAGCTGACTGTTCTTTTAATTTATGGAGAAAATGTATCTATTTCAATCCTTGTAACCTGTACCAACATCTTCTTTATTGAAATAAATTTCCAATGGTATATAATTTACATGATTTTTTCTCCCAGAGGTCAAGTTATGGCCTCTGCAAGATCGTGACTCAACAACCATAGATTAAGTTTGATGGAGAAATCTTGGCCCTTGGATTGAATTTTGTTTTATCCTTTTTGAAAATTTAAATTTCTCTTCATAAAGGTTATCCCATATGCATGGGAATAATACAAATCCTTTGTGTATATATTCAAAAGTGTATTATACACTCAATACGTAACATTAAGAGAGAAGACTATGGAGCTTTAAGGGTTCAACCTCCCTTTAGAAAATTGATTAAATAATAATATTTTGACCAAAATTATCCTCTATTCACACCCAATCAATGTCTAGTGGCATGCCCAGTTAGTGTGATGAGTCAATCATTCACGTGTCACCATGTTTCATTCCATGATAGGTCAATAATCCGCCAATAAGAATCTGTCATGTGTGAAGGAGTGAGTGGTTTGTATATGAAGTGTTTTAATCGGTTAATGGAGGTAATTTAGAATATTTGAAGTGTGAAAAGAATATGAAAAAGAGAGAGTAAGGGAAGGGAGTGTAGGGGGAAATGGTAAATTCTAGGTAGTGGAGGTGAGGGGGGGTAAAATGTAGGTAGCGGGGAAGGGTTCCTAGGTTTGGGAGTGAGGGAGGTGAGGGGGTAAGGGAGTGAGGTGAGTCCGACCGTGTAACAACCCCACTATTACGGCCACAGATGAAGCCAATTTTTTGTTTTTGTTTTTAAGAATTAAGGGGCAAGAAGGAAACGATGACAAAATTTTGACCACACCACAGATGACAAACATAAGCACGCAACCTAGGCAACAGGAAACTATGATACCACACACATGCACAAGGGCAACCAGGAAAAATAGGCACAGAATAACCAGAGGTAATGACTAACCACCCGACGAAACAAGACATGCCTACAAGATAAGGGACCACTTCCCTTTCCCAACATAACGACATTGACGAACAAGACTAGAACCTCAAGGCACACGAACCAACGCATGCGCCCAAGTAGACATACGACGCTCAACCACACTCACATGGTAGGCACCGACTTCGACCAAGCTATCATTCGCTGCTAACCCATAGGGTGCACCATGATCCCCTCATTAGGGACCATGTCGTCCCTAGATGAGAGGCGCGTCAATAACCTTGGCGCAAAACAAAAGGGACCAAGACTCAAGAAAACTTCGACACGCTAGGAACCGAATACTGACTGGGAGACTATACCTACCCCACACAAAGGTTGACGAGACACAAGAGGACGAAGACAAGGGGTGACGCCAACCCACACGACATCGTCCCTGCCCCCACCAATCACCCAGTCTAACCGGTCTATGATTACATTCAATTTTAACAAGGGTTCCATTCTAACGGGGCACATCAAGTTACAATTAGACAATAATGCGTCTGCTAAATAAACGTTAATACAATTAATTTTGCAAATATAAGTGGTCAATACTAAAACCATAATTATAAATGCCCTTTATCCTTAATTAAAATTCAATCCAACGAGTCTAAAATTTGCAATCCATTCCTTACATACCAATCAAATTTTAATCTTTAACACAACCTAATCGGTCAAGTCTATGTTAATCCAAATTCTCCATCCAACTAGACATTAACTTAAATTACAACATTTAGAATCTTAAAGTGGAATGATTCCATTAAAACACTTATGAGCAATTAATCTTAGCATGTAGACTACTATATCGACCAAACTAACAATACTAGCTGTCATTAATATTGAGAAGGAAACTGGCAACTATTAACTTCGTTTTAGCAATCTAACAAGGGAATAACATCGCAGTTACATGACAATTATTATAGCGAAACAAGGAAATTGACGTAACAATTAACATGACAGTTAATTCAACAATAACAAGGCGATTTACATAACTGTTATCATAATGAGTAATATAGCAATGACAATGCGATTAATGTTTTAATTAACATAACCATTAGTAAAGCAATAACAATGCAATTAATGTAATAGTAACAATCAATATAACAGTAACAAGGCAATTAATATAACCGTAACAACACAATTAATATATCCTTAAGAAGGAATCTGTTGCCCATTAACTCACTGTAGAAAATTATCCTGTAAATTAATATGGAAATAATATAGCATTTAATATTGCAATTAACATGACAATTAACAGTAAAACACAAGCAACATTTAAGGCAAAATGGTGTCCAATCCAACAATCGCAGACAACCATTTAAAGGGTAAAAAACGTGGTCACACCAGCAACAAAACACAGTCACAGTTAATGGCGAATCACTGTGCCATACCTCAGCAAGCACAGGCTACCATTTAATGGAAATTCGTGGGCATTTAACAACAACTCAGTCCATCGTTTGAAAGCAAAAACGTGGGCATTTAAAATGACAATCTCAGTCTCATTTGAAAGCAAAAACGTGGGCATTTAAAATAACAAACTTAGTCTCATTTGAAAGCAAAAATGTGGGCATTTAAAACAGTAAAATCAGTCTCATCTGAAAGCAAAAATGTGGGCAATTAAAACAACAATCTCAGTCTCATTTGAAGGCAAAAACGTGGGCATTTAAAACAACAAACTCAGTCTCATTTGAAAGCAAAAACGTGGGCAATTTTAAACAACAACCTCTGTCTTATTTGGGCATTTTAAACGGCAATCTCTGGTAACTTTTAAAATAAAAAATGTTTTTCCATTTCCAGGATACCAATACAAAATGCAAACATGAATCAATTCGTTTTTCCATTGCCCGAATATCAATACAAAATGCAGACATGAATCAATTTGTTTTTCCATTGCCAGAATACCAATACAAAATGCAGACATGAATCAATCTGTTTTTCCATTGCCAGAATACCAATACAAAATGCAGACATGACTCAATTTGTTTTTCCATTGCCAGAATACCAATACAAAATGTAAACATGAGTCAATTCGTTTTTCCATTGCCAGAATACCAATACAAAATGCAGACATGAATCAATTCGTTTTTCCATTGCCATAATACCAATACAAAATGAAGACAACAGTAAGAGAACCGAAAGGATCCAAACAACCAAGGACATCAATGGAGGTAGACGGCTGATAGGTTCGTCCTTCGCTCATCATCCTCACATAGAAAAGCAGGGCGTTGAGATCCATAGGTATATTAACGCCGAAGCGACGACCGTAGATCAGGATCCTGGTTGTATGCTCAGGTGAGGACTGATGAGCTAGGGACGAAGGGAAAACAACTACAATGGTCACAATCAATACACCACAGGGCGGTCAAGACATGCGAGGAAACGAAAATCATGGGAGTCAACCAATCATCGAGCTAGGCTATAAAAATTTTAGCCAACAATCTAGACAATCAATATACTTACCCAATTAAACAAGCAGATCCCAAGCATAAATCCTACAATAATCTACCATACAAAATGAACAAAGCGTACCATTGCCTGATCGCCCGCTCCAAGTTGAAGTCCCGCGTGCTCCGTGCAACTCTCGCTTGCCGACCGACGAGACTTCACCGGTACCTCCCAGCCAATGCTAGGGGTACTCTTCTTCCCCCTTAGCCCCCTGAGCCACAAAGGGGCCACACACGCTAACCAAAGAATCAACTAGCTCCTAGCTTGCCTCGCAAGGCCGAGTTACCACTCCTCACCGAGCTGGGTATCCCAACTCCCAGAAGCTAAGTCAGTCAAGTAGAGATTTCTGCAACATAACGTTATGCAAAATAGAAGAACCCCTCCATCCTTCTCCTCCCTCCATTATATAGAGTTTCGAACCCCTTTACCTTCCCAAAATCCCATTTAAATTAATGTTTAAAAATTAATTCCTAAAAATTCCTCCCCATACAAGTGTTACCGATCCCCTTCATAACTCCATAACTTAATTTCTTTAATTAATTAATTACCCTTATTTCCCTCACCCACCTAGAGTCACTCCTAGGTGTCCCAAATTCTCTTACAGTTTTTAATGTCTTTCCCCACTATTAATTTGCTAGTTTAGTTTAAAATTAGAAAGTTCTTAAATGGTAGATACCTTACTAAGTTTGACTTTCTGCTTTTTCCCTTGTGTTTCCCTTCTTTTTTTTATGTTTGCCTCTTTTTCCTAGTTTCCTAATTATTTTAGATTTCCTCTTTCCCCTTTTTATTTAGAACTCAAAATGGTAGGTGTGGAAGTTACCTTTTTCCCTCTCCCCCCCCATTTTTTAAACAATTATTTGTTTTATATATAT
>ML797224.1:106067-137516 GCA_009831015.1 Picea engelmannii | reverse complement strand
TTGCCACTAGTATAATTTAGACCTAGACTTTAAATTTCGTGGGCGACATTTTATTAGGGAGCTTGTTTTAAAAATTCTTATCTCGTTACTAGTCCTAAGGCCATCTGGGTTCATTTATTTATCATTAATAACGTGACGTGCCCTTCAGGACGCACTAGGTGCTCCAAGGGTGCCACTCGCCTCATCTTCTTCCCTTGCGCGACATGCCTTTCAGGATGCACCACATGCTCCAAGGGTGCCACTCGCCTCATCTGTTTCCCTTGTGCAACTTGCCCTTCAGGACGTACCACGTGCTCCAAGGGTTCCACTCACCTCTTGACTGACTTGGTAGACATAAAAAACCCCTGGAGTCAATACTTCGCCAGGTGAACTTGTGGGAGACTAAGGTCCTCTAAGGAATAAGGCCCCCTCCTTATTGTGCGCCCCTTAGAATCATCGTGAGCGACTGTCACAGTCTTCCCTCGCGACATCGTGGGTCCTCTCAAACTAGGTAGTAGTTAACCTACAGTTCAAGCCACAACGAGAGTGCTAGTAGGCTATGGTAGGGTTGTTGTCCACACCTCTCCCTCAACCTCTATGGTAGTCGTGCGTGACCCCTTTACTCCACATATGAGTCTGGTCAACAAGCTATCGTCAGCCTACATCATCAACGAATCATGGCAGAATATATCCATATCATATCATCTAATTAGATGCACTAATATCACATATAAAACAATCAAACCCCAATGGTACACTCCCTGACTCGATCTGGAGTCCAAGGGGTTCCATCGATGCCTCTGCATCCTCGAGGTCCGAGATCCTGCACACTCAGTAAAACCAAGTCAATAGCACCTGTCTATGTCAATGCAGTAAAACAACATGTCATCAACCTATAATGCCTCATAATCAAAATCAATGTTTTAGTAGCATAAAATCCGGATCACTTGTGAGCAAGTGTCCTCAAAGAATAAGTTTGCTCAGTGCACAAGAGTGGGATGTTACAAACCGATCGATGGAGAAGGGGAAATAAAGAGTGGGAGAGATAAGGAACACTGGCTAAGGGATATAGATTGGTCAGGTATGTGAGAGAGGTGACGTAAGAGATAAGAAGTGGGAACCTGCCCAATTAAAAAACTAAGTATGGAATAGAAAGGGGAAATAAGGGGAGAAAAATGGAGATAAGGAGTATGGTAGGTGAACCCACAATTATATAATAGAATATTTTTCATGGGTTTTGAGCCCGCAACAAGAATATTTTATGGGTCTTGGGCCCGAAAAATTTAGATATATTTTCTATAAATTAGCTTTATTTCACATGGAAGAGGCGTCCTTTTCTTCTTAAACGCAAAATTGAATATCTTAAGCATACAAACTCAAATTTTGGTTCCGAAAAATGCGTGGCAAAGATGAGAGCAAGGGATATGCAATTAACTTATAATAATTCAAAATATTTCTTCTTTTAGTATCATTTATTATTATTATTCCAGGAATGGAAAAATAAGATGACCAATTTTTGGTCAACAACCTTCTTATTCCCTAGAGAAATAAACCCTAGCTAAGCCTTGCAACAAGAGTGTAAACCTTCTTACTTCTTATTTCAAGCATTATATCCCTTCAATATAAAAGAATAAATAAGCCTTGGTGGAGGGTGTAAGCCTTTTACTCCTTCTAGGGCTTAAGATATATTTCTTGAATAATTTAACAAGCAAGATGACAATAAATTGTAGAAATTACTCACGAAGATCCAAGAGATAATATACAAGAAACCCTTACTACCAAGATATCATCCAAAAATTTCCAAATAAACACCATCAAGAGAAGTCACTATCCTTTTAATGCTCCAAAAAACAAGTGTTGCATCCATTAGACAAGAAAAAGAGAGATAGGGAATTGCCAAAAAGGGCTAAAATTTTAGTCCAAAGAGCATCATTATCAAGTGATGAGCTATGTCAAAATGAAAATGACTTGTCTCATATCTATATGAGGAAAAACCAAGTCATGTTTTTTCACTTTACAATTAAATCCATAATTTTAGGCTAAAACCTAAGTTGCAATGTATAATTAGCAAATCGATTAGCTCTTTTTACTCACATAGGCTACAAAATGACCAAAAATAAAAAAATGATAGGACATAAGCCCATAAAACTCTTATCCAAGGTGGCACATGTGATGGTAATCCTCCAAAGGCTAGGACGTCATGCTAGAAATATGCCACGTCACCCCTAAATCAAGCAAAAGAGTGGGGCTTCAAGCCCACAACACCACCAAGTGCAATGAAATGGAAAATCGTCTCCTCCAAAGTATGATGTCATGCTCGGATAGAGGGATGTTTGGGCATAGGAGGGTGACATCAACTCTTCTTCATGCTTTCGGGCCTCTTTTAAGTGCTAGAGACGTCTCCCAAGGTGAAACTTTCATCATCCTAGACCTCCAATGTGTGGGGCGCAACATCCATCTCGTGGGATTTCATGCCCCTATGAATATCCAACTAGCTTAGTCCCTTCATGAATGACTTTCACTGAGAAAGATCTTGCAAAGAAAAGTAAATACACCCTCCAAGGGTCCACAAGTCATATGAATCATGCCAAGTAATCCACATTTAATAAAAGAACCACCCAAACAAGTGCATTGAGTCCCCTCTTTTCAAATTAAACAAATGTTCAAAGACCTTATAAACTTTGTTGAATTTAAGTATGGGAGGGTTGTCATGGTGCCCTATTAGGTAGGCCAATCCTAGAGTCAATGAATGTTTCCCAAGAAGACCCTCTCTAGGTCATGTAGTGAGTATGAGGTGGATTGGGTTAATACTTTTGGGCATGGGGTTCTTGACATATCAAGAGATCATATTATATCATT
Source organism: Picea engelmannii (assembly GCA_009831015.1). Lineage (NCBI taxonomy): Eukaryota > Viridiplantae > Streptophyta > Pinopsida > Pinales > Pinaceae > Picea > Picea engelmannii. Next base: position 134,678 of record ML797224.1, on the reverse strand, counting down.
TATGGGCTCCTTTGTGGAGGGTGTGCTACATCCCTTCATTTGCAATGCAACATTTTTCCAAGCCCTTTATTTTCCTTTTATTTTTATGGTTTGAACATTGAGTGCTATGTGCAATGGAAAGTAAAATATCACCACAATGCCACTTGAAGTTAGAACACATTGAGTGGCATATGCACTGGAAATTGAAGGACACTGCAATGCATTCCCTCATCAAGAAATACATTTATTAATCATTTTCTTTTTAAAAGGTCCTTCATTTTTATAGAGAAGTGTTTCATTGCTATTAGGACCCCAGGGCAAGGATCTATAAGGATAGGTTATGGATTTTTACTTTCACAATTCTAGCTAAAACACCTTTGGGCATTCAACCTCATCTTCCCATGAAATGAAGTACAAGCCCTTTTTGGGCTCAATGAACCCAAAAACCAGAAACATGAGGAAGCAGAGGGGAAGAAGTGTAAAAAGTGGTAAGTATGAGTGGGAATGGTATGATGACCCTTCAAGGAGACCCCCCAATAGAAACCCTTTTCCCAAGAGTGACCCACTTACTAGGAAAACATGTCAACCACCAAGGTGAAATAAGGCAAAAGGTATAATTTCGAAGAAAACATTCCATAATCAAGAAAGGACCCTTTGGAACATGCTCAAATTCTTCAATTACTAAAGTGACACTTACCATGAGACTGAACTTGTTACCTCATGAAGAAATACCTATTGTGATTTATGGACCAAGCTGGTGTGGCAGACACTACTATGCTACTAACGATGAATGTAGATGTGTGGTGAAGAGGAGGATCTTTGTCTTCTCAATGTGGGCTCAACTGATCATTTGGCTCTTGACACTCCATTTATGCTACCTGTGGGCCTTGAGACATCATCTCCTTAGTTACCCCTAGGATCGGGGGGTAACATCTGACTCCTACATGGGGACATGTTCTCACCGTAGAGTGCATGAGAACCTCAACATATCTTGGTATGACATGTGCCTACACATAATGAAGCAAAACATTAGAGAATCGAAGGGTGGCTAACTCATCCCTTATTCATATAAGCAATTCAAAAATTCAAAAATTCAAAATTGATAACTATGAGATTTCTTAAAAGATTTTTTTTTTCATTTTTCAAAAACACTTCTAAATAACATGTAATGATTCAAGAAAATGCATCACCAAATATGCATTAAATGAAAGAAAGAAATATGTAAATCCAAGCATATGAATGACTGAAACTAATCGATGATGACATGAACACACAAATGCAATACATAAAAGAAAATGAGCCACTTACCTACTTGGGGCTTGAGGCCCATCCAAGTCAAGTACTAAAGGATTCAAGTGAAATCGTACAACCAATGCAACCAACTGATCATCTTATCAAGGTATATCCCCTTGTGATTAATCATGTAATACAATAAATATAAGTCAAGCACATAATAATCATGAGCATAAATAAGTGTGTGAACAATCACTAAAAGAAACTCATGGAGGTGGGTGGGAGGGAGAAAATCGTGTTGGAAAAATGTAGCCACAAGCCTGATCAATCCATATTTGAATAGGACTACAACATATAAATGATGACTCATCTTCATCCTTACTAAGAATACCACTGCTCCTCAAAGGCTTAGAGGAGATGAGAGATCCCAAGAAGAAACTATGATTTCCCAAAGAGGAAAATATGAGATAAGGGACAACCTTAGGTCTAGAGAAAGAATCTTTCTCCACACTCAAAACATGTTGCCTCTTTATACATGTTTCCAAGTCTGTCCATACTCCTTCATGCTTAAAATAACACTGCCCTATGGCATGGATCTCTGACTTTTCTGAGCTGGCGACACCCTCATGTCCATCAAAATTTTCATAAAGAAGGTTGAGAGTATTAATCAAATAATAGTTTTGAGTCCTCAACAGGATAATCCCCAAGGTATGGATAGGGATCAAAATAAGTGTATTGCAACAAGCCATCCCCTAGTGGATGAAAAAAGTCCGTGATAATATCATCACTATGCTTCCAAACATATTGATCGTCTACGTATAAAAAACAAGCTTTCATAGGAAATACTTATGCATTCCTTATCTAGAAGTCACCCTCGATGTTGTAGATGGGATCTCCATAGAAACTGAAAAAACCAATATCCCATCCACGCTTCTGGACACCATACAAAATCATCAATATGATTGTCAACTGTATCCGAGGGATGCTCCATGAATTTATCTGCATCATTGGCATTGATTATATCTTCACAAAACTTGAAAAATTCATCTTCCTCGAGAGGGAAAATAGACATCAATGTCTCATCTAGGTCTGCAACGTGAGAAACCTGATCGAGATACTGTTGGAAACTTTCTTCATAGATCCATTCTTCATTTTCTCATGGGCTAAGAAAACCTATTTCATGGACAACAAAGTTATGATCATGATTATGGTATTTGGTTAGGACATCCTCCAAATCTGCTTGCAGCATTGGGACATATACCTCATCACCTTTAAAAATTCCAAGTATATCTTCATCGTCTAGGGCCGTCAAAATCTCATGATAAGTCCATTCAAAATTTTGGGATCTCGGACCCCACTCATTGAGAAAGTGCTCTACAAAGAATTTGAGGGAAGGGATACTCTTTGGGTTGCAAGAGTACTTGACCCAGTCCTTTTGTTCTAGTCTCAATGAGGAAAACAATGCTCTCACCAACAAATCTTCATGTCTTTTGTTGCATGTGGATGCATATGTTGCAAATGACAAGATATGCGGTATGACACAAGAAGGATCCCCATTAAATCTTGGGATATTCTTGGCTAAAGTTTAGGGGGAATGGATTTGGGAACCTAGGAACATCCTCAATATCAAGAGCAGAATAAATTCCATGCAGTACCCAAAATGCCATTCTTCATCAGTAGATTCAAGATGTATTCTCAATTAAAAATTAAACCTTCATACCTTATTGCAATGGAGTCGCCAGATGAGCTCATGATTGAAAGGGGAGAATCCAAACGTTGAAGGAACTACCCCTATAGGTCACAATTGAAGGGTCTTGAGGCTTGATGGAGGATGAGTATATGTCAATGAAAAGGTTTCCAATGTTGTGTACCTGAAGAACAATGTTAGACAAGCCAAACCAAGAGAATATATGATGATACAAGCCCCGAGAGAAGAGGGGAATAAAAAAGAAACCTTGTTGTCCAAAAATTGCAGAAATAAACAATTATATATCAACAATGACAAAGTTACAACAAATGCAAATTACATCATCTAACCAACATACAACATTGGACAAATTAGCATGTAACTTAGAGATAATGTTCCAATGCTTGAAATAATGGATTGGATGTTGATTTTGTAATTCTAGAAATAAAGTGTGTATGGGGTTTTTGAAACATCCAACGTTTCGAGTGGACACTCCACCCATCATCAGGGACTGTTGAAGCAATAAGTATGAAAAGAGTGCTGGGTAGGGGGTATATAAAGGTGAAGATAATATCACTGTTAAGGAAAATGATAGCCATAGCCGTTATAAATTGGTTGTTGTGAAAAAAGGAGAGTTATTTTGTTATTATTAATAAGGTAAAAATCTATAATAAAAGGCTAAATTTTAAAGCTAAGAGAATAGTTAATCAATAATAATTTTTGAATAATAATACAGGTAATAATAATTATTAAATAATATTATAGTTAATAATAATATAGTTAATAATAATTAACAATAATTATTAAATAATGATATAGTTAATAATAATTATGGTGGAGTGTCCACTCGAAATGTTGGACGTTTCAAAAAATCCATACACAGTTTATTTCTAGAATTACAAAATCAACATTATGAGGAACTCTGAAAATATGCATTCTTTAATAATGGATTAGATGAGAAAAGAAGGATGTAAGAATGGATTATCAACAAAATATTATGAAAGCCTTATGGTTGTATCTTATTATTGTTACACCAATAAATTTTAACCAACAAAATCAACAAACAAGCCAGCCAATCAATAGCCCTTGAAAAGTATATCAAAATTCACTACTTACATGCAAATTTTAACAGTCAAAAGTGAAGAAAATTGTTTGAGAAAGAGAGTTTACTAACCACTTGACCAATCAAGACTCCCTTGGAGCATATGATAGTCTAAAGCATGTGCATTCCAAATCCAACTTGAACAATTCCAAACCATCAATTTTCAAGTTTACCAATGCAACAATTAATAATGACTAATGCAAAGATTAGTGCCTTGTTATTGGGTGAATGGAGTCTCTTCCTTGGAAGAAAAGCTAAACAAAGAGGAAGAAGAGATCTTTGTTGAGAGTTAAACCTTGATAAAACCCAACACCAATCCTTCCAAAACGTCTACCTTGAAATCCAAGATGAACTAGGGTTTAATGATTTCTCTAGGGGTGTAAACCCTCTTACTCCCTAGAGAAATAAATCCTAACTAAGCCTTGAAAAAAGGGTGTAAACCTTCTTACTTATTATTGCAAGCCTTATATTCCTTCAATATAAAAGAAGAAATAAACCTTGGTGGAGGGTGTAATCCCTTTTACCCCTCCTAGGATTTAAGATATATTTCTTGATTTTAACAAGCAAGATGATAATAAATTACATAAATTACTCACCAAGATCCAAGACATAGTATGCAGGAAACCCTTATTACCAAGATATCATCCACAAACTTCCAAATAAACACCATCAAGAGAAGTCTCTATCCTTTTAATGCTCCAAATAACAAGTGTTGCATCCATTAGACAAGAAAAAGAGAGACAACGAATTGCCAAAGAGGGCCGAAATTTCAGTACAAAGAGAATCATTATCAAGTGATGAGCTATGTCAACATGAAATTGACTTGCCTCATATTTATATGATGAAAAACCAATTCATGTTTGTCCACTTTACAATTAAATCCATAATTTTAGGTTAAAACCTAAGTCACAATGTATAATTAGCAAATCGATTCGGTCGTTTTACCCACATAGGATACAAAATGACCAAAACTAACAAAATGATGGGACATAATCCCATTAAACTCTTCTCCAAGGTGGAACATGTGATGATAAGCCTCGAAAGGCTAGGACATTATGCAAGAGAGTGGGGCTTCAAGCCCACAACACCACCAAGTGCACTAAAATGGAAACAAATGTCTCCTCCTAAGTGTGACGTCATGCTCCAAAGGAAGGACATTTTGGGATAGGAGGGTGACACAATCTATTCTTCATGCTTTCGGGCCTTGTCCAAGTGCTAGAGACGTCTCCCAAGGTGAAACTTTCATCATCCTATGCCTCCAATGTGTGGGGCACAACGCCCATATGGTGGGATTTCATGCCCCTATGAAGGTCAAAGTGGCTTAGTCCCTTCATGAATGAATTTCACTGGGAAAGTTCTTGCAAAGACAAGAAAATATGCCCTCCAAGGGTCCACAAGTCATATGAATCATGAAAATTAAGCCACATTTAATTAAAAAAACACCTAAACAAGTGCATTAATTCCCCCCTTTTCAAATTAAACAAATGCTCAAAGACCTTATAAACTTTGTCAAATTTAAGTATGGGAGGGTTGCCATTGTGCCCTATTGGGTAGGCCAATCCCAAAGTTAATGAATGTTTCCCAAGAAGACCCTCTTTAGGCCATGTAGTGAGTATGAGGTGGATTGGCCTAACACTTTTGGGCATGGGGTTATTGACATATCAAGGGCTCATATTGTCTCATTTATGAGTGCCTTTGTGGAGGGTGTGTTGCATCCCTTCATTTGCAATGCAAAAATTTTCTAAGCCCTTTATTTGCCTTTTATTTTTTATGGTACAAACATTGAGTGCTATGTGTAATGGAAAGTAAAATAGCACTGCAGTGACACTTGAAGTTAGAACACATTGAGTTCCATATTCACTAGAAATTAAAGGACACTGCAATGCATTCCCCCATCAAGCATGACATTTATTGATCATTTTCTTTTTAAAGGTTTGTTCATTTTTATAGAGAAGCGTTGCATTTCTCTCAGTAACTTAGGGTGAACATATAGAAGGATAGGTTATGGTTTTTTCTTTCACAATGCTAGCTACAACACCTTTGGGCCATTGACCACTTCTTCCCATGAAATGAGGTACAAGCCCTTTTTGGGCTATTGAACCCAAAATCCAAAAATATGAGGAAACATAGGGGAATAAGTGTGGAATGTGGTAAGTAAGAGTGAGAATGGTACAATGACCCTTCAAGGAGACCCCCCAGTAGCAACCATTTTCCCAAGGGTAACCCACTTACTAGGAAAACATGTAAACCACCAAGGTGAAATAAGGTAAAAGGTATAATTTCCAAGAAAACATTCCATAATCAAGAAAATACTCTTTGAAACATGCTGAAATGCTTCAATTATTAAAGTGACACTTACCATGAGACTTGACTTGTTAACTCATGAAGAAAGACCTATTGTGCTATGTGGACCAAGATGGTGTGGCAGACATTGCTATGTTGTTGATGATGAATGGTTATGTGTGGTGGAGAGGAGAGGATATGTATGCTCAATGTAGGCTTGGCTGATCATCTGGCTCTCAACAATCCATGTCTGCTACCTGTCGGCCTCAAGACATCATCTCCTTAGTTACCCCTAGGCTGGGGGGGGGTAACATTTGGCTCCTACATGGGGACATGTGCTCCCCGTAGTGTGCATGATAACCTCAACATATCTTGGTATGACCTGTGCCTACACATAATCAAGAAAAAAGTTAGAGCATCAGAGGGTGGATAACTCACCCCTTATTCGTATAAGAAAAAACTTCAAAAATTCAAAATTGATAACTATGAGATTTCTTAAAAGATTTTTTTTTTCATTTTTCAAAAAGAAATCTAACTAACATGTAATGATTCAAGAAAATGTATCACCAACTATTCATAAATGCAAGAAAGAAATATTTAAAGCCAATCATATGAATGAATGCAACTAATCTACGATGAAATGAAAATACGAATGCAATAAAAAAATAAAATGACCTACTTACTTACCTGGGGTCCGAGGCCCGTGGAAATTAGGTCCTAAATATGTCAAGTGAAATCGTACAACAAATGAAACCAACTGATCATCTCATCAAGGTATCTCCACTTGTGCTTAATCAAGGTAATACATCAAAGACAAGTCAAGCACATAATAATCATGAGCATAAATAAGCAGGTTATCAATCATGGAAAGCAACTCATGGAGGTAGCCATAATCCTAATCAATCCATCTCTGAATAGGACTACCGCATATAAAGGAATCGTCTTCATCCTCACTAAGAATACCACTTCTCCTCGAACGCTGAGACGAAATGACAGATCCCAAGAAGAATCTATGATTTCCTAGAGAGAAAAATATGAGAGAAGGGACAACCTCAGGTCTATAGAAAGAATCTTTCTCCACACTCAAAACGTGTTTCCTCTTTATATGTGTTTGCAAGTCCCTACATATTTCCCCATGATTAAAATATCACTACCTTATGGCATGGATCTTTGACTTTTCTGAGTTGGCCATATCGTCATGTCCATCAAAATTCGAGCACAAACATGGTTGAGAATATTCATCAAATAATAGTCCTGAGTCCTCAAAAGGATAATCCCCAAGGTATGGTTTGGGATCAAAATAAGCATATTGTAATAAGCCATCCTTCAGTGGATGAAAAATGTCTGTGATCATATCATCACTAGGCTGCCGAACATTTTGATTGTCTACATATGAAAGGAAACCTTCCAAAGGAAATACTTCTACATTCCTTATCTAGAAGTTACCCGCGATGTCGTAGATGGTATCTCCATCGAAACCGAAACAACTAATATTCCATCCATGCTTCCAGACACATATGAAATTATCAATATGATTTTCAACTGTATCTAAGGGCTGCTCCATGAATTTGTTTTCACCATTGGAACTGATTACTTCTTCACAAAGATTGAAAACTTCATCTTCCTCGAGAGGGAAAATAGACATCAAGGTCTCATCTAGATATTCAATGTGAGAGACTTGATTGGGATCCTCTTGGAGGCTTTCTTCATAGATGTATTCTTCATTTTACTTTGGGTCGAGAAAACCTATTTCATGGACAACAAAGTTATGATCATGATTATGGGATTCGGCTAAGACATCCTCCAAATCCTCTTGCAGCGCTAGGACATATACATCATCACCTTTAAAAATTCCAAGTAGATCTTCATCCTCTAGGGATGTCAAAATCTTGTGATAATTCCAAATTCCAATAAAAAATTTTGGATCTTGGACCCCAGTCATTGAGAAAGTGCTCTACAAAAACTTTGAGTGAAGGGATACTCTTTGGATTGCAAGAGTACTTGACCCAGTCCTTTTTATCTGGTCCCAATGAAGATAAAAATGATCTCACCAATAGGTCTTCATGTCTTTCGTTGCACACAGATTCATATATTGCAAATGAAAATATATGCAGGAAGGCACAAGGAGTATCCACATTGAAACTTGGGATATTCTTAGAAAAATTTAGGGGGAATGGGTTTAGGAACCCTGGAACGTCCTCAATATACAGGGCATGATACATTCCATGCAATAACCAAAAATCCATTCTTCATCATATGTATATTCAACATGAATTCTCAATTATAAATGAAACCTTCATACCTTATCACAATGGAGTTGCCAGATTAGCTCAAGGCTCATCGAAGATGGAGAGGGTATCTTCCCTCCATTGGAGTTTCCAACTAAAATTATATGAAGTTCATCCAAATTTGAAAGGGAACTTCCCCCAAAGGGAGTTTCCAAGAAAGCTATATATAAAGGCTTTGGGTAATACATGTCAAGTGTCGTTATGGGATTGGAAAGGATTCAAAATCCTCCCCAACAATAACACCAAAAATGTTATTGCACAGTTTGTAGTTTGGGAAAATCCCAACCAAGGAAAAACATGCGTGACACAACTGGGGACACTTATAAATGTCACCTCAATAGATATTCCCCTCGTTTTAGTGATGGACAAGTCCAACACAAGGGAGGATTCCCAGGTGACCCTAGGGGGATTGCAAGGGGAGAGGCCAAATGCTGAAGGAACCATCCCTATAGGTCACAATTGAAGTTTCTTGAGGCTTTATAGAGGATGAGTATAGTTTAAGGAAAAGGTTGCCAACGTTGTGTACATACAATAAAATTTTATACAAGCCAAACCAAGACAATATATTATGATATAAGTCCCAAGACAAGAGGGCAATCAACAAGAAACCTTGTTGTCCCAAAAATGCAACATGAAAAATTATATATCAACAATTAAAAAGTTATAACAATTGCAAATTACATCATCTAACCAACATAAAACATTGTACAAATTAGCATGCAACTTAGAGATAATGTTCCAATGCTTGAAACAATGGATTACATGACAAAATAAGGCTGTAAGAATTAATTATCAACAAAATATTATGACGGTCTTATGGATATATCTTATTATTTCTAAAACAACAAATTTAAAAAAACAAAATAAGCAAACAAGCCAACTAATCAATAGCCCTTGAAAATTATATCAAAATTCACTACTTACATGCAAATTCCAATGATCAAAAGTGAAGAAAACGTCTTGACAAAGATAGTTTACTACAACCCTAATGGCTGTAGATTAACATTTATCACAACAAAATTACCACTTGACCAATCAATACACCCTTGGAGCATAAGATAGTCTAAAGGTCCAAACCATCAATTTTCACGTTTACCGATGCAACAATTAACAATCTCCAATTAAAAGATTAGTGCCTTGTTATTGGGTGAATGTAGTCTCTTACTTGGAAGGAAAACTAAACAAAGACGAATAAGAGATATTTGTTTCTATTTAAACCCTTATAAAACCCAACAATAATCCTTCAAAATCATCTAGCTTGAAATCCAATATGAACTAGGGTTTAATGAATTCTCTAGGGGTGTAAACCCTCTTACTCCCTAGAGAATTAAACCATAGATAAGCCTTGCAAAAATGGTGTAAACCTTCTTACTTCTTGTTGCAAGCCTTATATCCCTTCAATAGAAAATAAGAAATAAACCTTGGTGGAGGGCGTATGCCCTTTTACTCCTCCTAGGTTTTAAGATATATTTCTTGAATTTAACAAGCAAGATGACAATAAATTGCAGAAATTACTCACCAAGATCCAAGAGATATTATTCATGAAACCCTTACTACCAATATATCATCCATAAATTACCAAAAAAACACCATTAAGAGAAGTCCCTAGCCTTTTAATGCTTCAAATAACAAGTGTTGCACCCATTATACAAGTAAAAGAGAGACATCAAATTGCGAAAGAGGGCTGACATTACAGTCCAAAGTGCATCATTATCAATTGATGAGCTATGCCAAAATGAACATGACTTGACTCATATTTATATGAGGAAAACCCAATTCATGTTTTTCATCTTTACAATTAAATCCATAATTTTAGGCTAAAACCTAAGCTACAATGTATAATTAGCAAATTGATTTTCTCTTTTTGCCCACATAGGCTACATAATGACCAAAAATAACAAAATGATGGGACATAAGCCCATAAAACTCTTCTCCAAGGTGGAATGTGTGATGATAATCCTACAAAGGCTAGGATGTCATTCTAGAAATGTGCCACATCACCCCTAAATCAAGGAAAATAATGGGGCTTCAAGCCCACAACACCACCAAGTGCACTAAAATGGAAACACGTCTCCTCCAAAGTGTGATGTCATGCTCCAGAAGAGGAGCGTTTGGGCATAAGAGGGTGACAACATCTCTTCTTCATGCTTCCAGGCCTTGTCCAAGTGTTATAGATGTCTCCCAAGGTGAAACATTCGTCATCCCAGGCCTCCAATGTGTGGGGTGAAACATCCATTCGATGGGATTTGATGTCCTTATGAAGGTCCATTTGGCTTAGTCTCTTCAAGAATGACTTTGGATTTGATGTCTTATGAAGGTCCTGCAAAGAGAAGAAAATATGCCCTCCAAGGGTCCACAAGTCATATGAATAATTCTAAGTAATCCACATTTAATAAAAGAACCACCCAAACAAGTGTATTAAGTCCCCCATTTTCAAATTAAACAAATGCTCAAAGACCTTATAAACTTTTCCAAATTTAAGTATGGGAGGGTTGCCATGGTGCCCTATTGGGTAGGCCAATCCCCAAGTCAGAGAATGTTTCCCAATAAGACCCTCTCTATGCCCTATAGTGAGTATGGGGTGGATTGGGATAATGCTTTTGGGCATGGGGTTATTGACATATCTAGGGCTCATATTGTCTCATTTATGGGTGCCTTTGTGGAGGGTACACTGCATTCTGCATCCCTTCATTTGGACTGCACCATTTTTGCAAGCCCTTTATTTTCATTTTTTTTTTTTTTATGGTCTGAACATTGAGTGTTATGTGCAATGGAAATTAAAAGAGAACCACAATGCCACTTGAATTTAGAAAACATTTAGTGCCATATGCACTAGAAATTAAAAGATATCACAATGCATTCCCCCATCAAGAAAGACATTTATTAATCATTTTCTTTTTAAAAGGTCCTTCATTTTTACAGAGAAGTGTTTCATTGCTCTCAGGACCTTAGGGAAATCATATAGAAGGATAGGTTATGTATTTTGAATTTTAAAATCCTATCTACAACACCTCTGGGTCTTCAACCCCTTCTTCCCATGAAATAAGGTACAAGCCCTTTTTGAGTTCAATGAACCCAAAAACCCAAAAGATGAGGAAACAAATGGGAAGAAGTGCGGAATGTGGTAAGTATGAGTTAGAATGGTATGATTACCTTTCAAGGAGACCCCCTAGTAACAAATCTTTTCCCAATGGTGACCCACTTACTAGGAAAACATGTCAACCACCAAGGTGAAATAAGGAAAAATGTATAATTTCCAAGCAAACGTTCCATAATTAAGAAAGGACCCTTTGCAACATCCTCAAATGCTTCAATTATTAAAGTGACAATTACCATGAGACTTGACTTATTACCTCATGAAACAAGACCCATTGTGCTCTGTGGACCAAACTGGGGTGGCGGACGTTGCTATGTTGTTGATGATGAATGGCGATGTGTGGTAAAGAGGAGGGGCTTTGTCTGCTCAATGCGAGCTCAAATAATCATTTGGCTATCAACACTCCATGTCTACTACCTACGGGCCTCGAAACATCATCTCCTTAACTACCCCTAGTCTGGGGGGTAACAAGTTTCATAATTTGAATGTATATTAAAAACCATAAAATCTCTTTGTCAACAAATATAACCTTATGATAAAAAGAATGAATAACCTCAACATGGATAGAATAAATGAAAACATAACATTTTAACTCATATTGTAATATAATTTATAAAAGTGTGAAACCATTAATGTTTAGATCACGAACAAAGTGTCCATCACATATTATAGTTCAAGAGATAAGGCCTTATATCTTCAACATTTTCATCTATTATGGTAAAAAAATGCTACAAATAAGTCATCAACCATTCATCATCAATGTTATTATGGTCATAACATATACATATGGAATTGTCTGATTTGTTCTCTTTCTTGTGGTTAATTAATATGATTTTCTTCTCATTAAACCTAAAAATAAAATCACTCCATACTATTTCCATATTTTTGATAAGCTTGCCTCCACTAAATACAGTGCATTTGTCATACTGCCAACTAAATATCAATTTCTTAGAAAAATCATTAAATCACTTTCCAAACTTTCTTTGTGTAATGTCTTCCATTCACTTACACTTACCTTTGTTGAGATCAAAATGTAACTTTGAATTTTGTAAAACAACGATCTTAAAAATATAAATACTTAAGATGTATAATGAACAATTTTTTTGTCCATAAGTAAAATGATTCTTAGGAACAATTAATCTTAATAAATCCTTTTGATTATTCCAATAAATAAATCCTTAAATTCTAATATTAGTAAATTTCTTTGATGTATATATGCACATTAAATGTTATGTAACATTTAAAATAAAAAATAAAAAATAAAAAATTCCTTATGTATTGTTTAAAGGCTACACACATTATAAATATTCTTTTACCTAAAACTCTCTTATCAAATAATGAGAGATTGATCTTTGTTTACAGTTGCACTCTCTACATCTATGTCCCTTTCACAATACTTGTCTATTTGACACATTTGGCATGTTTTAGTTTTTTGAGTTAAATTTAAAATCTCTAAGAAAGTTAGTCATTCTAGCTCCTCATTGCCACTAATCACATTAAATAAGGGAATAGTCGAAGATGACGAAGCCTTCTCCATGCAACTTGTAATGTTATGAACCATAAAATATCGTAATGATTACAAGCAACATGGAGAAGCTTCACCTCATAGATGGAGAAGGTAATGATGTAAATAAATAAATAAATAGGTTAGATGTGAATAAATAGGTTAGCTTGTAAATATAATGGTTAGATGTTTAACATGATGAAAAGATTTTATATAAAAAAGAATTGACTAACCCTTTTGCACGTTACTTGTAATGCTATTATATGTAGAGATATTTTATATAAAAAAGAATTGACCAACCCTTTTGTACGTTACTTGTAATGCTATTGTATGTAGAGATAATAGGATTTCAATAAAGATTACAAGTAGCATGAAAAAGAGTTGCTCGGCTCTTCTAAATGATACAATGTGATAAACATAGACCTATGATTAAACCATAACAACAACAACTTTATGTTATGTGATGAACATGTATTTTTTAAAGTTTGGTTCTTGAACAAAAAAGATGATATTGTATATAACAACATCAACACCACCTCCTCTATTGATAGTAGGATTGTTTTCCATTCACAATTTGATTGTTCTCACTTAAAAACAATCAATTAAGAAAACAAATTAGATAGAATAGAAAGTGCCAACTAATGATGTCAAATCTATAATTCAAATTCTAAATTATAAATTAAGAAAACAAATTAGATAGAATAGAAAGTGCCAACTAATGATGTCAAATCTATAATTCAAATTCTAAATTATATTTGAAAGAAAAACCATAAATTCATATCATATCACTCATTTTCATTTTGAGTTTTTTTTTTTGTGTGAATTCAATAAATATGGTTCATATGCAATTCTTGACCAATAGTCTCTACAATAGAGGCAAATTGTCAGTTTTCAATATAAAAGATATAAGAAAGGAATTTAAATCCCGCAAATTATGATAAAAGTAAACCACCATTTGTTGTATATGATTTGATGATATTCTTCCAAAACTTTAGCATTCTTTTATTTTGGATTACATGCCCATTTTAGACTTTAACCTTGTACAATAAAACACTAGTTCTAGTCATGCAAAGAATATAACACCCATTACCAAGGATCTGTATCTCTTGGAAATAAACTAAACCCATTGATTCTAAATTATCATCTTTCCAATCCAGATCCATTGAAATTAATTCTTCATCTTCAACATATTTTGTAAAACAAATATCTTGTAGGACAAAAAACCCTTCATACAGATCTTATAAGTAGCAATGATATAATCTATGTTTGATGCAGGAGCATCTCCAAAGTCAACTCATTAATTGACCTTTGGAAGGTCTTAGGAATTTATGAGAGGAAGTTGGTTTCCTTGTTGTTATAGAAGCTTGTAACTTGTTTTATTTTCCTAAGTTGTAATAGTTCTAGAATGTCTCCAAGTGTGTTCGAGAAGAAATTATTTTGCCATGTAATATAATTGTTATGTCTTTAAATAATCCAGGGTGAGAAGTTTGGATTCAGTCCTATTTAAGGAAACATATCTGTTGTTATTGAGAGAAAATTAGAGGGTTTTTGTTTTTGGAGGATTGATTCAATCTCTGGAATCAATTTTCTCTTCTTTGTATAAATAAAATCCCCTGGGTGTGAAAAATCAAAACAGAGGGGAGCCATGAAAGTAATGAGAACAAAAGTTGTCAAATAATATCAATTTATTGTTCACATTAGCGATTTAATGAGTGATTTACCTCCCAACTCAACCCTTTACACATTATCAATGGTTTTGTTCATTCCACTAAATCAAAGAGGATAACTTGTAGGCAGAACGAGCTCACAAAGGTTGAATTAATGTCAAAATCGTTTGTAGATTTTAATGTGGAAGGGTTTCTATTTGTAGTGAGCTTGTAAACTAACAAAATTGCCATATTTAGTGACTCCAATTAATCAGAATGAACCCTTCGAATCCTTCAAACTAATTAAGCGTGTATTTCCCTTTGGTGGCTAGTTAGACAATTAACTGAACCAGACCAGTGGTATTACAAGTAGACTGGGGCTTCACATATAGCCCGATGGCCCAGTGTGCTTGTGAAGGTGTATAGATGGTGGTCTGGTTAAGTAGAGTGTAACTGACACCCCATCATCCAGTTATTAAAGAAGCGTGGTCGCGAAGGTTTTCCACTTGGTTCCTAGTGATCTAGTGTGACCGGTGTCCAGTGGTCCAATGAATAGTTAACGTAGACGATAATTTTCCTCGATTTCCTAGTGATCCAATGGGTCTGATGGATTGTTGATAGAAATTTCAACTTATGGGTATCCAGGCGTTAATTGACGAGAAAACCTATAAATTTTAGCATTGTAGTGGATTGAGCATATTTATTTGGATTAAAGGTGTGGAACTAATCCGTATTGGTGTCAATGTTGGTATCAAAGTGAAAGACAAACAAGACTAAGAAGAATTGAGAGATAACATTCAAAATCCGAGGAGAAATAGGCCGAGGCCAAGGTCGAAGAGGAAGAACTGTTGCGAATTCATAAGTGATTGAAGAGATGAGGAATCTCCATGCACAGTTGGAAGCTATGGAAGTTTCCCAATGAAGAGGCATTGACATAGGATATGCCAGTGAAAGATAAGAGGAGTCTTAAGAAGAGGAAGAAGAGCCTAAAGAAGAAGGTGTTGAAGAAAGATTGGTCAGAGTTATCTTGGGAGTAAGCCCCAGACCAAATATGGAGGTACCAATGTATGAAGACAATTTGAACGTGGATGAATTGATGGACTGGATTAGTACCATGGACCAATACTTCAAATATGAAAATGTAGAAGACGAAAATAAGTTAAAGTTTGTTGTGAAAATAATGAACAATCATACATTACTATGGTGGGATGGAGTATAATCTAAGAGGCAGAACAAAGGAAAGACGAGAATCAAAAGCTAGGAAAAAATGGTAGCAAAGCTAAAATGTAAGTTTATGCATTGATATTATCAACTTAACCTTTTTAGACAAATGCAGATTCTGAAGCAAATAGGTATGTCAGTTAAAGAGTACATTGAAGCATTTAATATATTGAATATTAGAGCTCATTACATAGAAGAAAACCCATAAGCATATGCTAGATATATTAATGGAATAAGATATCAGATTCAGGATGAAATTAACATTTTGTCTCCTAATACTGTTGAGGAGGCATATCGGTTTTCTCTTAAGGCATATGGAAATTTGGCAAGGAATCAAAGTCAAAGAGGAAGAGGTAGGAGTCCGACAAGAGGTGGATGAAAACAAGGTGGCATAGGAAGGTTTCCAGCTCAAAAAGAAGAAGCCAACAATTCACACCAGAAAGAACAATCATCAAGAGGTGGTGATTTTATAGGAAGGAGAGATTATAAAATAGGTAGGGGTTCTCTTATTACATGCTTTATATACAATAAATTTGGGCATAGATCTTATGAGTTTCCAGAAAACACTTCCACAAGTAGAGGAAGTGAAAATGGTGTTCAAGCCAAGGAAGCAAGCATGCAATCACTTGTGCACGAGCATGCAATCATCGTATAAGAGTTAGAGATGGATATGAAAGGAAGACAACTTTTAAAATGAATGATGGGTTATATGAATGGCTAGTAATGCCTTTTGGACTTACGAATTCTACTAGCACTTTTATGAGGTTGATGAATGAGGTGATCAAATAATTTATTGGTAAATATGTCATAGTTTACCTAGATGATATACTGGTCTAGAATCAATTTAGAGAAGAACATTTGAGACACCTCATATTGGTTTTAAATAAATTACAGAAACAAAATCTACTAATCAATTTGAGAAAGTGCAGTTTTGTGAAGATAGAGTTGGTTTATTTGGGTTTTGCGATATTAAGAGATGGATTGAAGATGGATCAAGTGAAGGTCAAGGATTTAATAAATTGACCTACCCCAAGGAGTTTTTTCGAGGTAATGAGCTTTCATGGTTTGGTAAGATTTTATAGAAAAAATTTAACGGAATATGCGCTCCAATTGTAGAGACAATTAAAGGAGACAAACAATCATTTAAATTGACAAAGGAAACTGATAAAAGTTTTAAATTATTAAGGAAGAAAATTACAGAACAACCAATTTCAACATTGCCAAATTTTAATAAGCTCTTTCAGGTTGAATGTGATGCATGTGGGATTGTTGTAGGACATGTTCTAAGTCAAGAAAGAAATAAAACCTATTGCTTACTTTAATGAAAAATTAAATGAGGAAAAGCATAAATATTCTTCATATGATAAAGAATTTTATGCCATTATTCAAGAATTAAAGAAATGAAGACATTACCTTATGCCTAAGGAATTTGTTATCTATATTGATAACCACCCCTTGCAATTTATCATCAACTAAACAAAAATAAGTCAGAGGCATGTTAAGTGGATTGAATTTTTGAAATTTTTTCCCTTTGTTATCATACATATAAGTGGGAAATAAAAGAAAGGTGGTAGATGCATTAAGCAGAGTCAATTTAATCTTGCATGAGTTTCAAGTGAATGTCTTAGGATTTTATGAATTGGAAGAGATGTATAAGGCTAATGCAGATCATGTTAAATATGCTTATGCATCTTGTCAGAATCCAGTGGGCAGAGACATAAGTCCATGGCTAAAGTATATGATACATGAAGGCTTATTGTTTAAAAACAAAAAATTATGTATTCCAAGTTGTTCAATGAGATAAAATTTACTAAAGGGAAAGCATAGTGGAGGATTAGCAGGACATTTTGGACAAGAAAAAACCTTTACTGAGTTAAGTGCATTTTATTTCTGGCTTGGTATGCAAATTGATGTTAAAATATTTGTTGAAAGATGCAGGGTTTGTCAATATACAAAGGGAAGGAGTTAGAATGTTGGATCGTATCAACCATTGCCAATCCCAAGTAGACCATGATATTATGTAAGTATGGACTTTGTGTTAGGATTTCAAACAAATCAATAAGGTAATGATTCAATTTATGTGGTTGTTGATAGATTCTAAAAAATGACACATTTTATAGCTTGCACACAGACCAGTGATGCAAACAATATTGAAATTTTTTTCTTTAAAGAAGTTGTCACATTGCATGGATTTCCAAAAAGTATTATTTCTAACAGAGACACAAAATATGTGGGTCATTTTTGGAGAAATTTATGGAAAAATGTTAGGAACCAATCTCAACTTTAGTTCAACATACTACCCACAGACTCATGGAAAAAAAAAAAAAATTCCTAAAGGGGAATACAACAAACTAAAAATTAAAAATATTGGACCATGTAGAGTGTTGAGGAATTTTTCCTCAAATTATTATGAAATAGAACTTCCAAGTAACATTGGAATTTATCCAATTTTATGTATCATATTTGTACCCCTTCAAGGAAGAAACAGATTGTTCAACATATGCACCTGTTAATGAAAAAAGTCATACCATTGAATGGGAGAAACAACTACCTACAATGTTCTTACAACACATCATAAACAAATTGAATCCGTTTTGGAAAAAAAGGTAGTGAAGAATACATGAGGTAAAGATTACTTTCAGTACTTAGTCAAGTGGAAAGGATAGTCTCTCGAAGATGTCATGTGGATGTTAGGAGGAGAAATTTTCAAATATGGTACAAGTATTGAAGAACTCCTGGAACAAAGCCCATGAACATTTCTTTTCTTCCCCGAGAGTCTTATGTAGGAGCATATCCGAAGTCAACTCATTAATTGACCTTTGGAAGGTTTTAGGAATTTATGAGATGAAGCTGGTTTCCTCATTGTTATAAAAGCTTGTAACTTGTTTTATTTTCCTAAGTTGTAATAGTTATGGAATGTCTTTAAGTGTGTTCAATAAGAAAGTAATTTTCCATGTAATGTAATTGCTATCTCTATTTTAGATAGAATTTGAGGGAGTTAGATAATATAGGGTGAGATGTTTGGATTCAGTCCTATTCAAGGTGTTAGCATTGAGAGTCACCCTCAGATTGCGGGAGGATAAGCCCAGTACCCATTAGCGTTTTTGGTGGATGTTGGTTTTATATGAGTGGAGTTCAATGGACAAAACTCAATATATGAATGATGTTCAACATGAAACTGGACAATAAATGCACAGGGAAGTGAGGACCACATTAACTTTGGTCAGTGAATTGAGTTTAAGTGTGAGCAGAGGGAAGACTTAGTGAGAAAGGTGAACAAGATTGCTATGAGCATCAGGCTTTCAAGAAACTTGGAGAAGAAAAACTCAGACTCAAGATCACTCTTGAGCACAAGCTTCAGACACTGAAATATGTCTAAACAACACAGTCACAACAAAACAATGATCAAACCTACATCACAATGCAACTACGACAACTTGACTAGATCCTCCATGCCCGAGCCATTCAGTCTAAGAGGGAGAAAGATAACAAGGGAGATGACTAAAACTGGTCACAATACCACTGTAATCAAACCTACATTACAACAACATAACAACCCTCGACTGGATCCTCCATGCTCAAGTGTTTTAGCAAAGTTTTTACAGAGAGATGAAAAGAAGATGACTTCTATTAACATGAAAGTCTCAAATTTGATACATAACCAGAGAACAATTCAGGCATCAAAACATTACATAATAGGGACCTCTGTTCAACCAGTTGACAACCTTAACAAAATATTAAAACTATTTATTTATACTTAGAACAATTCACCACCACCAAGAGTGTGACCTGGTCACAACAATCAAAGCTTTACGTCGGTGAGTTCTTCTGTCAGAATGAACATGAAACCCTCTGTCAGACACGAGCTCAGATCGGCATGGGCTTTGCAGGAAAATATGCCCACAGGGGTACCACAGGCTGACGATTCATTCCCCACGGTCGGGCCTTCCATGCCTTCCATTTATGGAGTGAGCCGAGGTTTCAACCACCAGCTCTATTTTCATTAACTGCCTTTTCTCGGGATTGCAACGCGAATTAATGCTCAAGAGGTGGCCACACGCTGATCTTGGATAGGATGTTATATGAGCACGTGATTACGGGGACGCTAAAAAATGGTTTAGGTTTAGACCACTTTTGGGCCCGCAATCCATCACCTTTCGCCACGTAGCACTTTCTCTTTACCGTGGTTTCAATTGCGAGACCACTCAAGAAAATTATCGCCCGAGCATGTTGCATCCCCGCAATGAACTGTGGCTGTAGATTTGGTCCCGATCTGAGATCTGGACGCACCTGCTAGATTTAGCACTATTTCCAAGCTTAACTGTCTGCCAAATTTAGAATCCGCCAAATTGTGCCCTGGGGAGGGGGACGCTAATTTTGACGTTGAACAATAATACCTCCCAGAGGATGATTCGACGTGGAGGTTTGATGTCATCATGCTGATGCGTCATGAAAGAGAAATGACACATGTCACTAAGAAAGAAGAGAATAATATACCCACGGTTTCCTGTACTGAGTGGCACGTGTCATTGCTAGATAGGTTCCAGGTGTCACGACCAATGAGTACGCCACACTTATACACTAATGATTGCCACCTACTCTCTTAAATCGATGACTGAGATCTCCTTCTAGTCCCCGGGCTTCGAGAAAATGAAACTTCAAAATTATTTTTTCCTTGAATAAAAACATTTGGAGTTAAGGATCTGACGACGTGTGGCCTCCTGAGATCGATGACTGAGATCCCTTCATGGCTCTGGGATTCATACTTCTCAATAGTCAAAATTTATTTTCCCTAAGTAAATTTGTCGGAGCTAGGGATCTGATGATGCGTGGCCCTTGGATTTCGATGGTCGAGATCCACTTTGGGTCTCTGGGCTCCGGGAGAATCAAAACTCAAATCTCGCTTACCTTCAGCTTCTTTTACCCAGATCTGTCAATTTGTTGACGTGCGTTCTCTTGAATCAAACGACCGAGAATTACTTCAGGTCTCCATACTCTGGGAAAATCAAATCTCAAACCTCCTCTACCTTCAACTGCTTTTACCCGGAGCTATGGATCTGCTGAAGCATGGACCCATCAATGGATGGTCCAGATTCACTTCGGGCCTTCGACACTTATGGCTTTGGGAGTTCGACGCTTCAGCACTTCGAGACTTCAGCCACTTCGGGTACTTAGGGACTTTGGCCGCTTCGGAACTTCAGATGCTTCGGGCCTTCACACACTTCTCGTTTCAAGACTCCCTAAGATCATTTCCCCAAACACTTGGATCAGATTTCACCTATCCCCTTTAAGATCTATGGTTGATGCTTGTTTCGGGACTTCGGAATTTTCCCTTCGCTATACTTGGTGCAATTTTGAGATTCTGAATACCCGCGAGCCACTGATATGAACTCCACATGGGATCTCCGCCGTTGAAAACTGAACATGCCTACTGCTTGCTCTTCAGGCCCGAAATAGACTTCCATGAAAGCTGTGCCTGGTGTCCATGGCTACGACCTGAGTGAACAAGGACTTGGACGACTTGCTGTGGGCTGGGGAAAACAGAGAAAACGATGACCGAAACAAAGGAGATGAGTTTTCATCCTTAGAGAAAAAATAGAGAGGTTTAGGGCCAAGACTTCCTTCGGGTAAGACATCAAGGGGAATTAGGGCACTCAAACAAAAAGGAGCAAACAAAAAATGACTTTAACAATCGAAGGGGAAAATGCAAGATATGGCCTACGAAAATTAGGTAGAAACCACAAAACCAAAAGACTCTGACAGGTTCATGTGATAACATTTGGCTCCACAGGGGATGGCATGCTCCCTGCGAGTTTCCAAGAACGCGTAGCTGTAGTGACTTAGCTTTGGGTTATGGAGTCTCTTATTGAAAACGAAAAACTAAAAAAAATCAAAACAAAACAAGAGTGGTATTTACAATGGGGGAACGTCAGTCATGACCTAAACAAAATATCTCTTCAGAAAATGCCCATTGACAGGGCCACCCAAAACCTCGTAATCCTCCAAGTTCTACAATTTATAAGTATTGTTCGGAAATGCCTCAGAAATTTTGAAGGGACCAATCCACAAGGCTTCAAATTTTCCATGTTTTCCTTTGTCTTGTTTGCGGGCATCCCACTTGAGCACCAGATCCCCCAGCTAGAAATTCTCCTTGCTCGCGCTCTTATCAAAAGCTCATTTCATTCTCTGTTGATGGTCTTATTCTTTATCAAGCAACTTCTCCCTGGTTTGCTACACTTCTACCAGCTGCAGTATCCTCCTGACCATGTCATTGGGTTCTCCTTGGTAGTCCTGGAGGAACTTTTCCATAGGAAAATCAAGCTGAGAAGGAAAGATTGCCTCAACTCCATACACCAATTGGAAAGGGGAAATTCCTAGTGATCTTTTTGTGGTAACTCTGTCAGCCCATAATGCAAACTTCAACTTTGAATCCCAGGCTTTCTTGTTCTCTTCTAACAACTTCTTGATGATCTTTATGAGGCTCTTGTTAGAAGACTCTGCTAATCCATTTTCCTAAGGGCAGTAGGGAGTAGAGTGGACTAGTGTGATCCCATACTGCTCACATAAATTAATTAATGGCTCAACCCTAAAAGAGGTGGCATTGTCTTTAACGATCTTGTTTGGAAAGCCAAATCTGGACATGATGTCTTCAAGGAAACTTATGATTACTTTGTGAGAGGCACTCCTTATGGGGATGGATTCTATCCATTTGGTAAGATAATTGGTGTCATTCAAAATCCACCTTTGTTGGCCACTTGAGGCTGGGTGTATTTCTCCAATGAAGTCAATACCCCACTGCTGAAAAGGTCTAGAAACCGCTACAGGTTTCAAAGGAAAAGATTTGAGCTGCTGCTTTCCAACAAACTTTTGACACTTGGTACAGGCTCTAATATTTGCACAAACATCAGTAAAACGACTGGGCCAAAAATACCCAGCTCTAAGGATCTTATACACTGTGGTCCTCCAAAAATGATGTCCCCCACATGAGCTGTCATGAAAATCAATCATTTCTCTTTGGGATTCTTATGGGTCCAGACATCTCAACAAAAATTCCAAAGGGTCCTTCGAGTACAACACCTGATCAATGATACAATACTTGATTTCTTTGAGTTTCAAATATCTCACCTTGCTTCTGTCCAAACCATCAGGAGGCTTCAACTTCTGCAGGAAGTATATGATGTCTTTATACCAGGTGAATTATATTAAGTTGGGGATGACATGACAGTCTTCACCAACAATCTCAGTTTGCTAATTTTATGAGTCTATATTCATGAAATTTACCCCCAATGCCTTGCAATTTGACTCAACCAGTAACCTAGCTAAACCTAGGCCTTTCACCAATTTGGTAGGTTTTATTTCCAGGTCAAACTCCAGAATTTTGGCGATCCACTTGCTTCTCTTCCCATCAATATCAAGTTGGATCAGAATATCCTTTACTAAGGCCGAGGGGACATATGCAATAATTTTTGAATGCAGAATATAGACCCTGAAAGACTTGAGGGATTTCACCAAAGCATAAACTTGCTTCTCCATGATATCATATCTTGTTTCTACATCCCTCCATGCTCTGCTGAAAAAGGAAATAGGTTGCTCTAACCCTTCTGCATTTCTTTGTAACAAAAAATCAACCAGTGTATCAAATGAAGCGAAGGAAAATATCAGAAATTCCTTGGAATAGTCTGGGCTGATGAGCACAAGTGCTTTAGTCAACGCCCTCTTGATTTGGTTGAATGAATATCTAGAATCAATAGTCCATTTAACTTCATTCCCCTTCCCGAGCATGGCTGTAATGTATTTAACCAAATCAACAAAATTATAAATGAACCTTCTTAGAAAATTGTTTTTTCCCAAGAAAAACTGAACCTCTTTCCTGGATCTAGGGGGAGACAAGGACCGTATGGCCTCCACTCTTCTCGGATCAATATTCACCCCTTTAGTTGACAAAATATGCCCTAACAATTTCCCCTCTTGCATGGAAAATAAAGATTTCTTAGGATTGAGTGAAAGGCCAAACCTCTGAAACTTCAACAAGACAATCTTTAGGCAGTGACAATGTTCTTCATCAGACCTAGAGAATACTATAATTTCATCAAGATAGATGACCACAAATTTTTCCTTTTCTCTAATGAAAGCGATGTCCATGGCTCACTGGAAGGTCACTCCTGCATTCATCAATCCAAAGGGAATTTTAGCATACATGAATGTGCCCCAAGGAGTTATGAAAGCTTTCTTCTCTCTATCTTTAGGCAAGACAAAAATCTGGTTGTACCCGAAGAAACCATCAACCATAGACATCCTAGACGAACCCGTCACTCTCTGCAAAATGTGCTCCATTTTCGGCAAGGGGTAATTATCCTTTTTGGAGCTTCTGTTCAAATTTATGAAATCAACACACAACTTGATTTCTCCTTTCTTCTTCCTAACAAGCACCAAATTAGCCACCCACTTCGAAAATATCAAACGGATGATGATCTATGCATCCAAAAACTTCTTAACATCTTTTTCCATAATCGGAAACATCATGGGATTTAGTTGTCTGAGCTTCTGCTTGAAAGTTTTGACCTCTTCTTTCAAAGGGATTTTGTGCTCAATGACACTGGTGTCATATGTTCTCAAATCCTCATATGTCCAAGAAAAAACATCAGTGAACTCCTTCAAGAGTCTGACATATTCAACCCTTTGTTCTTTTGACAAGCTACTAGACAAGTTGACCCATTTGGGATCCTCCTCCATTCCTAGATTTCATTCAGTTACATTAGCCTCTTCAGTTGATCCTTCAAACTTTACAACAACATCATTTCTGTCAAACAATCTCTCCAAAGGGACAAGCCCCTTTGGAATATGGTTTCTAGGCAACTGAACAATATGATGGTTAGCAATCTTATTCATAAAAACATCAACATGAGGGATTTCTTCATAATCATGATCCTAGTCGATATGCATATCAGAAAATTCATCCACAGTCTTAAGGAATTTTTTTATCTCAATATCATCCTCAAATACCTTCCAATGTTTGATGTTGTCAGTAATAGAGGGTTTGTACTTTATATCCACCTCATATTTGAGTTTGGGGGGCAAAGGGACCTTAAAATTACTCGCTGAGACCACAAAGGAATCTTCCACAAAGTTCTCCTCCCTTGGAACAAATCAAATATTAAAAGCCAGGAAGAAACTGCCAATCATATCCCATACCTCATTTCTATAGGCTCTTAACCTCGGGTGCTTAGTCTGATACAAATTTCTGACTTGATGAACAATAAGCTCATTGTCTCCAAACACTACTAGCTCCTCAATTTTCATGTCTTTGGCAGCTCTCAAACCTAGGACAAGAGCCTCATATTCTGTCATGTTGTTTGTTGTTTCAAATTCCAACTTGTAGGACAAAGATATGGTCTCTTGGGTGGGGGAAATAAAAACTACTCCAACACCAACATTTTCCTTAGAAGAGGCTCCATTAAAAAACATTTTCCACATAGAGGTCTTGGGGGGAGGCTCTTTGAAAAATGTAATAGGTTTGTTTCTAATTTCAATAGGAGGATGAGGAACATCAAACAACTGCAAAATATTGGTTCCTAAATCAGTATCAAATGAGAAAATGGGGTCGTTGATGGGATTGGCTTCATCACTGATAATGTAGGCAAGTTGTGCTTCTCTATAAATCCTTCTATGTTCCCCTTCGAACACAGGAGTGGTGGCATATTACAGATCAATATGCAAATTCCCCCCTAGTCTTTTGATCCATGATCTAGACAAAAGCATTCCAAACTTAGGAGGAACATCAACTACCACTATATCCATGACCACACTCTTCATTAGCAATTGGAACAAGGAGAGGACTAGATCTATAATAACCCCGAGGCATTTCACTAACCTGGAATCGAATGAATACAGGTCATGGTAGGTTTTTGTAACTTCCAACCTCAACTCATCCATGACAATTTTAGGCATAAGATTGTGAGATTCTCTTGAATCCATCAAGAAATTAGGCAACACCTTATCATGGATGTTCAATGATGTATAAAAGGGTGGTGAGGAATCATCTCTATCCTCTACCAAAGGGCCTAGTATAACAAATGGCTTTTCATCTTGAAGGTTGACTGAGTCTGTGGGATGAGATGACGGTTCAGGCTGCCACACTTTGGAGAGGCACCTTCTGAAGTCCTCAAACTCGATCAACCCCAAAAGAGGTATGGGGATCCTAATCTTTTGAAACTCCTTCTCTAAGATATATGAGGAGGGAGGCTTCAGAATCTCCTTCACTTCTGAGATAAGGATTTTGACCACTGATGGGGGGTGTTGCACCTTATTTTATTTATTTCTATATGCCACCTCTTTAGTAGGCTTCTCAGTTCTGGTAGGCTGGTCATAAATATCAAGCTTCCCCTCTTTATTTTTTGACCTCATATTATATCTATTTGGATGATTGCTAGCCTTTTCCCCTTTGCTCAGCTCATTTAATTGACCCATGAAAGACTCCTCATATGCAGCTTGAGTTAAATGAGGAAATGAAGAGGTGTCCCCAAGACAATGAATTTCAGGATCAATCTCTTCTTCCTCTCCTTCTTCGTCAGTAACAAGGTTATTTTGGAGAGGAGCTTGAATTTTCTGATCATCTCTATCTCTGTTTCTTTGATCTCTTTGGATGATTTGGGGGGAATTTTTTGTTATTTTGAAGCTACCCCTATTATCAGCATGTTGGGGATACCTATAGCTCTTCTTTGCTTCCAACTTCAATATTTCCACCTCAACATAAAGTGATTTTATCAGTTTGGCGCTTTCATCTTCTAGCGGGTGGGCAACAGGGGAGTCAGAGGGCGAAGCTTCAAATTTACCTCTTCTCCTGTCTCTATCCGATTTGTTCTTGAGTTTGTATTGCCAGTAGATTAGATTCTACTTCAAGGGCTGCATATTGCATATGAACCAACGAGGTGGCCCTTCTCTCTCTCAACAGGAGGCAAAACTTGAGGTCAAAAGAACTAGCATAGGTAACCTTGGTCGAGGTTTCAATAGGTTTTATTTCAAGGAGAATCTTACCATACATCCTATTGAATATTTTTGAAAAATATGAAATAGATTCCCCTTATTTCCTCTTAAGCGCTCCAAACTCTGTAATATAATAAAGAAAATCCTTTTTATTCCCCCAATGTCTTAAAAATGTATCATCCAGGGCTTGAATCACATCAATAGATCCGGGGGCTAAGCCCCTAAACCGTTTCCTAGCCTCACCATTAAGGCTATGGACAAAAACTCTCATCCATACATCGTGATTTGAGATGTCATGATTATCTACAAAACTGTAAAAGGCTTCAAGGTGTTCCTTTGCAGTTATGATTTCCTCCCCCATGAACTTGGGAAACACCTTAAGGTATCCTTCACCTGGGAGATCATTCAAAGGCTGAGGTAAGATGAGAGGGGCGTATCTAGCAACCACTATGTCAGCCATTATGTCTCTGGGCAGATTAGCACCTGCCATTGGGATGTGAACTGGAGGAGAACCAGGAGGAGATGGATATGGGATAGGTATGATTGTAGTTATATGTCTGGGAGAAATAAGCAACGACTAAGTGTTGGGGGAAAACGCTACAGGGCTTGAGGGGACAAAAATTTCCCCTTTTGTAAATGATGTTGATTAAGGTTGGTTGTCATTGATTTCAACCCTTGAAGAAAGCCCCATAGCAAAAAGGTTTAGGTAATGGACCCAATATTTTTTGATGTAAATATGACTCATTATTGTTTTGTCATGGTTGATAATAAGTAAATATGGATGAACTCCAAAGTGGTCCCAATATGGTGAAAGCCCTCACGGGAAGACGCTTTGTGGAATAAGAGAACCCATGCTCAATTGTGGAATAATGAGATGAAGGAAAGTGAATTTGTCAGGGAAAATATCCTAGATGGATAGTGCTTGTCATGTCATTTCCGTTGGTACGTGAAACGTCACATAATTCCTCACGGTTAGAGAGTTATGGCCATGAGAAGTTGGAGACCCCAGGTTTGGGTAATGGACCCAAGTTTGTTTGATGGGTAACGATATGAGTTATGATATATTTTTAGATAATAATATTCTATATGGATAGTACATGTCATGCAATTTCTGGTGGTATGTAGAACATCACATAACTCCTCACGGTTTGAGAGTTATGGCCTTACGAAGTTGGAGGACCTTCATATGTCATCAAGAAGCCCCAAAAGGTCAAAGTAGTTAAAGTGGTTTAAGAGATTTTAAAAGGTAAATAATAAAGTGAAGTGATGAGTGTATTATAATTCAGAGTGAATACAAAATAAATTATTTCAATAATAAATTTAATGGAGAATTTAGAAGTGGACCCAACCCTAAAATAAGGAAAGTGGGCCAAGTGACCTAAAAGATGTTTTTAAGGAAGATGCTTGGAGAGTATAAATAAGAGGCAAGGCTTTCTCATTTGAAACACACTTGAGCATATTGAATATCTATATGTGTCTAAGGTAACCAAGGATATCTAAACTGGAATTCTGAGTGAAGGTGAAGAAAAGAAGGCTGAAATGCAAGGAAGGATAAATTCTTTTGATGGTGCTTTCTAAGGTATGTTAT
>ML797224.1:82539-105552 GCA_009831015.1 Picea engelmannii | reverse complement strand
TTGGTACATACTTGGTACATGGTTGGATGCACTTGTTTATGGTACAGGTTGATTACAGGTTGGTGCATGGTTGATGCACTTGTTTATGGTACAGGTTGATTACAAGTTGAGGTACAGGTTGATGCATGGTTCAGATTTATTGGCACAAGTTTACAATGGTATATCTCACAGTGATAGTGTGATGGTGGTTCCATCATTATACTTCTACTTCAGGGTGGCAGGACGGGGCAAGGACAAGTGGTTGTAGCCACCTTCTGGTTGTAGCCGGAGAACATTGGGGGTTGTAGCCTCCTTCTGGTTGTAGCCAGAAAATTTGGGGAGTTGGATCCTCCCTCAGGTTGTAGCCTAAGAAACTAGGGGGTTGGAGCCTCCTTCCAGTTGCAGTTGGAAAAAAAAGGAAGTTGGTGCTTCCAATGAATGTAATTCTTCAAGACATATAAGAAAAAGCATTGCATGGTTTTCTCCCGATTTGGGTTTCCACGTAAAACACTGGTGTACTGTGTATGTGTGTGATTGTTTATTTCTTACTGCTCATTATTGGATAATAATTCTACATTGATATAACATTTGAAGAAAAAGGATTATAATTACACTATTACCAATTCACGCCCCCTCTCAGTAATCCAACAAATGAAGAAACTCTAATAGGGGGAGGAGTATTAAAGCCTGGAGTGGGAAAATATTCCGAGGTCCTAGGTCTAAACCACTATACGATATCAGGGGAAATAGGGGTGTCAAATATTTCTACTTGTAAACCAAGGCTAGGAGGGGAGAAATCAACTGGAAAAATCCCAAAATTTAAAATTCTTGAAACTCCAACAGATGGTAGAATAAGAGAACTAGAAGCAACTAATGGAGTTTTTAAAGAAGGATTATGTAAATTACTAGAATCGCTTGGTACAACAGTTGAGGTACATTCTTGAGAGGTATTTCCTGTTTTGATAATTTTCTCTGGGTCAGCTTCCAATGTCGTTAGAGGTAGTTGCGGAGTGGACCTCATGTGTCTGCTTTTGGGAACCACAATTGAAACAGTGGAGTCTCCAGGTGAAAGTTGCAATATTCAAGGTATTGATTTCTAATGCACCTTCAGAATCATAATTTCTTTGTCATTCTTACCCAGGGAAATTTCTTCAATTCGTTCCCTGGCAATGACGCCAAGAATGTTAGCACTGAGAGTCACACTCATATTGCGGGAGGATAAGCCCAGTACCCATTAGA
This sequence comes from Picea engelmannii, assembly GCA_009831015.1. Classification (NCBI taxonomy): domain Eukaryota; kingdom Viridiplantae; phylum Streptophyta; class Pinopsida; order Pinales; family Pinaceae; genus Picea; species Picea engelmannii. The sequence continues at coordinate 104,334 of ML797224.1, read as the reverse complement.
TTTTTTGGTGGATGTTGGTTTTATATGAGTGGAGGTCAATGGACAAAACTCAATATATGAATTATGTTCAACATGAAACTGGACAAGAAATGCACAGGGAAGTGAGGGCCACATTAAATTCAGTCAGTGAATTGATTTTAAGTGTGAGCAGAAGGAAGAATTAGTGAGAAAGGTGAACAAGAATTCTATGAGCATCGGGCTTTCAAGTATCTTGGAGAAGGAAAACACAGACTCAGGATCACTCTTGAGCACAAGCTTCAGACACTGAAATATGTCCAAACAACACAGTCACAACAACACAATGATCAAACCTACATCACAATGAAACTACGACAACTCGACTGGATCCTCCATGTCCAAGACATTCAGTGTAAGAGGGAGAAAGATAATAAGGGGGATGACTAAAACTTGTCACGATACCACTGTAATAAAACCTACATTATAACAAAATAACAACCCTCGACTGGATCCTCCATGCCCAAGTGTTTTAGGACAGTTTTTATAGAGACATGAAAAGATGTTGACTTATATTAACATGAACGTCTCAAATTTGATACATAACCAGAGAACAATTATGGCATCAAAACATTACAAAATAGGGAGCTCTGCTCAACCAGTTAACAACCTTAACAAAATATTAAAACAATCTATTTATACTTAGAACAATTTTCCACCACCAAGAGTGTGACCTGGTCACAACAATCAAAGATTTACGTTGGAGAGTTCTTCTGTTAGAATGAACGTGCAACCCTCTGTCATACGCGAGCTCAGATCGACATGGGCTTTGTAGGAAAATCTACCCACAGGGGTACCATGGGCTGATGGTTCAGTCCCCACGGCCGGGCCTTCCATGCCTTCCATTTATGGAGTGAGCCGAGGTTTCAACCACCAAGTCTATTTTCATTAACTTCCTTTTCTCGGGATTGCAACATGACTTAATTCTCAGGGGGCCGCCACACACTGATCTTGGATAGGATGTTATACGAGCACGTGATTGTGGGGCAACTCAAAAGTGGTTTAGCTTCATATCGCTTTTGGGCCCACAATCCATCACCTTTCTCCACGTAGCACTTTCAATTTACCGTGGTTTCAATTGCGGGACTGCTCAAGAAAATTATCACTCGAGCATGTTGTGTCCCCGCAATGAACTGTGGCCATATATCTTGTCTCGATCTGAGATCTGGACGCACTTGCTAGATTTAGCGCTACTGCCAAGCTTAACCGCTCACCAACTTTAGAATCTGCCAAACTATGCCCTCGGGGAGGGGGGACACTACTTTTGACGTTGAACAATAATACCTCCCGGAGGATGATCTGATGTGGAGTTTTGATGTCATCATGCTGATGCATCATGAAAGAGAAATGACACGTTTCACTAAGAAAGAAGCGAATAAAATGCCCACGGCTTCCTGGACTGAGTGCCACATGTCATTGTTGGATAGGTTCCAGGTGTCACGACCGACGAGTATGCCACACGTATACACTGATGACTTCCACATACTCTCTTAAATCAACGACTGAGATCTCCTTCGGGTCTCCAGGATCTAGGAAAATGAAAACTCAAACTTATTTTTTCCTTGAAGCAAAACATCAAGAGTTAAGGATTTGACGACGTGTGGCCTCCAGAGATTGATGACTGAGATCCCTTCGTGGCTCCAATCTTTGAACTTCTCAATAGTAAAACTTTATTTGCCCCAAGAAAATTTGTGGGACCTAGGGATCTGACGACGTATGGCCCCTTGATTTGGTCGACCGAGATCCACTTCGGGTCTCCGGGCTCCTGGAGAATCAAAACTCAAATCTCTCTTACCTTCAACTGATTTTACTCGGAGCTGTCAATCTGTTGACGCACGTCCTCTTGAATTGAACGACCGAGAATTACTGCGGGTCTCCGAACTCTGGGAAAATCAAATCTCAAACCTCCTCTGCCTTCAACTTCTTTTACCCGGAGTTGTGGATTTTCTGCTGCGTGGCCCCGCCGATGGATGGTCTAGATTCACTTCGGGCCTTCAGCACTTCTGGCTTCGAGAGTTCAATGCTTCAACACTTTGTGAATTCGGCCACTTCAGGACTTTGGGACTTTGGATGCTTTGGGCCTTCATGCACTTCTCATTTCAAGACTCCCAAAGCTCATTTCCCTGAACACTTGGATCAGATGCCACCTGTCCCCTTTAATATCTACGACTCATGCTTGTTTCGGGACTTCAAAATTTTCCCTTCACTATACTTGGTGCAATTTTGATATTTCGAATACCTGCGAGCCACTGATCTTAACTCCATGTGGGCTCTCCGTCGTTGAAAGCTGAACCTTCCTGCAGCTTGTGCTTCAGGCCCAACATAGACTGCCATGAAAGTTGTGCCTGGTGTCCATGGCTACAACCTGCGTGAAAAAGGACTTGGACGACTTGCTGTGGGCTGGGGAAAATAGAGAGAATGGTGACTGAAACAAAGGAGATGAGCGTTCATCCTTAGAGAAAAAATAGAGAGGTTTAGGGCCAAGACTTCCTTCGAGTAAGACATCAAGGGGAATCAGGGTGCTTGAACAAAAAGGGGCAAACAAAAAATGACTTTAACAGTCGAAGGGGGAAATTCAATATCTGGCTTGCGAAAAGGAGAGAGATAGGGAAAGGATACAGACTTAGGTAGAAACCACACAACCACAAGACTCTGACAAGTTCATGTGATAACACAAGGAAACAAATCCATTGTCATTAAGAGAAAATTAAAGGGTTTTTTTTTTTGGAGGATCAAATCAATTCATGGAATCAATTTTATCTTCTTTGAATAAATAAAATACCTTGGGTGTGAAAACACATAGCAGAGGCGAGCCATGAAAGTAATGAGAAGAAAATTTATCAAAGAACATCAATTTATTGTTCACATTTGTGATTTAATGAGTGCTTTACCTCCCAGCTCGACCCTTTACACATTATCAATGGTTATGTTCATTCCATTAAACCAAAGATGATAACTTGTATGCGCAGTGAGCTTGCAGAGGTGAATTAATGTCAAAATCATTGGCAAGTTTTAATTTGGAAGGGTTTTTATTTGTAGCGATATTATAAACTAAGGAAATCACCATCTTTAGCGACACTAGTTAACTGGATCAGCCGCTTCGAATCCTTCAAACAAATTAAGTGATTATTTCACTCCAATGGCCAGTTATCCAATTAACTAAATCAAACCAATGTTATTACAAGTAGACTAGGGATTTACATATACCCCGATGGCTTGGTGTGCCAATGAAGGTGTATAGCTAGTGGTCTGGTTGAGCAGAGTGTAATTGGTGGCCGATGTAACTAGCACCCTAACATCTGGTTATTAAAGAAGCATGGTCATGGAGGTTTTCCACCCAGTGATTCTGTGTGACCAATGTCTGGTGGTCCGGTGAACAATTGACGCAGACTAGAATTTTCCCTGGTTTCCTAGTGCTCCATTAGGTCCAGTTTCCAATTGACAGAACTGTCTTGATTGATGGGTATCCAAGAATTAATTGACAAGAAAACATGTAAATTTCAACATCATAGTGGATACAACATATTTATTTGGATGAAAGGAGTGGATCTAATCCATATTAGTGTGAATGTTGAATTTCTCTTACTTCCCTTTTCATGTGTTTAGAATACTATATAATGATCAACAATTCATATTCATAGAACCACTCCCTATGGAGATTCATATGAAAAGAAGCACATGAATTGATCATCCATACATCATGATCTGTATGTGTACTTGGCTTCTGAAGAAGCCAAGTACACCTCCCATCCTTCCTCTGAGGAGGTCTTCCATTCTGTGGAAGGAACATCAACAAACCCCTGCTCTCTCTCAACACCTTTAGATCTACAATATTTCTTGTAATTCTCGATTTTACCACATTTCCAACATTTTCTAAAGGATTTTCCTAGAGATTTAGATATACCTCTAGATTTATATCTCCCACTTAAGGATTTTTTCTTTTTATTTCTATCCATGGAATGTTGTCTTATAATAATCCATTTTTTCTCTGACTATCCATGGTTTTCCTCCTCATTTCTTATGATGACAAGAATGAAACCACATAATCAAACTTCAATGTGGTTTCATTACTCCCAATAGATACAACAAGACTATACGATGAATCTAGCAAATAACACAATAAACTAATGCACTTATCTTCATAAAAAAATTTAATGTCGATAGACAACAAATGAATTACCACAATATTGAAGACATTTAGATGCTCTATCATTGAGTCTCCATCATTCATCCTCAAGAGGTACAACTTATTTCGAAGGAAAATTTTGTTTACCAGGGAATTAAACTAAAACAAATCCCCTAACTTATCCCATGAATCCTTAGTTGTAGCTTCTCCTGAGACATTCAATAAAATTGAATCTGAAAGACAACTAGATTGTGCTCTTTTCATTCCTATCGACCTTCATCCAATATTATGTCGACATACCTATAGGTGCAGTAACATAATCCATAGTGACCCACCATTATTTATCTAACAAAATATCCTACATCTTCAGGTTCCAAAGATCATAGATTTTCCCATTAAATTTTTTGATCTCAATTTTAGAACTACTCTCCATTCTATTTCACCACAAGAACCACCACCATAGAGCTCCCATTGAAATCAAGTTTATCATGGATCCAAGATAACTAACATTTAGCAACAAATGTGTTCCCCTAAAATCAATAATTTATATGATACCAAATGTAAGTTTTAAACCTTTACAATATAGAAAAGCACACATAGATTCTTTATAAAGTAGAAATGAAGACAAAAACATTCACACATAGTACTTATAAATTTACTGTGGAAACTCTTAACCGGGAAAACCAAAAAATATTTAGAGCCACACCTCTAACTCCTATTGTATTAACTTCACCATTTACAATACAATATATATGATAGTGTGACATCCAAATCCCTAATTCATCAACCTGGATTAGATTCCTTGACCAGAATTATAATAAAATGGGCCTAAAAATCGTTGGCCAAAAACCACCCAAAAATAGACAAAAAATAGCCCAATTTTTTTTAAGAGAGGTTTTTTTACCATTCCATGCCTCATGCGGAGTTTTTTCTAGAAACGCCAATGAGGGTGATCTATTTACCAAGTAACATGTAGTACCCACTACCTCTACCCAAAATTCCTATCCTAATCCAACACCACTGAGCATGCCCCTTTCCTTTTGCATTAACATCCTATTCATCCTTTCTACAACCCCATTAGGTTGAGGTCTGTATGGAGTATTATTCTTCCTTGATATACCACACTTCTTACAAAATTCCTCAAATTCATTTCCACAGAAGTCTCCACCATTATCTATCCTCAACGCCTTTATTTTTTTCTCTGTTTGATTCTCCACAAGATATTTAAACTCTTTAAATTTACCAAAGAACTCATATTTATTTTGAAGGAAATAAATCCATCTATACCTTAAGAAATCATCAATGAACAAAACATAGTACATAGATTTACCTTCTGATGTAACATGAACAGGTCCAAACACATCACTATGTACTAACTCTAAGATTCTCTTTACTCTTGTAGAACTATATGAGAATCTTACCTGATTATGTTTACCATATCTGCAATGTTCACAAAAATCAAAATCTAGTGTGCAATCATACATACCTTCAACCATACCTTTACCGTGTAGTGCTCGAATGCCAAACTCTCCAATATGTCATAGTCTTTGATGTCACAACATCGTATTTCCTCTAGATATAGTATGGGTTTTATATCCTTCATTTCCACCCTAAAAAAAATAGAACTGTTACACCCATTACCAATAGTGCTTGTGTAACGTACCCGACCACCCACAGGTCGGGCAACGCTACCTCAAAAACACACTTCAAAACTGATTTTGAAATCTGGTAATCATTAATTCGAAATATAACATGAAATAATGAAATAATCACACAAGAAGTAATCAAGATTCATGCTAAACCATCCAAGTAATGAACAATGTTCCATGCACTACAATAACCAACAAGAAGGCATATCACAAAATACGAATATAAGAGATAATAAAAGACACATCGGAATATAAATATACAAAAACAAATAGAACACTTATCTTTAATTAAACCATCACCAATTGGATGAAGACCAAGGACGTTCCTCCCAACTATAGACATTGTTATTCCAATTCTCAACAACAGGTCACCCCTGAGCCATGGTTATGAATCCACAAGGATGGGTCGTAGGCCAAATCTAAACACACAGGAGTTGGCTGATTAGCTCTCAGGTTTTCCCAACCATACAACAATCCTAATTTCCAACTCTCTTTCCCCTTCATCTTTCACAACCCAAAGAAATGAACCCATTTATTTTCCATGTAGTCCCTCAGGCTATTCCATTTCTCTCTAGGGCTCTAGTGCTACTGGTCAGGAAATATCCATGTTGGAAACTACAAGGATTCTTAATTATGACAGTTCTTTCATAACTACCATCCTCATACCCACATGAATCCATTCCCACCTAGAATGATCAGTAATTCCTTACAACCATCTCACGATGGCTCTCCTCCTCATGTCATTCGTTTCCATGCTCAGCCCGAGATCACACAAATTAGCAAGAGGAAAATGAAGAGTTATCGAAATCAAATGATTAATCCATAACAACCCCCAAATATCCCATAATCAGGGTTTACATATAATTACAATAACCAAGAACCACATGGCCTCCCCAAGAAGCTCATGTAACCAATTTTCTCAATTAAAACCAAAATGGGTAAATAAATATAATAAAAATATTTATCCCCTTAAGCCCCCTCTCTCGTGGAATCATAGCCCCCTATCTCTTGTCCTTGTTTGTCATGCAACCAATGATGTATATTTATTAATGTATATAGAAGAATTACATTTCCTAGGCACTCTGGCCCCTTTTCCAATTTACCGGCTCACCAACCTAATGTCACATTTACATAATACATTCTAGTTCATAGGGATTAAAACCAGGGTGTTACATCCCCCTCCCCTTATTTTGGCACCATCCTTAGTGCAGAAAACCATACCAATGTTCTTACAATTCTAGGCACTCTGGCCTTTAATCTACACATGAAATCCAACTAATTTCTTATATACATAGGCACTCTGGCCTAAAATAAAACATGCATACATAGGCATTCCGACCCAAAACATGTATAATGATCTTCAAAATTTATATTTATGGAAACAATTTCAATCAACAATCTTTCCTTCCCTATCAGCCTGCACAACCCAAAGAAATGAACCCCTTTCTCTGCCATGCAATCCCTCAGGTTGTTCCACTTCTCTCAAGGGCTCCAAAGCACTCGGCAAGGAAGTTTCAGAGTTGTGACTCCAAGGATTCCAGCTGCAACAAGTCCATTGGACTTTCTTTGTTCTATGCCTTCATCATTGAGCTCAATTTTCTTCTAGTGCTCTTTTTCTTGAGCTTCCATCTTCCATAGAAAATATCTCATTTGTATTACAAAGATACAGTCATCATGAGATATCATTATAACAATTTTCAATCATAAATGTCAAATCTGTTTTATACAGGAAAACAAAATTTTCCAAGCATGAGCTTCCTTCTCATAATTCATTTGGCTTCTACAGTTGTAGATATCAGTCTTCCTTATGGAATTACATCCCTTCCATATCTAATACCATCCTACCTACAATTTTCTCAATTTACACTCATCCAAAACAGATTGCCAACAATTATTAAAATACAATTCTCAAAACCTTTTTATACAGGAAAATAAAATTTCCAAGCATGATCTTATGTTCATAATGTTTTTTATTTATTTATTTATTTATTTATTTTTATTTTTATTTTTATCTGTGGTTGTAGATACCAGTATTCCTTATGGTCTTACATCCCTGCCATATCCAAGACCATCATACGTACAATTTCCTCAACCTTTCATGCAACCAAACATACTGTTAGCATATCCTAACAAATATACATTTTCATGGCAGAAATTACAAGGTTTCACAAAGTGATCTCAAAATTGATTACAACACCAATTCAATCACTTCCATTAATCCAATTAGTAACTAGAATTAGCCCATCCTCCTTTACACATGTATTATCAACCAACATTTTCTTTCTTCTAGCCATCAATATTTATATTACTTGGTTCCCTCAACAAATCTTTTATGTAATTCACCATTATGTAACTATTTTAACTTACAACTTTCTTGTTGCCAGGGATGATTTTAGGGGCTAAATTTCGCTCATGGGCTAATTTTCCATGGTTTTTCCAAAAATGAGATTCACTATTTTAAAAATGATTCGCCCAAATTCTATAGGATAAAATTATTTTACCTTAAAAATAACCAAAATTTTATAAAAAATATATAAAATACTTAGAAATTTGAATATTTTTACAAAAATATCGCCAAACATTTATAGTTGACATATGAAGGATTAGTAATATTCACCAAGGTTTCTACATTTTAAAATAAATTTCCATCCTTAAAATCATCCCTGCTTGTTGCATTATACAAAATCCCCAGAAGTGTTCTCAAATTCAAGATTTATCCATACTCACATCATTTCAGTTTTTAGCATAATCATTTCTATGCCATTAATATATACATGCATTCACCAAAATGCATCCAATAATTCCTTTAATACCACTTGTAACATTTTCAATAGCTCCAAAAAGCGATCTCAAAATTGTAACAAACAACAATTCAATCACCTTCAGCTAGAATTCATATTAAATATAATGCATCTATCCATCATTATGTATTTTTATCACCACATGATTTTCATAATGCAACAAATAATTTCTAATAAAATAATAATCGATGTGCCAATACCCATGGTCATATCTACACAAGGAATTCTTGCATTGACCACATAATACCACATAGCTATGTCATGCTTTCCACCACGATGAGCTGGAAGGTCTGGCCAATGCCTCAACACATCATCCAAACTCTTCCCAATATTGCCTAACTATTTGGATACCTTCTTCTTCAACCCATACACAACACAAGGAAATATAATTCCTAAATGTTCTTCAGTGTCGACAAAGAGGTTACAGTTCAAACATAATTTATACAGGGAGATCCATTGAGCACTCACATAGTGCTATATCCCTTTCGTATCCAACTATACCATGGTCTCACACATGAATAGCCCTATGGATATTCATCTTTATAGAAAGAGTATGTCTCCTGAATTTACCTGGTTAGGATCTCATAACCAATAATAACACAATATGCATCTAAATTTTATCTAAATGAATTCTAGCATCAACAACATTTACATACTCTCGACCTTCGGCCATTATATATCAATTTAAATCTTGAAAAAGTAATTGAGGGAATTCTTACCTCAATTCTCTTCAACATTGGAAACAATCAAATGCATACTTGCATGGCCGTGATGCTATTTGATCAGATGGTATTTTTTGAAGCTTGCAGGATTCCTCCTCCATCCTTTTGATCACCATTCCTACTAGCCTCATGGGTCTTCACATAGATGTAAGTCATAAGAGACAACAACAATATCCACCTCTTTAACTATGCTATATCGATTTTCCTGGATATATAATCCATCATTAGTCATACTCAATATAACATCAGTATTGCATAATAACATACTATTCTAAGTTCACAAGCATGTCGTATGCATATACAAGCGTGTACATATGCAAAAATACACATCCACATGCACCAAGCATTCACTGTAAGCATGCCTATTAACTCATATGCATTCTAAATTATTTGTATGCATCATGCACTCTAGTGCATTTCTGTTTGAATTCACTTATTTATTTATGTTGTAGTTGGTTTTCCTTGAATTTATTTATATCCTTGCTTCCTTGTTTTCTCCCATTTTCTCAGCTGCACTAGTGTTCCATGATCTGAACACTTTCCAAAAAAGTTCCACTTGGCCATTATGAAATCCAACCAATGTGTTATATTTTCAACAACTTCTCTTAGGTAGTCATACCCAAAGTTTACCTTTATGGAATATTCCAACACCTTGGAATGAGGCATCTCACAATATTCCATAACTCTGCTACCATACAATCCTTGAGTCAACTTACCCATAATCATTCCATATCCTTGCTATTACTTCCAGTTGTCCATTAGATTACTTCATTTAACAATTCCCACTTTTCTCCTTTTAAGACCATTCCCAATGGGAGTCTATTTTCATTCAATGGAACTTTTCAAGTATAAGAACCTTCGTTAATCTATCCTTGATTCTTGCACTGTATCTTACTTCCACTGCGAACTATAATATCAGAAGTGTAGTTATTCTTATGAGTAATTTTAGACGACCTAGCTAATCCATAGATAGAAAATCTTCCCCAGGAACTCCTATGCTTGACACATAGAGATGAATCACACCTCACCTCCTAAGCTCCTTGTTCTCTTTCACATCAAGTTTTTGCAGTTATCTACACATCTCTACCTTCAAGGCTATGGAGTATTACTTTTCCTTTCTATGCCCATTAATGAAATTATTCCCATGTTGGATTGATGTCCTATGTGAGATTTTTTTTTTCCTGCAATTCATTCAAACTTTATAGTAGTTGAATAATAATTCTTTAGTTTGACTCTTCTTGAGTTCTTTATCCACTTTTCATTACTTGCCATGTAGCTCTTTATTACCTCAACTAACTTCTACAAGATCTATCATTCTTACATGACTTTGGTATCTGATCCTAGGCTTGAATTTATCCAATTATACCTTTAATTTTGCCAAGTCTGCAAGCAACCATTTTTTGTTAGAATTATACATATTATAAAAAAATTGTCAATTAAGGCTACAAGTCTTTTTTTCTGCTCAATTCATGAAGAATTATATAATAATTCTCCAAATTCTATTAATTCTAGGTTATTCTACACTAAATTATATTTCTAACGACTATACCCATTCCCCAATGCGATATCATAGTTGAAATTTATGTCTTCCTAGAAAATCCATTTTCATCCTTTTGCATTTTTTCCACTAGTGCAATTTTACTGAAACACCAACTTCTGTTATCGTCACAAGAAAATATGTCAGAAACTAGAGAAATATTTGTATGACACAGATAAAAATAATTACAAGGAGTTCATAACAATTCTCATATTTTCAATCTTATATACCATTCAAAAAATAAAATAATATGGATTCTGCAACTTTGTCCTTTTTCACCCATTTTTCCAGACTTAGAATTTTTAGCAAAACTGGATATCTCACAATCTTTGCACTTTTGGAAAAATTTCACTAGACTAAATTTGTTTTTATTTATTAGTATATAAAAAGTCAACTAAATAATTTTTTCTCGTTTTGTGATCTAGGGTCACTTTTTGTCCTCTGAAAATCTCCAAAATACCCCAAAAGTGGCTTAGAATAGTGGATTTTGGCTTATTTCAGTATTCTCATTCTAATCCCCTTAGGATTTATTCAGTTCCATCATGGGTTACTTCTGTGTCTTCTTTATGGAATCTCTCCAAGAGTTTCATCTTAATCTGGACCTCTGCCAATGATTTGGACCCAGATCTTTAAAACCCATTATTTTGCATTTTCTGACAAATCCAGGAAGAATTGGACAATGGTCTTATATGGTAATTTTGTAGATATCCTCTATGCGAAAAATTTCCATAAGTTTCATCTCAATCTGACTTAATTTTCCCTGTTATGGTCAAAATAAGAAAATGGCTCCAGACTTAGTTTTCTTTTTGAAACTATGGAACAATTTTTCCTAAGTGTGATTTGCATCGTCGATCTCAAATCGAAAGCAATATGGATTGTCAATATTCTCTCTATTGGTGATCAATGATCGAGGATAGATGATTTCCTTTGCAAACCAAACCTTCCCACCGATCTCTCGACACTTGATCCTCGACCATCGATCATTTTTCTTCGCAAACCGGAAGTCGCCCATGGTTCTCGCCAATGCCCAATCATTGGCCAACGACCATCGGTCATATTTACTGACAAACTAATACTATTCAAAAATATCACTAAACCCTGACCATCGACAATCTACCATCTCTTTGTTGATGTGGCATGACACATGGATGATGACCTGGCATGACACATCATCCTAAGGCCTCGACCAAGATGACATGGCAGGACACAGGGATGTTGACGTGATATGAGATGTCACCACCTTCCTTTCCTTCATCGGACATCGTTAGTGTCTCTTGGAAGAATATGAACTTCACACTAAATTTGTCGATGCTCGACCATCAACCATCAATGATGAAAGATGTCTCTTGGTGAACTTCAACACTTCACCAAAATTTGTCGATCCCCGACCATTGGCCATCGACGATCTCATATGTCAATTGGTCGAACTTCGAAACTTCACCAAACTCGTTGATCCTCGACCATCGATGATCGAAGGTGTCTCTTGGTGAACTTCAACACCTCACCAAGCTCGTCGATCCCCGACCATCGAAAATCAGAGATTTTTGTTGACGAATTTCACCACTTAGCAATTTTTAGCCAAAACCCAGGTGAATTTGGGCCATCGATCTCCCAATCAAACTGATCTCAACCGTTGATTCCTTTGACTTCAAAAATGAATGAAAATGAACATGGACTGTCGATATTCCTCATTTTCCAAACCATCTAAATGAATCTCAACCATCGATCTGGTAACTTTGTCGAACTTCAAAACTTTATCAATTTTTAAATATTTTGAGGAGGAATCTAGGTTGTTGATCTCAAGATCGAACACAATCTCCGTTGTTGATTGTATGAAATATTCCCCGCACTAAAACAACCATTAAGATACCAATTTTTCGACCTTCAAGGTTGAATTTGGCTCTGCAACTATGCAGATTGAATCTATTAAACTTATTAGATAGTCTAAATTATTTAAAATTCTAATCTGCCCATGAATTCGGGGATCTTTCTCTCTAACCTTTTCGTTTTTTCCCCAATTTCACGAAGATCAAATTCCACCACAACAAATTTCTCAAATTCGTTCTCATTCTGGCCCATACCAATCCAATGTTTCAACTAGAAGCTCTTATACCAATCTATAATGTACTTGACCACCCACATGCCAGGCAATGCTACCTCAAAAAAACACTTAAAAACTGATTTTGAAATATGGTGGTAATTAATTCAAAATCTAGCATGAAATGATGAAATAATCACACAAGCAATAATCAAGATTCTTGCTAAACCATCCAAGGAATGAACAACGTTCCATGCACAACAATAAACAACAAGCAAGCACATCACAAAATATGAATCTAAGAGATAATAAAATACACAACGAAATATAAACATACAAAAACACAGAGAACACTTATCTTTAATTAAACCATCACCAATTGGTTGTAGACCAAGGACGTTCCTCCAAACCATAGACACTATTGTTCCAATTCTCAACAACAGGTCATCCCTAAGCCAGGGTTATGAATCTACAAGGATGGGTCCTAAGTCAAATCTAAAGACACAACAGTTGGCTGATTATCTCTCAGGTTTTCCCAACCACATAACAATCCTAATTTCCATCTCTCTTTCCCCTTCATCCCGCACAACCCAAAGAAATGAACCCCTTTCTCTGCCATGCAGTCCCTCATGTCGTTCCATTTTTCTCTCTAGGGCTCCAATGCTACTTTTCAGGAAATATCCATGCTGGAAACTCCAAGGATTCTTAGTTGTGACAGTTCTTTTAGAACTACCATCAATCTCATACCCACAAAAATCCATTCCCACATGGAATGATCAATAATTCCTCACAACCATATCACAATGTCTCTCCTCCTTCTACCATTCGTTTCCATTCTCATTCCAAGATCACACAAATTAGAAAGAGTGAAATGAGTAATTCTCAAAATGAAATGATTAATCCAGAACAACCCCCAAACAACCCTCAAGCAGGGTTTATATATAATTACAAGAACCAAGAACCACATGGCCTCCCCAAGAAGCTCATGTAACCACTTTTCTCAATTAAAACCAAAATGGGTAAATAAAATTTAATAAAAATATTTATCCCCTTAATCCCCCTCTCTAGTGGAATCATGGCCCCCTATCTCTTGTCCTTTTCCGTTCTGCAACCAATGATGTTTTTTATTAATGTATATATAAGTATTACATGTCCTAGGCACTCTGGCCCCTTTTCAAATTTACTGGCTCACCAGCTTAATGCCACATTTACATAATACATTCTAGTTCATATGGATTAAAACTAGGGTGTTATAGCTCCCCAACAATTTGTACATAGTTCCATTTTGAACTCCCCTCATCAAAACCATTGCTCCTCGAACCATTTTGTAGGTTTCCTTTTCAAATAGTATATGTACACCTACATCACTCATCTTACTTGTCGATATCAAGTTTCTAGCCAACTATGGAATGCACAAAACCATAGGGAGCGTTCTAATCCTTTTATCCTTGAGAAACAACTTGAATTTTCCCCGTCCAATGATTTTGGCTATCAAGTAATTCCCTAGGAAAATGTCACCTCCATTATACTTTTCATATTCACAAAACCACTCCTCGTGGGGAGTCATATAAAAAGAAACACCTAAATAAATCAACCATACATCATGATTTGCATATGTGCTTGAAGAATCCAAGTACACATCTTCCTCTAAGGAGGTATTCCCTTTTGTGAAAGGAACATGATTAGATTCACTCCCTCTCTCTATAGTTTTAGATCTATAATCCTTCTTGTAATGCCAATTTTACTTCATTTCCAACATTTCCTTAAGGGTTTTCCTGGAGATTTAGATATACCTATGGATTTAGATCTCCCATTTGAGGAATTTTCTTATTTTAATTTCTATCCAAGGAATGCCCTCTTATAGATATTGCATCTATTCTCTAACTATCCATGGTTTTCCTCCTCATTTATTCTGATAACAAGAATGAAACCACATCATCAAACTTCAATTTGGTTTCATTAATCCCAATAGCTACAATGAGACTATCCCATGAATATAGAAAACAAGACAATAAACTAATGCACTTATCTTCATTAGAAATTTTGATGTCAAAAGACAACAATTGACTTATCATAGTATTGAAGTCAATTATATTCTCCGTCATCGAGTCTTCATCATTCATCCTCAAGAGGTACAACTTCTTCCATTGGAAAATTTTGTTTACTAGGGACTTAGAATGATACAAAGACCCTAACTTATCCCATAATGCCTTGGTTGTAAGTTCTCCTAAGACATTCAATAACACTGAATCTAAAAGCCACAAACAAATTGTGCTCTTTTCCTTCCTATCCAACTTCACCCAATCTTCTGTTGAAATACCCGTAGGTGCAGTACCAAGATCCACAACAACCCACTATTCTTTGTCTACCCAAAGATCCTCCATCTTTAGCTTCCAAAGCTCAAATATTTTACCATTAAATTTCTCAATCTCGATTTTAGAATTTCTCTCCATTCTCTTTCACCACAAGAATCACCACCATATAGCTCCCATTGAAACTAGGTATTTAATATACCCAAGATAATTAAACCCTTTACAATCAAGTTCTCATCGTGTTAACTTCACCATTTACAATACAATATATATGATTGCACAACATCCAAAACCCTAATTCGTCAATGCGGATTAGATCCATCAACCAAAATTATATTGCAATGGGCCAAAAAACTGTTGGCCAAAACCTACTAAAAACCAAACCAAAAATAGCCCAATTTTTTTCGAGGGCTTCACCCCTGAAAAAGGGGGCCTACCGAGCCCCCTGATGCAACGTACAATGCATGGAACTAATCATGCAAAGAATATAACAGATTCCCAACAAATTGAAAATAAGTGCAAGAGAGCATGATATAAAAGAAACAAGTGCAAGTGACCGTGACACATAAAAAATATGTAAAGGAGGAAATCATTTGTAAAATGATGCAAGCACTTATCAAGAAATAAAATAATTACATGACTCCTTCCATTAATTACATAGTTCGACTATTGATCTTCACAAGAAAATTTATCTAAAGGATAAATTGATTGAAGCATTGCAACTAAAACTAATAGAAAATAAGCAACAAATTGCGAACATGGTTTATGCAACATGTGAAATAAACGACCTGATACAAAAAGTTGATTTTACGTGTAACCCACATGACTTAATGAAAATGATGGATGTTACTTGTGACACATATGACCTCATAAAATGGTTGATGTTATTTGTGACACAAATGATCTAATGGAAATATTTGATAAAAATGCAAGAATGATTATTCCTTCACTAGTCATGAGATGAATATAAGTGTTGACAATGGATTAATCATTTTTTTCCAAGTTCTTCTATCATGTTGTACTTTCTCTATTTATTAACATAATTCTAGTCTCTTACTGTTCCAAGCCAAAATCCCTGAAAATGGCCTATTGAACCCGATAACACGTAAGACACCCAAAGCATAAACAAAATAATAATCTAGTATGATATTTGAATGCGGTCATAGAAAATAATTTGGAGCAATTGTGAAAGACCTATAAAGCACTGTAAATCTTCACTAAAGAAAAAAATATGCATGGGATTCATTTTCAGATATTGAGATTCAAAGAGTTTATTTTTTGAAACATTGAAGTATTGCAAGAAGCTGAGAATCAACATTTGTCCATCCTCACCTCAAATTCAAGAAACTAGGTATAGAGAGTGGACTCTAATGGTAACACACATGCACCAAGTAGAGAAATAACCATGCAATATCCATCATGGGTGATTCCTATTTTCCTTTCCACTTCCATGTTATTTTAAGGGAAGAATGCAAGGAAAAGAAACAAACAAGAAAATAAAAGTCTTAAAAAAACAAGAAAGAAGTTAAGCATAAACTCTACCCCATCGCTAAGAGGCCATCACCCCAAGTCCTATGAAATGAATGCATACCTAAAAAAATACTTAGAAAATAAATAAAAAGGAAAACAAGGGTTTGGAAGGACATAATGTCAAGGAAAATGGTATCTCATTTTCTGAGCACTCCCTCTACAAAGGCTCTCATGAAGATGACTATCATACATGACCTTGCATGTCAATGAAAATGCACCTATGAAGTAAACCCCAAATTATCCATACCACATAACATTGCACATACTCTTTGATGGGTTCTTTGGGACATATTTATTATCCTAGGTTACTGACATAGTTAATAAGGGGTAATAATGATTCCCCCATATCTAAACTTGGTAGATTGTATAACTTTGTAAGCTAGTGTGAAGTTTGAATATGGTAATTTATGATATCTATCTAATGGATTTCACATTGACATGACTCACTTTATATGTTGTGTTTGAATTGTGTACCTTTCCTTTGGTCTTCATGATGGATTGGACTACATGAGCCCCTCCTCGGATGATGGATTGCAAATAGCCACATGCTTAGCTGACACTTGGATCCTTTGGAGGATATTGAGGAGATATTAGCACACTTCCATGGAGGTCATCCCCACCACTTGATTGAGATCATTCCACATTCTCTACAGACCTTTACATGAGGACATTACACTTAGAGAGAGGACATGGCACATTTTTAATGATGATTGGACCTTTTGATGATGTAATGTTGCACTTATATGATGGGACATTTCACCCTTTCATGGAAACATTTCAATTTTTATCCCCTAGACATCACTTTGGAGTGAGTCATCCTGTTCATGAGGCCACTACATGTGCCACGCTTGTGATATCTAGAGCACATTCATGAGAGATGATTTATTTATGAGTTATTTTACTTCATGCTAGAGGCATCATTTGGGGTCTTAGTGACCTATCCACTCATGTATTGTGTACTTTTTATGTATTATTTCCTTATCTCTAGGGTTTGAGAGAGATAAAGGGAATTATGTTATGTTTTTAGATCTTCTATTTTGTGAGGAGGGTGCTAGATCTATCATATAAATAAGAGAAGCACTTCTCACTTGTAAATCATTGTTACTTATGGAGATACATCACTACTTGTCTGCTTCTACATTCTCTCTTATGAAAAAAACTATGGATGGCTAGTTAGAGCGATCTTTTGGAGAAGGTGTGCTTGTGGATGTTCTGCTACTACATGGATATTTATTTCTAAAGTTTTGAAGGATGAAATATTTCTTGAATAAGTGGTCTCTTTCCATCTTGTGGTCTTTTTTATGAATGAATTTAAGTGTAATGTTTCTTTTCTAGTGTTGGTTAAGCATTCTCTTAGATTTTTCTTGAACAAACCCTTCTTATTAAAGCTCTTGGAAGGTTACAAGTAACCTTTCCTCGATTTGTACTTAATATATCAAGAGGATATTCTAGGGTTAGTAGTGAAAAAGATCTAGATATCACCATAAAATACACTTACTTCTCTCCAAAGGAGTCCTTAGTTGACCCCATCTGCCCAAAAATTATAGTAGGAACTAGTCACTCTCCCATTAGTTAATCATTAATTTATGAATTCTACTTTATTTTCACTAGTTTAGCGTTAGATTAGGGTTTTTTAACAACAAATATTCATTTTCATTCATAAAGGAACTAGACGTTTTGACGTTTTATGCATATTTTTGACCTACTAAACATTGTAAAACCCTAAAATGCTTTGTCAATTTATTATTACAACCATGTTTGATCATCCTTCACCATTATATCTAGGAGCATGCATGTTGTGAGCCAGAGGTAAAGGGTGTGGGATGGGACCTACCAATCACCATGAACAATGGATGAACACTAGGTAGAAGGATTACATAAGAGGTGGGACCCTTATCCCATCTATGGTCAGACATTGTGCCAAGTGGACAGTCGGGTATAGTGGGGTCTGAAAGTTAAAGGTAAAATATTATAAAGAAAATGAAGAAAGAGGAAAGAGAAGGGAAGAAGAGAGGAGGAAGGTGTCAGAGGCTGACGGAGCAAGGCCAGGGTTGCCAAATGGATGGTATGGAATCACCTCAGGGTTCCATGTGGATCCAGAATGCCCCATCAACAACCACAATAACAAGGATGCCACATAGGAAAAAGTTACCTACGGTTTAAAAAAAAACAAAGTATGGAGACAATATTGTATTTTGACCCTAGAAAGAGCAGAGTAACTAAGAAGAAGTTAAAAATTTTTGGGTTTTTTCTATAGTGTCAAGGGATACAAAAGTTTCAAAGAGGTCCACTGGCCAATTGTGCACTGATTTGCTAGAAAATGCAAATTACAGAGTTTTGAAGATGAGGGTCAAGCTCAGTGGCAGAAGAATTGTTACTACTAACATTTTTATAGAGTGTTAGAAAAACAAACATGAAAATACTCTATGAAGGGATTGGCCAGATTCCAAGGATTTTGGAGTGGAGATGCTAAAAATAAGGAAAAATCAGCTATTCTAGGCCACCTTTTGGGGATTTTTGAGATTTTCAGAGAAGGAAAAGGGTCCCCAGATGGAAAATATGGAAAATCATATTTACTCGACTTTTCATGTACTAATCAAGCCAGATAAATTTTCTTAAGTGATTTTTTTCCATAAATGCTCAAATTAGGAGATAACCAGTTTGGCTAACAATTCCAAGTCTGGAAAAAGGGGTGAAAAAGGACAAAGTAGTCATTTCCATATCGTTGCAGATTTTGACTGGAGCATCAAATGGACATTATGAGAGTTGTTATGAATTATCTGTTATTAGTGTTATCTCATTCTCATACAATTTTTTTTCTCTCACAAATTTACCTCTGTAGGTAACATAAGTTGGTGTCTGGGTTTAATTGCACCTAAAAGAAAAGTGCACAAAAGGGGTAATTGACAAATATAAGGTGATTATAAATTTTTTCTAAGAGCTCATAATTGAGCAAGAAAGTAGTCATTGGAAAGATATTGGATAAGATAATATATTTATGCATCCAAAATTGTGATTTGTGTAGTAGAATTCACAAGAAATCAAGAGGTAGATGACTCGTGACCTTAAAGGGAAAAATTATGCATATTTTTCTAGAATTACAATTTTTTTTGTCTAACATAATTTGTTCATGTACATTTGTAGAATTAGGAGTGTAGATACAATATAAAAGGTTCATAATGAGGACTACATATGTGGAAGATGCATATGAATCTATAGACATGAGGAAAAAGGTAGGGACAATTTTTCAAAATGTGCACTTGATTGCTTTAGGAAGCTTCCTTATCAAGACATCTAGACTCGGTGAGAAATATGGAAGATTCCCAATGGAATTTTTATTTAGAAAAATAATTCTAGATGACAAATGTGCATATCAAATGTGGATGCTGAGCAAGACAGACCATCTAGAATTCCTAATAATGCATGTGTAGTAGGTACACATGAAGGTGAAAAACATGGAAATATGAAGGGTGGTTTAAATAGAAGATAAAAGGTTTGAACCTTGAATTAAGGATGATTAGAGACACTTAAAGAAAGACTATTATGTCAAGGCTTCTTCACAAGATGAAAAAATGCCAATAATAAGATATGAATCTAGGTGCAACCATGAAGGTTTGTGAATCTAAGAAGATAGAAATTTATCTGCAAAGGAATTCATTACAATAAATCCACTTATGTTATCAGAGTGATCAGTGAAAGTATGGTGCAAGAGTAAATAATTCAATGGATGAAATAGTGAAAGTCCATTTCCTCTAAAGAGTGTTAATAGATACATAAATAAATGCATTATGTGTATATTTTTCCTAGAAGGATGCAATCAAACTTCAATGAGAGGTAATCCATAAAATTAAGTGGATTCCAGAATTGGAAAAAGTCCATGAATAACTGAAGATAGTGATAAAAGGTACCACAAGGTGGATGCCAAGCTAGTTGGAGTATATTGTAGTACTCAAGAAATAATGACAATAATGAAAGGGGATTGTTGATGCATGTAGAGAATGTGGGGTGCAATCTAAAGGTGATGAGTGCAATTTTAATACACAATGGGATGATACATCAAGAAGAACACAAGCGGGGAAGTGGTGTTTAGAAAGGAAATTCTTAAGAAGACATATGAGGTAAAAAACATTCTTGTGCTTGCTATTGTTTGCAAAAGAGATGGAATCTAAAAAGAAACCATCTAAATTGGAACATAATTAATTGTGATATCATAAACACTAGAAGTACCAATTGAGGTTACAATGGGATGTAAAGTAAAGTTGACTCTTCCAAGATAGTCTCTATGAAGCCAATAAAAAGGGAATATATGAAGCATTATAATATGCTGAAAATTTGATTAAGAAAGTCAAGTTTGGGACCCAATTGGATAAGGAAAGAGAAGAGTATTGTACATGCACCACAAGTGCTAAAGATATCATACAAGATGAAGTTAGATTAGTTTGATTCAGAAAAGTAAACATATGCTAAATTTTCAAAGTCAATAAGACAACATGGTTGGAAAAGTAAAGTGGCCAAGTGTGATTTGGATGGAAAGGCTCAGGGAAGAAAAGAATCATGCACATTGATTACAGTAAGAGAAAAAAGGCTACAGGAATCCAATGAGATTTGAGGACAACCAAAGGGAGCTGAAAATGATAAAGATATTGATGCATTTGTTGTAGCAACAAATGTGAGCATGACCAACAGGACAACCAAGGATAGCAAAAGATGTTGAAAGAGAACATAAATGAAACATTTCAATGTGTTGGAATGTCAATCACTGAGGTTGATTTGGTCATGGAAACAAAGAATGAACATTTAGACTGCAATATTAATAATCATCTAGAATAATGCATGTTGTTGTACTATGAATATTGAAAGGATTAGCCAAAATAAAGTTGGGATAGGAAATGTCTACATAAAGTAAGCAACTAGGGGGTGGAAACAATAGTGGGAAATTTTGGCTGAAATTGAAACAAGCCAAGTTGTATTTGGTTGGAAGGTGCCCAGCAAGAATAAACAAGGAACATATGAATAGAATGAAGGCATAGAGTATATATATATATATATATATATATATATATAT
>ML797224.1:53997-76843 GCA_009831015.1 Picea engelmannii | reverse complement strand
TAGTTGAAGAAACATGTGTTGAGTTTATTGCATTCATCAAGTCATGTTGTAGGAATAATTGAATGGATTCTTGAATGTTATGATTCTTGCTTCTATGGTAAAGTTTAAATCATAATGCCACAATTAAATCATGAATGTTATGGAGTTGAAGGAGCATGAATTATGTGTTTCATGTGTGTCAATATTTAGTTATCTTGCATATTATTTATATTTGTCCTTGAATGTATATACAAAACTATCGTGATTAGAATTCTAAGATATAATAAAAGGTTTATATGGAATTCTGCATTTCTAGTAAAAATCAAGAAGAAATCAAGGGTAACTTGTTATAATAGAACTCCCTCTTGATACCCTTTCAAACTAGTAGAAGAGTTATTCTATAGAGTACCTGAACTTATCTTATTTTGATTGATTTGATAAGTGATTAGAGAATGACACTATTTTCATCTTGACAACAATGCATGAATGTTATGGTTTGGGCCCTATGAGTTATAGGTTTAGTTGTTGGTATGATTATAGTTTGAATAATGTGTATAAAGGAAGGATTTTTATTAGGGTATAGTTGTTTTTAAATGATAAGTAGGGAAGGTCCACAACCTTCTTAGGAAAGTGGATCAATGTGTATAAGTGTAATAATAATATTAACATGAGTTCTCTGTGAATAAACAATTTTCATGCACTTAAAAAGGTGTTCACAATCTAATAAAATGGGTCTAGGTAGAGCTTGGACTTAGATGATATGGGAATAAGGAAGTATTCCCTATGTATTAACTTTAAGGAAACTCAGAAAGAGGAAGTCTTGTTAGGATAATTAGACACTTAGGAGTTAGTTAAGATCAATTTGTTCTAATGTGTCTTTAGGTAAAAGTGTGTTTCTTTAGAATGCCTTTGTAGTTATGTAATTTGATGGTCACAATATGTTCTAGACATAGAGTGATTCAACGACTCATATTCTCCTCAATATTAATGACTATATTGAATCATGGATTAACACCTAATTCATCCATTATCTCTATTCAAAGAGAATGGATGGTAATTTACTAATGATCAATTATGAGAATCTCTCTTGTAAAATAATTTTCTTTTGCATTATTATATTTCCTCAAGTGGCCATGTTGGTTGGGGCCATGGAATGTTTCCTTCTTCACGGGTTTTAACCACGTAAAAACATTGGTTTTATGATATTCGAGCTAGTTGTGTGAGTGATTTCTTAAGGTGTTCATCCTGTGTTGGAATACCCTATTTTATTGAACATGGTATCAAAGCTCGTTTGAAGATCTGCTCCCATTGTAGATCGAAATCTCAAACTTGTGTTGTCTCATTTCTGGGTTCTTGTATTTTTGTCAGATCTAGAGAAATAAAGCAGAAAGTGTTATTTTTTCTACGTATGCTCTTTTATCTACACTTTTATTTGCAGGTTCAACAAATTATCAGAAAAAGAGAAAACTTTTATTTTTTGAATAAGCTAATCGCTATCTAACCCCATTAATGTTGAGATTCATAAATTATTATTTCGAATTTTTGCTTTTTTTTGTGTGCGACCTAGGGAAAATTTTAGGGTATAAATTTCGCCCATGGGCTAATTTTCCATTCTTTTTCCCAAAAAAGATTTTCCATTCTAAAAATTATTCACCCCAATTTCTATAGGAAAAAATCATGTTACCTTAAAAATCGCCAAAATTTTATAAAAAGCTATATAAAATCCTTATAAATTTGAATATTTTAACAAAAATATCGCCAAACATTTATATTTGAGATATAAAGGACCAATAATATTCGCCAAGGTTTCTATCCATGGTGCGACCATGTTAAATGTTTTTTGTAGGAAAAAAAAATGGTTTTTGGAGTAAGCATCCACTTAAAGGCCCAAAACAAACCCTCCTTCATCAAATTTTCTGTAATTTTTGCATTAGCTCACTTGGTCGAAAGATACTTTATTTAATAAGAGGCCTTGAGTTCAAGCCTCTCTTTTTTTAAGTTACATTTTGAAAAAGTTCATGCAACCTTGACTTATCTCGTAAGTTTATTGTAAAGTGCATTTCACTTTTTGAATGAACTTTAATTTATAAAGTAACTTCATTCTATAAGTGATTCCCACTTCGTAAGTATTGGCTTGTAGGTTGTCGATACTAGCTACACATAATTTTTATGGTTAAAACAAAAGTGATTCTCACTTACTCCATAAAAGTGGTTCACTTACTAAGTAACTTATTTGTAAAGTGAAATTATTGGCAAAGTTAGAGAAGGACGTGACTGTTTTTTATTCAACTACCTCATTATGCATCCATCACCACATGGGAAAACTTCTACTTGCTACGTGGCACTTTGGTTATTGTTTATGCATTTTTTTAAAAGGGCATAACTTTCACATCCAAAATCCATTTTCAATGTCATTGTTTTTAAACAACCTAGTTTTTTAAGAGCTTTCCATCCAAATAGTCAGTTTAATATTTTGAATCCATGTTATCATATTATTTTAATATGGCTACTCCAAGTGATGTTTTATTTACCAATACAAATCACTTCTCATGGAAATCCCATATGAATAACGTACTAAGATGTAAAGGATGTGCCAGATTACCTTAGGAAAAGAATGAGGCCCCACAAATTCCAAGAAAAAATCCAAATGGGATAGTAAGAATGACAAAGCATGTGGATTAATAGGAATGGCCATGTCTCCCGATTTATAGTTTTACCTTCAAGGAATTGATGACCTAGATGAAGACTAGGCTAATCTAAAAAATATATTTGGTAAATACAATGTGATTTGATCCCACCATATTGAAAATCAATTAATGACTTTAAGTGTTAATGATTTCCCTTGCATTAAAAATTATGTATCTAAGCTCAAAACACTTAGACTTTTAATTAAATTCTATAAAATAGAACTGAAGGATGACCGATGCATATATGTTAATCTTGGTAGTGCATATTCTATATTTGTATCTACCTTTTATGCCACTAGAGAAGCTCTAGGGGGTGCTTACCAGGCTCCCACTCTTGAGTCTTTATGTGATTCTATGATTAGAGAGAAAGATAAGCTCTTGCAACTTGGAATGATCAACACTGCAAGTACATCTAACAAATACTTAGTGGCCTAGTAGAAAGATAAAACCAAGCATCTAAAGAAGAAACATCCTTGCAAAAAAAATCAAAACAATGGTCCCAAACCCTCTCAACCAACTTCTACTCCCAATGGTGACAAAGGACCAAATTAAAAAAAAGTAAGAAAATTGACTTGCATTGCAATTTGTGTGGGCAAGATGGTCATCTATCATCTAAATGCTTTAAAAAAATGGGAACCTTAGAAGCAATGATGAAGAAGCACAACATCAATCTTGATTCTTATTCTTCTAAGTCTTCATGTCATGTACATGCATTTTTTGTTTTGGGTTTCTCCTTCAATGTAACATCTAGTTCTTCTTTTGATGAGTGGCTTATTGATTCTAGATCATCTTATGATATGGCTAAGGATAAAGCCATTTTTTCATCTCTTAATGAATGTAACACCAAAAAAATAGTTTTTTGTGATGATAGGTGTCTTAGTGTAGTAGGGTTTGGAACAATTCGGGTAGATAATGGTCATTTCAATGATCTATTATTTGTTCCAAGTCTTTCTTGCAACCTTCTATCAGTATATCAAGTCACTCATTCAAGTGAAGGTAAAATTGTAGAGTTTTCACCTCACCAAGTTGTAATCAAAGATTTAAATATATTAAGCATGTCGTAGCAACTTGAATTGTTGATGATATTACCAAGCTGTACAATTTGAAAACTTTTGGTCATCGTCTTTTCCATCACTTTTTGTTTCTCATAGGAATGATGACGAGTGCCTAAAATGGAATATTTTCAGCACTCGTCTATACCATTTGTTCTTATCATTTTCCATTTATAATTTATTTTTTGACACTTCCTTTATCCAATTCAATGTGTTTATCATCAAGGTATAAACCCTTTCCCATATGCCATTATTACGTTACTTTTGCATTATTCTTAAAGGAATTTTTTCCTACATGTACAGATATGTTCGTGAAGAAAAAATACAAGAGTTGTTGCAACACCTTCCTGTTGCAATTCTAAGTGCACCTTCAGCTGCTGCAACTATGGGTATGAGTACGATGTTGCAACTCCGATACAACCATGGACATTGCAATACTAGGAAAACTGCCAACCCCAAACATGTTATCCATTGCTTCGATTTAGAACAATGACTGCAATTCCAAAGAACATTTTCAGTTATTGCAAATCCAAGTCTACCGACTATTGCGATTCAAACATAGCAGTAAAATGTCTAAGCTGATAGATAGGAACATCTGATCCTCATAAGGAAAGTGACAAAGGACAAGTTGGTCACCAAAATAGGAACTCAATCGGCTTGTTGAGTCAGTGGGAGCATGTCCTTTTCTAAATTTTGGGGAGATTTTGTAACTGGATGAACAACTGGATTCTCATGGTTGTCCATCAGTTATATGTATAATTTTAGGATGATAACCATATTGTATAAAAACCTTGGCTCTCTAGAGCTAGAGAGGGAGATTATTCAGACACATATATTCTGCTATTGTATTTTTTCAATTCAGCAATATTAGTTCCTTCTCTTGCTCTCATGAGTGTGTTTATGTCTTGATGATCACGTGATTCTGGTGTGATTAACCCGTACCTTGTCTAAGGGGCTAGCCCCCCCTCCTTAGCTAGGCATTTCCTGTAACAATAGGAGTAGAGGTTAGCATTTTTATACCATTCAATTTATTTCATTTCCGTTTGACTTACATTTGCTTTTCCGTTTGTTGTAACTTCAAATTCATAGTATTATTCACACATTGTAGATGTTATTTTGATTTTTTTTTCACTTCACTTCATAGAATAACTTAATCACTTCAAAATTTATTCTATCATTCATCTTGTTACCAACATTAGATTCAAAAGATAGCATTACAGTTTCTGTATGATTCCATTTTCTAGTTTGAAGCTGAAATTTGATTGTTGATTTAATTTTTCTAAAAGGAAACAACTCTATGGTTTGATTGTTGCAACCCACATATTTTAGCGTCTGTCATACATGATTTCTATTGTTGAAACTCACCTATTTTCTAGTTTTTTTCATCAAGTATTTATGTTATTTAAATTCGTGTGTTATGTCATAGTTGCATCCATTGCTGCAATTTTGATAGTTAAGATTCTTTTTGTGCCACATCTTCATCACTACGACTCACATCACTGCAACTCCGCTTGCAGTTGCACTCTTTATTGTTTTCTTTATGGTAATTTCCATTAGAATGACATCAAATGAATAGACACTTAATTTTTTTCAATAATATAATCCCTTCACCATACTTGAGCAAGTCACCAATAGGACATAACATAAATTTCAATTTTTACAAGTGTGATTTCAATTCATGCAAGAGTGATTTCAATTTCCGCAAGTGTGATTTCAATTCCTACAAGAGTGATTTCAATTTATGCAAGTGTGATTTCAATTCCTGCAAGAGTGATTTCAATTTCCGCAAGTGTGATTTCAATTCCTGCAAGAGTGATTTCAATTTCCGCAAGTGTGATTTCTATTTCCACAAGTGAGATTTCAATCCCTGCAAGTGTGCTCAAATTTATACAAAAATAATTAACATAATTTGGTGACTTATTTAAGTACTGGTGGGCCCGTGATATGACTGATTTTATGACGTTAATTAGATCATTTTTTCCCAATGTGTATATGTGTTTTCATGTTTTAAAGAAGTTTTGGAAGAGTTTTTGTGTCAAAACGCTACGATCCACACCAGGTATGCATAATTCTTGTTTTGCAATGATTTTGAGTTTAAATTAGTATGTTTTTATGATCCCATGATATTAATTCATGTTTTTTATGTCACAGGGAAATATCACAGCTTGTTTTTGCTTCCGACACTCAGTCCGGTACTCCATCCGACACTCAATCCGGTACTCCATCCAACACTCCGTCCTACACAAAAATGATGGGCGATTTGGCGGTTATGGTATTGGAGGCCAACGATGGGTGAATCAAAGACCTGGGTTTTTCTCGTGCTCGTGGCCTCCAGCTACTAAACTATTGACAACTCAATTTGGGTTGTTATGTTGGGCGATTATTGGCTTGCCTCATTTCGACAGTCAGGGCATCTTAAATGCAATTTACTGTTTTTAGAAGAGGATCAACCCTCCAGTGGTCGACCTCTCAGTTCGTAAAGATTATAAATACCACCTCAATGTTTAGACAATAGGGAAGAAGTTCAAGAATAGAGAGTTAGAGAGAAAGACAATTTTTATTGTTATTTTGCCAGAATTGTGTAAAACCTGCGTTTTTAGTTTTAATGGTGAATTCGTGTTGTTGAAGCTCGTGATTTGCATCTGAAGAGTAGCCACGACTTGTTGGGGGGCCCACCAGCAGTCTGGGTGAATATTTAGCTAGATTGCTTGTGAATTTGAGTAGTGTAATTTTTATTTCTTCTATTTTCTATATATGTGTTTTTATCTTCCTTTTATTTACTATGTAATTGTTGTCCATAAGTTTAATTGTTTCAAGTTTCTTTTTGCAGGTTATTATGAAGGATAGTGTAATTAGAACATGACTTTTTAATTGATAGCAGAAAGCTTGCAAGATTAGACACTAACCCTTGTATGTAATTAGAAGATAGCTAGAATTTCTACATCCTAAAATAGAGTCTAAAACAGAGTAGAACATAATTAATAGTTTCTTTGACAAATTTCGATGGATGGATAATTGTTAGTTTAGTTTTTATTTATAGTTTGTTGATTTAATTGTTATTTAATTTGCTTATCTAGTTTTCTTATTTATTTCTTAGTTTTCTTATCTTGTTATATGCTAAAGTAGAAATAGGATTTAAGATTCTGTCTTTATGAGTGTTTTCCAATTGCAATTCAATTTGTTAAAATAGGATTTGTTTAATTTATTTCATGCAATTTCTTTCTTAGATCTAAGTTGCAATTTCAATTCATAATTAGATATTGAGTTTAGTGTAGTATGAGTTTGCTTCAAGTAGTCTAGAGTGCAGTTAAAATTCATAGAATAACATCTTTATATTGTTAATGGTTAATGCACGATTGAAAAATCACATGGATATGTGGGATAATTGATGTTGTTTCCACAATGGCCAAGTTTTCACTGGATTGCCTAATTCACACTTTTCACTTTTCTATTGAAGTCAATATCGAGTTTATCCCTCTTGAATTATCGTTCATTGTTAAATGCCATCATGATATTATAAGACACCAGAGACATTCACATAACCATCCGCACTACATTTGAGCTTTCTTGCTTTCATAAATTAAAATATAGTTTTCTTGCTGTTGTAGGATAGATAGTCTTCTTGCTTTGGTAGATTAAAGGATAGTTTGTTTATCATAGGTTAAATATTAGTTGTTAATTTCTTTTATCATCATAATGCTTTCAATTCAGTAGATTTCCTTTTGTAAATTAGAAATAGTTGTGAAGTTTAAATTAAGAATAGAGTTCACTTGTTTCTTAGCTTAATTAGTTGCTTATTGATTAGTTTACTTGATGTAGAAGTTATCCTAGGTTAGTTAGTTGTTTATTTTCTTTAATAGTGTAGTTGCTTGTTCATTTTCTTGCTTTGATAGGGTAGTTGCTTGTTCATTTTCTTGCTTTGATAGGGTAGTGCTTATTGAATTTGAGTAGGTTAATTAAAGTAGTTTGTTGTTGCCATTGCTTATTAGGTAGATAGTTTGTTTTTGCTTATTGTTATGATTGAACTAGTTTTCTTTAAGTAGGGTTTTCATTTTCTTTCTTAGAACTATCCTTCGATCTTTTATCCAAAGGTTACTTAGGGTACATAGTTTGAGTTTCTTGGTAGGGTTTGATCATTAGTAGTCTTTGCTTGAATAGGTTAGCCCTTAGATATCCACTTCCTTAGTTAAGACTATACTACCTCCAACCCTTCTACCTTGGCATATATATTGCTACAAGTCTAAGTTTACTTACCCCAGGTTGAAAATTTAATTGAGGGTTTTTAGTGTGTTTTTAGTTCATATAGAACACCCATCATTTTTGGCGCCATCGCTAGGGAGTTGTCTCAAGGTAGGAAATAGTTAGGAAATAGATCACTTTTAAACCTTAGCATTAGTTTGGTGGCGGGGGAACTTTAAGACGAGAGGTAAAAACCTGCACATATGCTATAGAAGGTTCCCCCAAACCCAATGGTAGTTTTTATTTTTGTTTTTGTTTGATTTCATGAACAGACCTAGAGACCCAAAAGGTAGATACATTAAATTTAATTCAGACCTTTCAACCAAGGTTCATTCCGACCTTTTTAGGGGGAGGAACGTTCCACTCACAAACTCCACAGACCGATACCGAAAAACAGGAGTTAGCTCAACCCAAAGAGCTAAAGTTGTCTCTGAAGAGACTAAGATAGGAAGCACTATAGAATAGAAAATTGAAGAATCAATAATAGTGGGACAGGAGGCAAGACCACTCGAGCCTTCCGCAGAACCAAAAAATACAACCTTTGTTTTCTTACCACCATCAGGAGATCCTAACTTTGTGGACATCATCTTTGTGTGAACCAAGTTTTATCAAATGGAAAGATGAACTCAGAAGCAACCATGATCCCGAGGGAACTTTCTCAAATCCTAGTAGCAGTCGGGATTTCTTCTTTTGAAGAAGAACATATTTTGGCAGCAACCAAAAGTATATCTACCTCTCCATAAATATTAGAATAATCAAGGTCGTATGAGCTACAAAATTATTTTCCTTGTCAAACTGCGAAGGAAGATGACAAATTATGGACTACATCCAATGGAGAGCAATCATTAAGACCTGATATTGAGAAGTTCTCAACATCCATCTCAACAGATCCTTTATGTACTCCAGAAATCAATCATCCAGAAGAAAAGGATCTGCATAATATGATGAAGGAGAGCACATAAATTACTGTTGATGAACATCAAGATTACATTGAAATTTGGTTTCAAGAGGTCATAAGTCCACAATACTATTCTCTTCTTCAACACCTTTTGATGCCAAAACAAGTAGGTTGGTTGGTTCTTCATATCCAGGTAATCACTTCAGTAAATTTTTCATATATGGATATGAGTATGTTTCTTATCTTTCTCCACACATGGTTACACTGGAAGAGTTCTTACACTTGAATACAATTTTTCCCTTTCTTCTTAGGTAGGGTAGGATAGTAAATAAAAGTTGCATGTTGTTAGTTTAGCTTAAAGTCTTATGCAACCTCATTTTACATTTTATTTTAATAAAATAACTATGAGATACATGTTCCTATGACTTGATCTCATTGATCTCATTAGTTTATTATATTTTAGAGTGTGGTTTTTGCAAACAGTTTTAGATATCTCTGTAGGTATTTATATCACCAAGGCTAGACAATTCCAAGGAAATATAAAAGAAGGATTTTCTTCAAAACATTGCTATATTTGAACCTTGTTGTCTGCTAAGCATCAAATGAATAATGACTTGCTGTAATTAGCCATATTTTTGCAAAGAATTTCATCTTGTTTTTCTCAAGGCATCTTAAATAACAGTTGCTTTTGAACCTTCACCACTATATAAGGAAGTGACACTGTAACCATCAAGATTAGAGGTCTCTCATACAGTTTCTCCAAGAAACCTGAGTAAGTGAGTAAAGTATCTTTATTAAAGAGTAACAAGGAGGTATGATTAGTGGTTAGTCATGGAAACATCACAATAACTTACAAAAGAAGAAAGTTAGTTGAGCCTAGAGATACCTTTCTATTCTTTCTCAATGGTACCATCCACTACATACTAAATAGCTTGATTATATCATATATTTAGATAGGCCACGTTCGCTTAAGTACCCCTTACATAAGGATAATCACTAAGGAATATAACGGAAATTCATCCTCCAACATAAATACCATCCCAATAAAAATAAATAAAAAGTTGTTTTCAAAGTTGTCCCCCCATCTTCTTGCATAAAACAATCTTATACTAAAATCTTAAAAGATGGAGGGCCAATCTCTGAGGGTGTAAGAGGCTAACCCGTTGGGATACTGAATAGGTCTATTGGCAGCGGGTACTGGCCTGTGGTATGACTAGGTAAACCCGCCGAAGTACTGAACAGGCTTGCTGGTAGCAGGGCATTCTACATAGAGAGGATGATAATCTGACAAAAAATAAATAATAAATTTAAAACTTGTCCTGATGTATGACATTACTTGCAGACAAAGCTGACATGAAGTATGTATGGTTAATCTAAGGTTAATGAACTCCATAAACTTTCCATTGGGAACTAACTCGAAGACTATATTGAAACTCTCTTGCCTACCTCTTCTTATCTATATATAGAATCTCTTATCCTATAGGTGGGGCCATCTTCTAACCGTCTCGTCAGACCAATATGTGAAATTTATCTTTACAATTTACAAACTGTGAATCTTCGACTATCAGGAAAACTGACTGGTTTCCTATACTTTTGATTGTGAGGTGTCACAATACTTAGGTGTGGGGGAGGGGTTCATGAGTTGACAAATGATCATTTCCTAGAGAAGTAAATCTTTGTAAAAAAAATTGTATTATTTTCATGATACAGGTTATTACATCAACAATCATTTTATTTCTTCGAAATACTAATTCCATGAGTGTTATAAATTGTTGTACATTTCCTTAACAAACCACTTAACTGGTTTATTATCGTTACAGACTATTCATTTACTTGCCTTATAAAATGCGAGATAAATGAATGGATTGTGTGAGCGCGATAGCATACCAAATAATAATGGAACACTCTTATCCTTCATGTGCTCCTATTCACTGCGTTCGTGGTCTCTGAGGAATCAATTACCTCAGCCACGAAGCTCCCAAGAGTTGGAGACCGTTGGTTTAAAGACCACCAGTTGCTAAGAGCAAGCTATAATAGGGTTTTCAAAACTGAATTTCAGAACATATCTGGAGATAAGGGATACTCCAAGGAGTGGATAAAAGAGGAGCTAATCAATCCTCTCATAGTCATCACCATATTGATCACATGTGAAGATAGATATTCTTTCTTTAAAGCCTGTCACTTTCGATTATTAGCTCACTTTCAGTTCAATAAGCCATTGAATTTTCCCTTTTACTTCTTAAAGAGTCTTGAGAGGATGTCTTCCCATGTGAGGAATTATATAACCAATCCCCATAACAACCTATTTCACCACGGCCTTATCAAACTACTTGTCTTAGCTAAGTTGGAAAAATAAGGGAAAATGTGGGATGAGTTCATTTACCAATTTGCAAACCCTCATCTTACAATCAAGACTAGCAAGAAGACTCTTGATCTAGGGACTGCTACTCCACCCAAACCCTCATGCTCAAGATATTCCTCTACTGGGCCAAAAGTCCAAGAAACTTGTTGATACCCCTGCAGCCTCATCAGGCAAGAAGACCAAGAAGCCTATTTCTAACCCCCCTCTAAAATCAGTAAAGACCAAGAAGCCTATTTCTAATTCATGGCATGAGGACGTGTCATATATTTGGTCTGGGGGGGGTTTCCTGAGCTAAAAAAATGCTAAGCACTACCCATTTGTATAGCAAACTCATGAGAAAGAGGAAGTAGGATTTCTGTCAAAATTCTGTCATACTGTCTTTTTACAGTGTCTTGGGATATTATATCAGCAGTTGTTTGTATTGGTATGCTAAATTATATACTTCTGACATCATTGTGTGTGTTATAAGCTTACTGTGCATTTTTTTTATGTTTATAGAAGGCTGATTATACTTAACTACTCTTTGTGACAAACGCAGAGCGATAAGAACTGCTAAATACTTACTGCCATCTGTATTACAAGCTTATGAAAAGAGGAACAATTGTTTGAATTGTTACAGATCGATGAAAGGAAACAAAAATTCTCCTGTTCACCATGCCTACCAGTACAAACCAAGCCTTTTCTTAGTATATGTCATTTCTGTCAGTCACCAGTGATCAAATTTACTCTTTCATGTGATTGATAGGGTTATTAGGTCAAATTGTTATATTTTCAAAATACAATTATCAAATAAAATTTGACATCTCTTGGTTGTAAAATGGTCATTTGTGTGTCTAGGTGTCATTACTACTCCCTCCACTCATCCAAGGTCATAAATTTTCATCATGGTCATGTCATCATTCCTTGTCATAAATTTTCAAATGATTGTCTTGATCAAAGTTCTACTTCAAACCCGGTTTCTGAATTAAGGAAGATGAATTTGACAAAAGTGAAAGTTTTTTTTGTCAATCATATAACAAGAAACAAAAACCTCCTTCATTCTATGCACATGTGTTATTATTTGAGAGAAATTCTACAAATACAGTCGCTATAGGAGGGTTTCTGCACATTTGGAAAGCTTGACTTCAAGTTAGTTTTTTAGAGGTTTGGAGAAGGCAATTGTTGTGCTTTGTGGTTCCATTGTGTAGAATACATCATAAAATTTCCAACCATATCACTTTCAACCCAAAAATCCTCTGGGAAGGCCTCCAAACTCCCTCTCAAAGACCATGCTGCGCTTCTGCAAATTTTGAGTAACCAACTTCAAGCTGGGATTCTAAACAAATGTGAAAGTAATTGTGAAACATGGAGGAGTTTTTTGTTCATAACATACCAAAACACAATAACCTCTCTCAGTTTTTGAATATACTTTATTTTTTGGTATATATTCAATTCTCTTAGAGGCCTAGCTGTTCAGAAAATAAAACACTATGTTTTTTCTCTTTTAGTCATGATTTCTTTTTGTGTTTTCCTAACAACTGGAAGTGATTTTTTGAAAACCAAGAGATTTTTTTATCAAGTACATATTCAAAAACAAAAACCTCTCTCAGTTTTTACACAGGAGTTACTTTCGTGTAGTTACAGGTGTCACTTTGATACCTATTTTTCACAAGTTCGCCAGGCCAAAATTGTTGCGCTTCTGGGAAATCAATTTTGGAACTAATTTTGCAGAGGTAAAATTGTTGTTTTGCATGGTTTAAATGATCAAAGATATAATATACATCTCAAGGATTCCTCACATGTCATCAGAAGCCTCCAAAAACTCCAAACCCTCCAGTTCAAACTTAGATAGCATGAAACACTGAGTCGTCATTTACGCCATGATAACGTTGTCCTACAAGACAAGATGAATTCTCTACTACATTTTGTTAATGATATGATTGCCACCAATAATAGTCTCTGGATGCAATTGAAAAATAAAAAAAGGCCCAAGACAAAATCCCATGGACAAGAGGGAGAAGCTTCTAAAGCTAATCCACCCCCTCCTTTATAAGTTTAGTCATGAAGGGCAATTTCTTTTTGTTTACAGTGGGACCTGCAAAATCTTAGGTGTGGGGGTAATGTTGGGCTCATGATATGACCGATTTTGTGACGTTAATTAGATCCTTTTTTCCGAATGTGTATATGTGTTTTCATGTTTTAAAGAAGTTTTTGAAGAGTTGTTGTGTCAAAACGCTATGATCCACACTAGGAATGCATAATTCTTGTTTTGCAATGATTTTGAGTTTAAATCAGTGTGTTTTTATGATCCCAGGAGATTAATTCATGTTTTGTATGTCACAAGGAAAAATCGCAGCTTGTTTTTTCTTCCGACACTCAGTCTGGTACTCCATCCAGCACTCAGTCTGGTAATCCATCCGACACTCTGTTCGACACTTTGTCTTGCACAAAAATGATGGGCAATTTGGAGGTTATGGTATTGGCAGCCAACGATGGGAGAATTCTAGACATGGGTTTTTCTCGTTCTCGTGGTCTCCAGCTACTAAACTCTTGACAACTCAATTTGGGTTGTTATGTTGGGAAATTATTGGCTTGCCTCATTTCGACAGTTAGGGCATCTTAAATGCAATTTACTGTTTTTAGAAGAGGATCGAACCTCCATTGGTTGACCTCTCAGTTTGTAAAGATTATAAATACCACCTCAGTGGTCAAACAATAGTGAAGAAGTTCAGGAATAGAGAGTTAGAGAGAAAGACAATTTTTATTGTTATTTTGCCAGAATTGTGTAAAACCTGCATTTTTAGTTTTAATGTTGAATTTGTGTTGTTTAAGCTCGTGATTCGCATCTGAAGAGTAGCCATGACTTGTTGGGGGGCCCACCAGCAGTCTGGGTGAATATTTATCTATTTTGCTTGTGAATTTGAGTAGTGTAATTGTTATTTCTTCTATTTTCTGTATATGTCTTTTTATCTTCTTTTTATTTACTGTGTAATTGTTGTTCATAAGTTTAATTGTTTCAAGTTTCTTTTTGCAGGTTATTATGAAGGATAGTGTAATTAGAACATGACTTTTTAATTGATATGAGAAAGCTTGCAAGATTAGACACTAACCGTTGTATGTAATTAGAAGATAGCTAGAATTTCTACATGCTGAAATAGAGTCTAAAACAGAGTTAAAATGGAGTAGAACAAAATCAATAGTTTCTTTGACAAATTTCGATGGATGGATAATTGTTAGTTTAGTTTGTATTTATAGTTTGTTGATTTAATTGTTATTTAATTTGATTATCTAGTTTGTTTATTTAGTTCTTAGCTTTCTTATCTTGTTATATGTTGAAATAGAAATAGGATTTAAGATTATGTCTTTATGAGTGTTTTCCAATTGCAATTCAATTTGTTAAAATAGGATTAGTTTAATTTATTTCATGCAATTTATTTCTTAGATCTAGGTTTCAATTTCAATTCATAGTTAGATATTGAGTTTAGTGTAGTATGAGTTTGCTTCAAGTAGTCTAGAGTGCAATTAAAATTCATAGAATAGCATCTTTATATTGTTAATGGTTAATGCATGATTGAACAATCACATGGATATGCAAGATAATTGATGTTGTTTCCATAATGGCTAAGTTTTCATTGGATTGCCTAATTCACACTTTTCACTTTGTTATTGAAGTCAATATCGAGTTTATCCCTCTTGAATTATCGTTCATTTTTAAGCGTCATCATGATATTATAAGACACCAGAGACATTCACATAATCGTCAACACTACATTTGAGCTTTCTTGATTTCATAAATTAAAAGATAGTTTTCTTGTTGTTGTAGGATAGACAGTCTTCTTGCTTTGGTAGATTAAAGGATAGTTTGTTTATCATAGGTTAAATATTAGTTGTTAATTTCTTTTATCATCATAATGCTTTCAATTAAGTAGATTTCCTTTTGTAAATTAGAAATAGTTGTGAAGTTTAAATTAAGAATAGAGTTCACTTGTTTCTTAGCTTAATTAGTTTCTTATTGATTAGTTTACTTGTTGCAGAAGTTATCCTAGGTTAGTTAGTTGTTTATTTTCTTTAATAGGGTAGTTCCTTGTTCATTTTCTCGCTTTGATAGGGTAGTTTCTTATTGAATTTGAGTAGGTTAATTAAAGTAGTTTGTTGTCGCTATTGCCTATTAGGTAGATAGTTTGTTTTTTCTTATTGTTATGATTGAACTAGTTTTCCTTAAGTAGGGTTTTCATTTGATTTCTTATAACTATCCCTTAGTAGGGTTTGAGTTTCTTAGTAGGGTTTGATCATTAGTAGTCTTTGCTTGAATAGATTAGCCCTTAGATATCCACTTCCTTAGTTAAGACTATACTACCTCCAACCCTACTACCTTGGCATATATATTGCTACAACTCTAAGTTTACTTACCCCAGGTTGACAATTTAATTGAGAGTTTTTAGTGCATATAGAACACCCATCAAGTACGAGTCTTTTAATTGAGACATTAAAAGTGATACAATGCCATAAGTCCAACAACACTCTTCTTGCATAGATTGTGCATGACAATTCACAATTTCCATACAAGCCTCATATTGATAAATTAAATTTACAACTCTTCATTTGCTTGCTAAATTAATTAGAAAGTAATTTAAAATTCCATCAAATGACTTGAATTTTTTTTGGCATGAGCAATTTATTCATTTAAACTATCACTCATAGCAAAAACTATGCAATCAAAATATGGTGATTGGTCTTCCTCTTGTTTCTTGTAGAGATGGTGTTTGTGCCAGTTGTTTTCTCAACAAACATCATCGGTACAATTTTGACAAAGATGCCTCTTGGCATGCCTCAACTCCTTTTTAGCTTGTTCACAATTATTTGTGTGGTATGATTTCTTCTCATTCTTTCTCTGGATGCAATTACTTATTAACCTTCATTGATGACTTCTCTAGACACACTTGGGTTTACTTCTTAAAACTTAAGAGTGAAGTTTTTGACATGTTTTTGGCTGACAAGGCTCTTGTAGAAAAAAAATCTGGACATCAACTACAAAGTTTAAGAACAAATAATGGTGGTGAACACACGAACAAAACATTTACAACCTACTACATTGCATAGGGAATTCAAATGCAACATACTATGCCATATACACCAAAACAATAAGTTATTGAGAGAAATAATCACACATTGAAGGAAATAGCTAATTGTATGATCCAATCCAAGAGTTTAAGTCTTCATTATTTGGCAGAAGCCATTAATTGTGTAAATTACATAGTAATTCACACTCCCACAAAGGCTTTAAAAAATATAACACCAGAAGACACATGGAATAAACTTAAGGAATATGTAAGCCCCTTATATGTATTTGGTAGTGAATCATGGGCTCACATTCCTAATGATAAAAGGAAAACATTACAACCTAAAAGTTAAAATCTCATTCTATCTTCATCCTATGAGCCATATTTGACATTTGTGCCGTCTTCTTGTCCTATTATAGTTTCTTATTCAAATGATGAAAATGAGGATGAGAATTCACCTCCACCTTTTCACCTTCCTCCATATGATTCCATTGAACAAAACCTATAACAACAACATCACTTCCCAAATGGGTCCATTCAACACGAGAAGCAACTGGTGATCTCACAGGTGATCCTATAGATCATTGTCCTACACATTCACAATTCCAACAAGACACTTATCTTTTGGATCAAGTTTCAGAGACTCGTGATCCAAATACATGTACATAATCTTATGTCCATCCAAATCGGGACACAACAATGGATGAAGAATATCATTCTTTAATGGTGAACGATACTTGGGATCTTGTACCTCTTCTTAAAGGAATAAAACTTGTAAGATGTAAATGGGTGTATAGAACTAAGTATGCATCATATGGAAGTGTTGAAATACATAAGACCCAATTAGTAGCCAAAGGATTCTCTCAAGTTGACTAAATTGACTACAATGAAACATTTTCCCCATAGCCAAAATGAATTACATCTTCCTTGTTCTATCCCTTACTACCTCACATAGATTGGAGGTCCATCAACTAGATGTTAAATCCACCTTCTTGCATGGGGATCTACAAGAATAAAATTACATGGAATAACCTATTGGATATGTTCAAAATGATTCCACCTTAAGTAATCACTCTATGGTCTTAGGAAAGATCCTCGAGCTTGGTATGCTGAAGTGGATAGTTTTCTTCCTAACAATGAATTTTCTAGATGACATTCTAACCCTAATATCTATTCCAACAAAGTAGGAATCCATCTCATAATACTTGTAATTTGTGTTGATGACCTTATCCTCACTAGTAGTGACCCTAAAATCTAAACCCATGTAAAATCCAGCCTCAAGAAGAAATTTGAAATGAAAAAATTAGGATATTTTCATTATTTCCTTGGCCTCCAAGTATTGCAAAATAAGGAAGGTATTTCCCTTTCCCAGTCTAAGTATGCATGTGAACTTCTTCATTGCTTTCACATGGAATGTTCTAAACCAACCCCTTCTTCCTTCTAGTCCAGAGTCAAACTTGTTTCCACTTGTACTACTCTTGAACTCAATGCCACTTTATTCCATTAGTTAGATGGTAGCCTCTTATATTTGACTCCTATCCATCCTGATATTTCCTTTTATGTTTTCCTTGTTGCTTGGTATATGCAAACACCCCATGAAATCCATTGGAAATAAGAAAAAGGGATACTTCGGTATATCTGAGGTATAGATCAATTTGGGATACATTATAGTTCAGGGGGGGGTCCTTGGTTGGCTTCACTGATCCGGATTGGGTTAGAAACCCTCATAATAGAAATTCTGTTGCAGGTTATGTTTTTCAGCCTTGGTTTTGGACCTTTCATTTGGGCTTGTAAGAAACAACAAGTTATTTATCTTTCTTCATCAAAAGTAGAGTACCGAGCAATATTTAATGCAATTCAATAAGCCTCATGGATTTGAAAGATACTTAAATTATAGTTTGGATTCTATCAACAACATCTGACCATGATTTGGTGCGAAAATACGAGTCCCATCAAGATGACCAAAGATCCAAATCAACATCAACACAACAAACACATTTAGCTACAAATGAACTTCATTAGAAATCTCATTCATGACCAAGTTCTTGAAGTTATCTTTTTCCCTATAGAAGATCAAGTTGTATACATTTTCACAAAGTCTCTTACATAAGAAAAGTTTTCTAAACTTCGATCTATGTTAAAATTTCAAGAAGTTGTCAATAAGGGGGGATAGGCTCTAATGCCTCCTTCATTCTCTTATTGTGTCACCTTTGTAAATCCTTTAATCCTATCCCAAGTTGTTCTTATGGGGGGATGTTAGGATATTTAGACACTTAGGAGTTAGTTAAGATCGACTTGGTCTAATGTGTCTTTTGGTAAAATTGTGTTTCTTTAGTATGCATTTTTAGTTATGTAATCCAATGGTCATGATATGTTCTAAACATAGAGTGATCTGAAAGCTCATATTCTTCTCTATCTTAATGGTGATATTGATCCATGACTAAGCACCTAATTGGTCAATGATATCTATTTAAAGAGCATGGAGGGTCATTTGTTTATGATCAATTGTGAGAACCTCTTTGGTAAAATATTTATCTTTTACATTAATATATTGCCTCAAGTGGCCACATTGGTTGGGATCGTAGATTATTTCCCTCTTCAAATATTTTAACCATGTAAAAACACCGGTGTTATGATATTTGATCTAATTTTGTGAGTAGCTTCTTAAGGTGTCCATATTGTGTTGCAATACCATGTTTTGTTGAACAAGTCCTCTTGTGTAGAAAGGGTCCTTGTAGAATTATAAACAGGGATGATTTTAAGGATGGAAATTTATTTTAAAATGTAGAAACCTTGGCGAATGTTACTAATCCTTCATATGCCAACTATAAATGTTTGGCGATATTTTTGTAAAAATATTCAAATTTCTAAGGATTTTATATAGTTTTTATAAAATTTTGGCGTTTTTAAAGGTAAAATAATTTTATCCTATAGAATTTGGGCAAATCATTTTTAAAACATTGAATCTCGTTTTTGGAAAAACCATGGAAAATTAGCCCACGAGCGAAATTTAGCCCCTAAAATCATCCCAATTTATAAATACGAGGCCCTAGAACTTAGTGTAGTCTTGGCATGAGTTTTCTCTACAAGCTTGAGCATCTATTAGCCTTAAACTTGGAGATTTTTACTTCTGAACATTTTTTGGAGATCAACTTGAGGGATGTTTACCTTAGTTGTTTTTGGGGAGACTCTTGATTTTTCTAGAAAAAACTTAGAAAAATTCCTAATAAAAAACCCAATGAATTTTTGTGTTTTGCATGATCGATATTTTTGAGCGATACAACTTGTATCGCACGGAATATATTTTTGTGTGACACAAAATATTTCATTGAAAATAATATTCTTGTGACACAACGCCATCACCAAAGAAGGAAAAGAAGAGAAGAGAAGATAAGGAAAGAGATGAAGACTTGAAAAGTTTTTTTTTAATTTCCCAAAAAAAACTTAGCAAAAGTTTGCATATCTCGCAAAACATATTTATGTACGATACACTATGTATCACATAAAAATAATCTTCATGTGATACAATGTTTATTGCAAAAAAATAATCTTTGTGTGATATAGAGTGTATCACACAAAAATAATTGTTGTGCGATATGGTGTGTATCGCACAAAGAAAATATTTGTGCAATATAGAGAAGATTCCAAAGAGGAAGATGAAGAAGGAAAAGATTTAGAAAAACTTTGAATAATTTTTGTGTGTCACATAAGCTAAAGGTTGTTGTGATGTGATGTATCACACCAAAATGAAGTTGATGTGATACACCGCAAGGGTGAGAAACTTAGTCAAATGTGACAAAGGAAGGCACATAAAGCTTATCGCAAGAAAGGAAAATTTGTTGTGATGCGATGTATCAAACCTAAATAAAGTTGGTGTAATACATTGTAAGGGGAATATCTATTGAGATACATGATAAGTAGGAAAGAAAAATAAAGAAATAAGAAGTTTAAAAATTTTGTGAATTTTGGTGCAATACACCGCACGAAAGGTATTTCGGCGCGATACAGTGCAACTAAAGGAGAGAATAAACATAGATGACAAGAGAAGAATATGGAGAAGGAAGAAGAAGAAGAAGAAGAAGATGAAAAGAATGATAAAATTTAAAAGTGTGTGATGTCATGTATCGCACCAATATGTTTTGGGTGTGATACATTGCATGATTTAAATTTTAAAGATGCAGCATATCGACGCATGAAGATTTATTTGGTGCAATAATAGGTTCCACAACTAACATTATTTTTGTGTGACATACCATATAAGATAAACTTTGGAGGCGTGTTATTTTACAAGGATAAAATTTTATGGGATGCAATAATCCATATCGTGGGGAAAATAAGTTGGTGCGATACACCGAAGAGAAGAATTTTCTCAAAAGGAATGAGATCTTCGTACAAGTTGGGACATTTCACTGTATGATATCTAGCATGTCATTATATGATGCCATGTAGGATCAAGGACCATGTAGGCATGATGATGGCATCAAGTGAAGAAGGTAAAGATATTTAAAAGGCCATAACTTCTTGGTGAGAGCTTGGAATTGAGTAAGAGTATAATCGTTGGAAATATCTTAGGGAGTAGAATTGGCTTATGAGCTTAGAATGTGAATTAGTGTTGAATTAAGGAAAATTATTTTAGTAGGAAACAAAGAAAATTTATTACCCCATGCCCTCATTTAAACACATAGGGGATTAGGTATGTTACAAGCATTATCAGAGTCGTGGTTCAAAAATTGGAGCTACATGGGCCAAGAATTAAACCATTGGTTGCAACACTAGGGGTTGTATGAGTTGAAATAAGTGAATGAACTTGTTGTTTGTAGAATATTTTTCAATTATGATTGATTCTTATGTAAAGGCAATGTCCATGTTGAAGGTTCTGCAATTTTAATTACTGAGTTGGGTGGCTAGTTATAAGATGAACTGAGCACCTGGAGAGATAGAAACCCTATTGATTTATGAAGCTTATTATTTTTCTTTGCATATGGTTTTAATGCATCATGTTTAAGGTATTAACCTTTTCCTTATGATGGTTTTGGTGTTGGAGATCACTAATAAAATGAAATTGTCATATGACTTCTAGGAAATAGTCTAATTGATGTAAAATAATCATCTTGGTTGGTACATTGTATTGCTAATGGGACTTAGTAGGTAACACTCAAAAAAGGGTTAAGTATCATGCGACCACGAGGTATCCACTTAGTCAACCTATGAAATAGCACCTGTGTTCATGGGATATTAAATAATACCTCTAATTTCACTAGATATAGATAAATACCTCCAAAAACATTTTTTTAACCTTCCCTCCCAATACATCTTTCTAATAAAAATAACCCTTATTTTTTTCTAGATATCCCTTGTTTTTAACCAATACCCCTTTTTATACCCACAAATACCTATAAACCTCTGAATACCCCA
Organism: Picea engelmannii; assembly: GCA_009831015.1. Classification (NCBI taxonomy): domain Eukaryota; kingdom Viridiplantae; phylum Streptophyta; class Pinopsida; order Pinales; family Pinaceae; genus Picea; species Picea engelmannii. The sequence continues at coordinate 55,172 of ML797224.1, read as the reverse complement.
CATGCCCCCCCCAATACCTACAATATATTGAATCTATTTTTTACACTTTAAAACCCCCCTTTATCAATGAACGTGACAAGATATTGGTCAACAAGGTGAATTTTGTTATTCCTAAAGAAGAATGTATATGTATGATTTCCTAAGTGCATGGATTCTGATGTGGATGCTTGCATGAGTCATACTATGGAGCACAAAATAGTGCTTGCTATATTTTGGGTAATACTATTTTTACCTAGTTTAACCTTATCTTGTTATGTTTTGCAGCACTTGGAATAATAGTCTGAGTAGGCTATAAGTCACTCCTTGGAAATAGTTAATGCTCATGCAACAAGTGAGAAAGAATGTTATATATGACCTGATATATGACATGTTTTCTCTTTTCATTGATTAATGTATGAAAGAGGGAAACGTTTGAAACTTGCCATCAGAATGATGGTAAAATTTCATAAGACATTAATTTCAAGACTATATTTAATAATAATTGCTGTCAACTTGTTGAGAAAATATTATGGACATTCTAGCGTAGTCCTTGGAAATGAAAGAACATTATAAGATACTAATTTTGATTAACAAAAATGTTACCAACTTAATGAGAACTCTCTAGAGTTATGCGTTTTTTAGAGGTCACATTTAATGATTGTTTTTACCTTTTTTTTGAAAAGAGGTGCCACTAGTGTCACTCTTTATTTATTTATTTATTTGTTTTTTTCAGGGTTAGAGACAACATTTTGCAACCATGACTTGAAATATTGTAAAATAAAGCCTTAAAACCAAGCTCCAAATTGAAAAGTGGTGCTAGTAGTAGCATCCTTTTCTTTTCAAATGTAACATCCCGCTCTGGCACACTGACAAAACTTATTCTTTGAGGACACTTGCTCGCAAGTGATCTGGATTTTTATGATGATGAACCACTTAACCTTGATGATGATGCATCATGATTGATGACAAGATGTTTTAGTATTGCTATATACAGGTGCTATTGACTCAGTTTCATTGAGTGTGCAGGGTTTCGGACCTTGAGGATGCAGAGGTATCGGTGGAACTCCCTTGGACTCTGGATTGAGTCAGGGAGTGGGCTATTTGAGTTGTTTTCATTTACAGTGATATTGTGTGGTTTTGATGATATGCTATTGATTTCATGATATGTTGTTGACATGATCTGACATGATGGTTGA
>ML797224.1:22199-33759 GCA_009831015.1 Picea engelmannii | reverse complement strand
TGAAGTATAATGCATTTTTACTTTCGGCAATTTAATGTTATTGATGTTGAAATGGTAGAATTGTTAAAGCGTTTTATATTCGACAGTTTATTGTTATTGGTGATAATATGATGAGATTGGTTGGCATTATAGTTTGCAATTTCATTCCGCAATGATATTGTAGAGTTGTTTATATTCTGATCATGTGTCACTTTAGTTAGGATGTCATGTGTTTTTGCATTGATATGAATTAGGTGATGTTGTTAATTTCTTATTTGTTAAAACGAAAAAAAAAATTCCCATTGTACTTCGCTATTCATAGACATAACGAAGGGGTCGTTACATCAAAACTAAAATTATAACTTCTTTGAAACCATGGTCTGAACAATTGGAACTGTTCCAACTAAAATATTAAAATCAATCCTCAAATTTAAAAGTGGTGCTACAAATAGCACCCTTTTGTTTTATGGGAGGTTAAATTTGCAACTAATTTGAAACCATGGCCTTAAAAATAAATAACATTGAAAGCAAAATTTTAAAATTAGCCTTTGAATTGAAAAGAGTTATTAGTAGTAACTCCCTTTCTTTTTTTGGGTTCAAAATTGCAACACTTTTTAAACCGTGACCCAAAAAATCAACACTGTTGAAAATAAAATCACCTATGCATATTCACTACACCCTTATCATCCCTTCCAAAAATTTTAATTAAAAAAAAAACACTGTATTTTAAGAAAATTATTAAAAAAACAACGTAACCATGAATTTAAAAATAAAATTAAAATTAAAACACACTTAAAAAATAAAATAAGAGTAAAATTAAAAAAAGGTTAAAAAAATTAAAAATAAATTAAGAAAAAACAAACTTATAAAAAAATTACAAAAAAATATAAAATAAATTTTAATCTCTATTCTGGAAACATATTGCCAAACTGACATTTCTTCTAAAGCCTTTTCAATCTCTGCAAGTCTTTCTTCTAGATTTTGTGGAGAAATCATACAAAATTTATACTGTGGTCTGTTATATTCTCCCTAATTTAGTGGATCAAGAGGAGTTTGATATCCCGAGTCACTAAATTCTGAATCAGTATCAGAAAGAGAGTCACTGCTAGAGAATTTTGATGGGTCTATATATCTAATTTCTCCTTCTGGGCAACGTAAAGGAGAAAAAAAACAAATATCCCACCATTCAGGATCTAGATCTCCAGTGAATAAAGATGGAATCTGTTTTTATTTTTATTTTTGTTAGGACATTCATTGGCCCAATGTCCTGGTTTTTGGCAATTATAACAAACGATCTTCTTGGAAGGGGTTCTTCTTTTCTTCAGATAGGGAATCTTATGATGCTTGGGATTATATATTTTTTCATATTTCTTCTTTTCTAGATCCCATCTAGACTTGAAAGTGTGGAACTTTCCTTTCCCCTTGCAATGACATTTAGAAGATTTAACAGTTTGGTGTGCTCTGTTGAAAGCACCATATCCCCATTCAGGCATATCTCCTATTTCTCTGCACAGAGAAGGAGTGAACATGTGCTTGAATCTTTTGAAATATTTAGTCACCCTTTTTGCAAGACAATGTTCTTGGATGACAATATTTATAAGCTTGTCTATCATTGCTAAAGACATATATCTGGTATTAATATTTTTATCTTTGAAAGACTTCTCTACTACATCAGGTATGCACCGAGAAAGCTACAGACATAATATTTGATATATGTTGGGTCATTCATATGGCATGACTGGATTAGAAATATTAAAATATAACAATAATATTCTTTATGGTATGCTAAATTCCCTAGTATTTGGCTCATGAATAGGGAAGCCATATGTTGTGGATCAACACCAGTTAGGAATCCATAAAACTAGCTACTAAGGGCTTCTATCAAGTCAAAATCATCAGTAGGTGATCCATAATTGATCTTTTAAAGACTATGGTTAAGTTTATGCATGAGTTGATTTACCATTTAGGAATTAAGAGAAGAAGCTTAATGAAAGAATGTTGCAGCCATATAAGAAGTAAAAACAATAAACAATAACACCAAGATTGATAACAGAGTTCGATACAAGTTTGCCTACGTCTCTGGGCCTTTGTCTCTGTGGGAAAGGCTTCTTATTAATATTCAATTCTTTAAGAATAGAAAAGAAAGACCTACATAACAACTCATGAAACCACCTTTCATATCTGCAAATTCTGGATAGAAACAGACATCACCATTGGATGAAATGAGAAATTTTGATACTTTTGAGTATAAAGTCGACTATGCTTGGATCGACATCTCGGGCTCTGGAGGAACTTTTATGTTCGGCTACTCAGATGCAGAAACATAATCCATATTCAAACTCCCCTCAAAATTATGCAACTTTTGAGTATAAATTCGACCTCCTTTTAAAAATTCCCTCGACACGATTCCCAATGTTGTGCCCTATCAGATCTGTATTGTCTCAATTTGTGTGCCAAAAATATTATTATTTCTTGATTTCCATGCCCAGATAAATAGTCTAGACTCCACCAAATTTAGTGACAGATAGCCAACTTAGTGATAGTTAGACATATTTAGAGATATTTCACCATATTTGGAGGATCTTCGCTAGATTTGGAGGAATCCAATAGATTTGGCCTTCCAAAAGGTGCCACATGGTGCCTCCTCATTGGGCCACATCACTTCTTGCCATGTCATACTACACAGTCATCGTACGGACTACAATGTGTCATATGTACGGGATGCCACATCATCGTATGAATTTCCACATGTTAGTCCGTACAGTCCACATCATCGCCATGTCAACACTCGAAAATGCCAAAAATTATTGCTACGTGTCAGCTCCTGGTGCTACCATGTCATCATGATGTCATCCTTCCGTATTTCCACGTGTTGCATTCATACCATGTTGTGTCATCCTTCCTTACTGCCACATGTCACGTCTATGTAGTGCCATATGTCAGCATCCATACGGTGCCACGTGTCACTTCCGTACTGGTCCAACTCAACTCGAAAATGCCAAATTTGACTAACACGTGTCAGCTCCTGGTACTACCACATCACCTTGTTGATGTCATCATGACATCATCGTGATGTACTACTGACGTCATCATTGACTTTGACCTATTGACTTTGACTTTTTCCCTATTTGACCTGATCTTCAGATCGTGATAACTTTTGCATACGGTGTCCATTTTTGGAAAAAAATATATGGATGGAATCAGCATGACGAGCCTGACGCAATGGCGTTATTTTTGTTTTTTTCCTATAAATTTTATTTTTAGGCCTTCCTGGATCCAATTTGGATCATTCCTCCCCACTAAGACATTTTGGTCCTCCAAAAGGATATTAACCAGTCATCAAGTGCAGGATAGGCCCCCCCACTTGTCCTTTGTCTTTAAACTTTGTCATGTGCATCTATCGTATCATAATCAATTGCATAATAACCATGCCAAATGAAATCATATTGTTAGCCACTTGAACTCGTTGACATCTTACTGAATCCACTACCATCCATGTAGAAAACATTAGCAGCGATAACATCAGAAATATGACTGAAACTGAACCAATATGTTTAATGTGCTTGCATGAAATTAACTTATATTGAAGCAAAGTATGATTGAACTCCCATCCTACAACCATCTCATGTTCATGCTTAATATCAACTGCTTTACTTGGCACAATTATAGGTGTATTTCTTGCATAAGATGCCTTCTTTAATTGTTCCATTGTTAGAAGAGATTGATTTGATTTTATGTGATGAGCATGTACAATATATTCTATCCCTTCTTTAGTTAAGGGATATTGATTATGTTCCCTGTAGAATATTGCTTTGCGATCATATAAATAAGGGCTTCCTAATACCATTCCACATGTTTCTAGTGGCACCACATCACATATTACATCATCCACAAACTTAGATGTAATTGCAAACTTTATGATACATTTCTTTGTTATGGGTAATTTATGATCTTTGCTTATCTAATTTAGTGAATAAGGTTTGTGATGCATCTTAATGTTTAATCCCAATTTCTTAACCACTTCTTTTGGAATTAAGTTAGATTGAGATCCATTATCTATCAATGTGTCAATCTTAGTATGTTTCATTATGACCCTTATATGAAACAATTTACTTATAGAATCAAAACCTTCACCAATTTTACCTAACAAACCAACTGATGTGATTTTAGACTCATCACCTGAATCATACCCCAAGTTTGTTGGTCATGTTGTTGTTGCAACTCTTTGCCTCCCTTTCCTCTCTTTTAACCACTTCACTCCCTTCTATGGGTGCCATTGCCAACAATGTTGCTCATTGTGCCCTTATTTCTCGCAATGTTTGCAAGAGAGATTCTATTCCTTTACTGGTGTTGAATTTTCTTTCTTCCCATTCCCTTTTCCTTTGCCATCTTTATTTGAAGATGATACCCCTGATACACTAACTCCAATTTTCCCTTCTTCAATACACATTGCTTGAACATAAACCTCATCAAGATTAGTAGGTCCAAACATAAATATATTATTACGAATATAAGAAGGAAAACCTCCTATATACTTCATAAGGGTTTCTTGTGTAGTCAATGGAACATCTAACATCAAAGCCATGTTAGGAAATTCATCTGTGTATTCCTGCATTGACCGCCCTTTCCTTAACTTAAGACTTTTCCGTTCAATTAAAGCCTTTTCCTTATACCCCAAAGGATAGAACTGTTTTCTAAGTGTGGAAATAAATCATTCCATGATGGAAAAATCTTACCAACTTGGTGAGTTCCATGTTGCATTTTACTTTGACACCAGAGGAGAGTTGTGCTTTCAAGACGAAGCGATGCCAATCTGATTTTGGTTTCCTCAGCTTTGATATGTTGCACATTACAATATACCTCCAACTATCTAACCCAATTATCAATTTTCTCATCATTAACTTCGCCATCATACATAGGCAAAAAAAAATTCACATCAAATTTATTAATGGAATATCAAGATTATGTTTATGAGAATGTTTTCTTGCAGTAGAATTTGAACTTGTAATTGAAGAAGAAGATGATGATGGATATGAAGGAGGTGAGGGAGGAGATGTTGGAGGATCCTCTCCTTCTTCACTTTTGGCTTTCTTTGAATATTCTCCTAGAACCGGTCTCTTTCGTTCCAAGTAATCATCATACAATACTTTTACCATCTCCGACATGGAAAAGAGAGTTCTTTGAAACTCTCTTTCATTTTGAGAAAGACATTCTTCTGATGCCATATTCTCACTTTGATATGTCCTCTTTCTTGATCCAATCTCTGGATCTCCTTCTACAAGCTCGTCTTCACCATGACTTCGCTTTTCCTTGTTAATAATGCAAACTCAAACAACCAACTGTCAACCTTCTCTTATACCACTTGATCCGTAATTGATCTTTTAAAGACTATGATTAAGTTTATGCATGAGTTGATTTACCATTTAGGAATTAAGAGAAGAAGATTAATGAAAGAATGTTTCATCCATATAAGAAGCAAAAATAGTAAACCATAACACAAAGATTGATAACGGATTTCGGCACAAGTTTCCCTATGTCTCCGAGCCTCTGTCTCAGTGGGGAAGGCTTCTTATTAATCTTCAATGCTTTAAGAATACAAAATAAAGGCTTACATAACAGCTCCTGAAACCACCTTTCAAATCTTCAACTTCTGGATAGAAACAAACATCACCATTGGCTAGAACAAGAAATTCTGAGACTTTTGATTATAAAGTCGACTATGCTTGGATCGACATCTTGGGCTCTGGAGGAACTTTTATGTTCGACTACTCGGATGCAGAAACATAATCCATATTCAGACTTCGCTCAAAATTCTTCAAATTTTGAGTATAAAGTTGAACTTCTTCTGAACAATCCCTCGACACCTCCCCTCAGCATGAATACCAATGTTGTGCCCTGTCAGATCCGTACAGTGTCGATTTGAGTGCCAATTTTTTTTTCTCGATTTTCGTGCCCAGTGAAATAATCCAGACTCCACCAAATTTAGCAACAGATAGCCAACTTAGCGACAGTTAGCCAAATTTAGTGAGATTCTGCCAGATTTGGAGGATATCCACCAGATTTGGAGGAATCCAGTAGATTTAGCCTTCCAGAAGGTGCTAGGTGGCACCTCCTTATTGGGCCACATGTCAGCTCGCTATTTTCCCTTGCCACATCACTGCCCACCACATCAACCTGCACATTCATCATACAAAATGCTACGTGTCATATGTACAGGCTGCCAAGTCATCGTACAGACTACCATGTGTCAATACGTACAGTCCAAGTCATCGTACAGACTGCCACGTGTCAATCTGTACATTCCAAGTCATCCCCACGTCAGCACCCAAAAGTGCCAAAAATGTCTGTTGGTGCTGCCACGTCATCATGATTCCATCTTCCACGTCATCCTTCCGTACTACCACGTGTTGCATCCATACCATACCATGTCATCCTTCCATACTGCCAAGTGTCTCATCTGTGTAGTGCCACGTGTCACCCTGCCATGTGTCAGGATCCATACGGTTCCACGTGTCACTTCCATATTGGTCCAACTTAGCCCAAAAACGCCAAATTTGAATGAGACATGTCAGCTCTTGGTGCTTCCATGTCACCCTGCTGATGTCATCGTTGACTTTGACCTATTGACTTTGACTTTTTCCCATACTTGACCTGATCTTTAGATTGCGATAACTTATGAATACGGTGTCCATTTTTGAAAAAAATATATGGCCAAAATCAACACAACGAGCACGCCGCAATGGTGTTGGTTTCTTATGATTCTAAGAAGTTTGATTTTTAGGCCTTCCTAAATCCATTTTGGATCGATAGGAGAACACAAGATGTATTCTTTGGTTTCTATTGGTAATGATTTCCACTAGTCCCATGCTAAACTAGTGAATTTATAAGTAATTAAGGTTGCTAGATATCTAGTAACCATAATATCATCTGAGGCTCTTTTGGTAGTAGCCCAATTCCCAAGCAACTGAAAAGTGTCTTTTAATTATTTTGTGGTTTGACATCCTATGTTGATTATGGGATGGTCTCGCATTGAGATAACAACTTTATTTATCCCTTGGATTCCAATGGCTGAAATAATATCACCCTTGGTATGTTATGAGGAAGGCACATTACTTTGGAACATTGGGGTGTCCCCGTCTTGGTGAGGTTCATGTTTTATGGAAAAAACATGAAGATATGATTCTTTGTCAGGTGATTTTAAGGATTTATACAATTTATTCATCACAGTAACTTCATACTGGATATACTCTAATGTTTTTTTCCATCCTAGTCCAAGAAGATCCAAAATCCCAAACATGTCTAGGATCATGAGTATCTAACATGACTAAGGACTTGTTCCTCTTATGTCACTTATTTCTCTAAGGAATTCCTTTTTTAACAAATTCTTCTAGGAATACAATATTTAAGCTAGGATTCTTATTTCATTTATGAATATCATGGATTCTAAAAAACGATTTATCTAACAGATCAATCCTAACATCAATTTTACCAGCTGCATTTTTTAAAGCAATTGTATCAGTCAAAACATGGGAAACTACATCTAGTTTCTCATAGATATCTTTGATTTCTCTCATTTTTTCATTGTAGTCTTGTATAATATTCAAAACATCTTTGTGGATTTCATCAATGTTCAACCCTATGAGTTGTTCTTGAAAATTTTCGCAATTCAACATTTTACATTCATCATTAAATGTGTCATTTGGGACTAAGGATTTTCCAGCTATATATACCCTTTTGGTGTTTAGGTTTTCAGAGTATTGTCTAAAACCTGATGCTGAAATATTTCTTGCCGAAAAAAAATATTCTTCACTCGTGGGAAGTCTTTTAGTACTCCCACTTCCTTCTCTAGGAAATGATAACATCATTAAATCATATTTTGGTATTCTCAAGGATCTTCATCCATGGAGGTTGTTTAAATTTTCTTGACAAGTTATGAATTCAAGATGATTACATGAATGGTTGGTTTCTATTTTTTCTTCTATTTGTCTAGGTTGTAAAGTTTGGCAACAAGTATGTTGAATGTCATTATGAGATTGGTATATCTCAGGAGTTTTAAACAAAAGATATCTCTGCATCATCTGAATGGGAATGAGTTTCTTGATGTTTTGTTGCATTGTTTCAATTGAATCATATATTGTCTAAACCCATCATACTTATGTTCCCAAGAGGTTAGATATGACATACCTGTCTAGTCAAAGGTTATAGGATGATATTTATTTAAGGTATATTTTTCCACTACACCAAGCAGGCGTGAAGTGGAAAAACATTTTTTTGCAGAGGCGACATAGTATCATTACTAAATATGACAACTAACATGAATTTAAGTTGTAGTATATGGGAGCATGAGGTCATATCAAATCCTATTGGAAGGATATAATATTTCATAAGGTCATAGATATAAGGATCATCTAGGGTAACTACATACTTAGGATAAATGGTTGCAAAAGCAGGTCCATCAGAGAGAGGAGCTTGAAATACACCAATAAAGGCATGAGAAAATCAAGTATGACGGATATCAATAACACAACAAAGGGAAGAGATCGGAAGGTATGGTCGGACCAAACGATTCAATCCAAAGTTATAGCTTCAAAATGAACATATAAGTAGCCTTATTTTTTATCCCAATCAATTAAACTCTTATCAAGAATATTGATTTGGATCGGGTCCTGATCATAAGTAAAAGGAATGTTTACCAAATGGAATTTGATAAAGTAATGGGAAATATAGTGCCACCATTTAAGTTTATACACATTATGGGGTTTTATGGGAGGCAAATCCCAATGTTCAGAATAATTTAGCTCTGGAATAGAAATAAGACTCGAGTTAGAATATAAAGAAGTGTCTAGGGATGATGTTCGTCTGTCTCTTAAAGAAGTAAAAGAATATGTATTATCTATTGAAATCTCAGTGAGGTTAACGAAAACTAATGAGAGGTCCATTTTCTGTAAAATAAACCATAGACTTATGTAAAACATTATCCTAAGTGTAGAACAAAGAGAGTGAAACTCCTTGTGGAACAAATGGCCTAGCACAATTTCTATCTTTGGCAGAAGTGTCATTTGTATGAGGATTTTCTTGTAATCTCAAAAAACGAATCTGCTGAAAATATTTTAAAAGAATATGTACAAAGAGCTTATGATGGCATTATCCTTCCATCCGATTTAGATATTATGCCATTTTTTTTTTCAGTCCAAGAGATATCACTATCATAATAATATGGATATCATGAATCTTTAGGAAAATTATGTAAAGAAAATAAGTAGAGATCAAAACATCTGTCTACATATGAACCTTTCAATAGTGGGTTCCCACCCTGGTTGAAGAAGTCGCTTTCAAACAAATATCTGATCTTGAGATTAAGCTCAATTTCTTGCTGAATTATGCAAATAATTTTACCATTTTTCCTAATATATTTGGTGATGATTTCAAATTGGGGCAACTTAAGTTTTTCAACCTTTGTCCCTATATATTTGAGGACAAAATATGAAGCCTCAAAATAAAATATGATTTCTTTTTGGTCCAATCTTTTCTTGGGAAAACTTTCGCTAATAATATTTCTATCTAGCCAGTCCAAGCATGTTGAAAATATTGTTGGCATCAACACATACCCCTTAATATTGGCATGTTAAGCCCTAATATTGGCTCATTACCCCTTAATTGGGGCATATTACAGTAGTAATGTTATTTTATTTATGTCGGCTTTATTCCATTAGTTATAATTATACCTCCTAGTCTCCTATATATACCATGGAGACATTTTCATTTGGAATCATCTTACTTGAACATTTAAGCGGGGTAAAAGGAGGTTTCCCCCTCGAAGACGCTTATTATTTGAATTTATCTCTTTTTCAAGGTGTTGAGTACTTTTTATAAGGTTTTTCTATGCTATATTGATATTTGGTTCTTAACATATGGTATCAGAGCTCAAGGTCTTGGGGTTTCGCTGCTACATCTGAGACACCTTGGAATTTTCGCTATAGCTTTTTTTCTACAACGTTTAAGAAGGAACATATTGGAGGATATTTAGTAGACAGATCAAGTTATGTTGGGTTAAAATTTCATCTCTCGAGGCCTTATACTGTCGGAGATACATCTTGTACAAGATAGGGTTCTGGAATCATCCTAAACTGAGTCATTGCAAATTTTTCGCTATAAATTTTTTTATGTAATGTTTCAGACCCTAAAATCCAGAGGATATTCACAAAATTAGTAAGGTATCGGTGGTAAAATGTTTAGATTTAGGGTCATCTTAAATTTGTAGATACACCTTATGGAAGATAGGGTATCTGACTAGTCCTATTGACTAGTCTTAAGAAGGTGTTCTAGGTAAAACAATCATAAATTCTTCCTAGAGTATCTAAATTGAGTGGGACTAGTTTCATTGGATAGTGGACAGTCTGTAGTATTTCTGGTACGAGTTTCAGAATTTTATATCAGTTATTTTGTGCGGGGCACGCTATACAAGTGATATCTCCTGGAAAGGCCAAAAATCAGCAAGTTGTGGGGAAGTTACTGTAAGTTCCACTTCGCACATCCAATTTTGATCAGACCTGTGGCATTGCAGAGAAGAAATATCAGAGAACTACATAAAATAAAGTTTCATACCTAGAAGGGTCGAAACGTGGGAGATACAATAGAACAAATATTGTCCTCAAAATCAAGGTTCAAAAGTGATACTTGGCCAACATGCCGCCCAAAAAGGGAACTTCTACACCAAATAAGCCTCCAGACAATCTTACTTGGACTCTTGATGAAGGTGAAGAAATGCATAGGGACATAAATGATTTACAAAATAAGATAGTAACAAAATATGAACTACAAGAGATGGAAGTTAAGTTGGAGGCAAAGATGGATGATTTAAAAGAGGAGATCATGGAAGTATTGAAAAATTTCATAACAGAGAAGACACCTAAAAGTGAAAATGCATCCCATGAAATTCATGACGAGGAAACAAGGAAGGTGAATCAAGAATGGAGAAACTCCAACTTTGGGTTGAAGACCAACCACGTTCCTAAGATCGATATGAGTAAGTTTGATGGCAAGGACCCAATCACATGGATACTTTAGATGGAGCAATTCTTTGATCTACATAATGTGCCACATACACAAAAGGTACGAATTGCTTCTTTATATTTAGAACCTAATCAATTTGAATGGTATCAATGGATTTGTTCTCGCAAATCACTCGTCACTTGGACAATTTTCATGGAAGAAATGATAGCGCACTATGAGGATACAAGGAGCAATACCTTCTTTAGCCAATTGATAAATCTCAAGAAAAAGGGTTCAATTACTGAGCACATTAAGAACTTCCAAAGATTGAATATAAAGGTAACCGATATTCTAGATGAGCACTTGATTGATGTATTCATAGGAAATTTAAAGGATAACATTCAACATGAGGTTCGGCTTTGGGAACCCAAATCATTGGAGAATGCATTTAAGGTGGCAAGAAATGTTGAAAGTAAAAACATGGCTATGGCTACTAGAAGGACCAATCCTAACATCTATAGAGAGAACAATGCTCTTTCTTCTAAAACACCTCAACCTACAAGGTTGACACCTCAACAATTGGAGGAAA
>ML797224.1:0-22026 GCA_009831015.1 Picea engelmannii | reverse complement strand
ACACCTCAACCTACAAGGTTGACACCTCAACAATTGGAGGAAAGAAAAGCAAAAGGTTTATGCTTTAATTGTGACAACAAGTATAGTAAGGGACATACGTGTGGTGAGAAGAAATTATTCTACATAGATTGTGAAGAGGAAGAGGAAGAAGAACAAGAACCATCTCAAGATGAAAACGTAGAAGCAATTTCGTCTGAAGAGTTGACTCCCACAATATCGTGTAATGCATTGGATGGAATTAGCACTCCTCAAACCCTCAATATCGAAGGATACATCAAAAAGAAAAAGGTAATAGTCCTAATTGATTCTGGCAGTACTCATAATTTCATTCACTATAAATTAGCCAAATCTCTCAATTGCTTTGTATATCCAGTTCCAGAGTTTCAAGTAATGAATGCAGATGGAGGAACTATCAATTGCTTAGGAAAATGCAATAAGATCAATCTTACTATGGGGGAATATGTAATGAATAGTCCAATGGTTGCTATACCCATGGGTTGTGCAGATGTTGTACTAGGAATCCAATGGTTAAAATCATTAGGAACAATGGCTTTTAATTTTCAAGAACTTTTCATGAAATTTTCATTGGAAGGAAAAGAAATCGAGTTAAGAGGTATCACAGGGAAAGCCGGTAAGGTGATAAGCTCTAATGGCATGAAAAAATAATTGAAAAAGGGGCATCAAGGCGTTATTGCACAACTATGCTCACTAGATGTTCAAACATCTAAGCCATCTATTCCTCGATATCTCCAAGGGATCATTGATAAGCATTCCAAAGTATTTGAAGATATTCCCAAAGGTCTTCCACCCACTCGAAATCATGATCATGAAATTCACCTAATTCCTGGGAGTGTTCCTCCTAACATCAGGCCATACAGATAGCCTTATGCCTAGAAGAGTGAAATTGAGTGCATGGTTGAAGAAATGTTAGAGGATGGAATTATTATACCTAGCCAAAGTTCTTACTCTGCACTAGTGGTAATGGTATTCAAGAAAGATAGCTCATGGTGTATGTGTCCAGATTATAGAGAGATCAACAAGATCACTATTAAAGATAAGTTTCCCATTCCCATCATTGATGAATTGTTAGATGAACTACATGGAGCAATCTATTTCACAAAATTGGATCTTCGTTCAAGGTATCATCAGATCAAAATGAAGGAAGAAGATATCCCAAAAACAACATTATGAACTCATGAAGACCATTATAAATTTTTGGTTATGCCTTTTGGCCTTACAAATGCACCTTCCACATTCCAAGGGTTGATGAATTCTATTTTCAATCCCTTCCTTTGAAAATTTGTGTTAGTATCTTTTGATGATATACTAATCTATAGCAAGTCTCATGTGCGACATGTTGAGAAGGTGCTATAAGTACTAAAGGAGCAACAAATATATGCCAAACCATCCAAATGTTTCTTTGGATTGAAGGAGGTAGAGTATTTGGGTCATATTGTATCTCATGAAGGTGTCAAGGTAGACCCTAACAAGATTAAGGCCATGATGGACTGGCTGATTCCCAAAACATTGAAGAATCTTAGAGGATTTTTGGGTCTGATAGGTTACTACCGCAAGTTTGTTCGACACTATGGAAGAATAGCAGCACCTTTAACGACACTAACTAAGAAGGATGCATTTTCATGGATTACAGAGGCAACTAAAGATTTTAAACAACTTAAAGAGGTGATGTGCAAAGCTCCTGTCTTGACCACTCCAGACTTCACAAAAACCTTTATTGTGGAATATGATGCCTCGGGAAATGGAATTGGTGCTGTCCTAATGAAAGAAGGAAAGCCCCTGGCTTTTGAAAGTCGACCACTCAAGGGAAAGGACTTACAAAAACCCATTTATGAGAAGGAAATGATGGCAATACTACATGCATTGAAGAAATGGCGTCCTTACCTAATAGGTAGGCACTTCAAGGTCAAAACATATCATGATAGTCTTAAATACTTCCTGGAACAAAGATTATCTTCAGAAGAACAACAAAAATGGGTAACCAAGATATTGGGTTATGATTTTGAAATCGTCTATAAAAAGGGGAAGCAAAATGTTGTGGCAGATGCACTCTCAAGAAATGATGAATATGTTGAGGCCTTTCTCTATGTTATCTCGATCATCCAACCTGATTGGATAATAGAAGCAAGGGATGAATGGAAGGATGACGAAAAAGTGTGGACTCTCATTCAAAGGTTGCAGCAGGATTCCTGTGCATCAGATACATTTACATGGAAAAATGATTCACTATGGTACAAAGAGAACTTATATTTATGTAAGAACTCCCAACTCAAACAACAGGTACTATTGGAATTGCACACCTCTCCAGTAGGAGGGCACTCAGGATTTTTGAAAACCTTCCATAGAGTCAAGAAGGAATTTTTTTTGGGATGGCCTTAAAACTGATGTTCAAAGGTTTGTGGAAAAATGTTTGGTTTTCCTACAAAATAAGGTGGAAACAATTAAGACCCCAGGTATTTTACAACCATTAGCCATCCCAAGTCAACGATGGGAGGAGGTTTCCATGGATTTCATCACAAGGCTACTGAAGTCTGAAGGAAAGAGTGTCATCATGGTGATTGTTGATAGACTGACCAAGTATGCACACTTTTGTGCACTCTCTCATCCCTTCAAAGATAGTACAGTTGCCATCGCATTCATGGAGACAGTTCAAAAGCTACATGGCAACCCAAAGATTATTGTAAGTGACAGAGTTCCCATCTTCACTGGAAATTTTTGGACATAATTATTTTCTTGTTTGGGTACTCAATTGGCTCATAGCTCATCCTATCATCCTCAATCTGATGGACAAACCGAGATAGTGAACAAATGTTTGGAAGGCTACCTTTGTTGCTTTGTCTATGATAAACAAACACAATGGTTCAAATGGTTACCCTTGGCAGAATGGTGGTATAACACTTCCTTTCATACTACAACAAAAATGACACCATTTATGGAACTTTATGGATACCACCCTCCTTCCATCACTTCTTCTCTAAAAGAAAAATCTAAGGTTCAAGCAGTGGAATATCACATCGAGAATCAACAACAAGTTCTCCAAATCTTAAAGAACAACCTGACCATGGAACAAAATCGCATGAAACAACAAGCAGATCAACATCATAGTGAAAGAAGTTTTGAAGTAGGGGATTGGGTGTTTTTAAGACTACAACCATACAAACATATGTTCCTCAAGAAAGCCAAGAAGGATAATAAATTATCACCAAAGTACTATGTCCCTTATAAGGTGTTGCAAAAGATTGGTACTATGGCATACAAATTGGAGTTTCCTGCATCTTCACGAGTACACTCAGTTTTCCATGTTTCATGCTTAAAGAAGGTTATAGGCGACAAGATCCCAGTTCAAACTATATTTCCAGAACTTGAAGAGGAAGGAAAAATCATATTGGATCCTGAAGCCATCAATGACACAAGAATTCGCCAGTTGAGGAATAGATCCATTTCAGAGTATCTCATTAAATGGAGGAAACTATCGGCTGGAGATTCCACTTGGGAAGATGAGTCTTTTATACAGAAGCATCCAGAGTTACTCAAGCGTTCCAGACAACACTTGTCTCAAGGGGAGGGGCATCTTAATCCCTAATATTGGCTCATTACCCCTTAATTGGGGCATATTACATTAGTAATGTTATTTTATTTATGTCGGCTTTATTCCATTAGTTGTAATTATACCTCCTAGTCTCCTATATATACCAAGGAGACATTTTCATTTGGAATCATCTTGTACTTGAACATTTAAGTGGGGTAAAAGGAGGTTGCCCCCTCGAAGAGGCTTATTATCTGAATTTATCTCTTTTTCAAGGCATTGAGTACTTTTTCTGACGTTTTTCTAGGCTATATTGATATTTGGTTCTTAACAATTCCCACCCTTGTTGCAGAAGTCGCTTTCAAACATCTGTCTACATATGGATATCACTATCATAATAATATATGGATATCGTGAATCTTTAGGAAAATATGTAAAGAAAATAAGTAGAGATCAAAACATTTGTCTGCATATGAACCTTTCAATAGTGAGTTCCCACCCTTGTTGTAGAAGTCGCTTTCAAACAAATATCTGATCTTGAGATTAAGCTCAATTTCTTGTTGAATTATGCTAATAATTTTACCATTTTTCTTAATGTATTTGGTGATGATTTCAAATTGGGGCAACTTAAGTTCTTCAACCTTTGTCCCTATATATTTGAGGATAAAATATGAAGCCTCATAATAAAATATGAAGCCTCAGAATAAAATATGATTTCTTTTTGGTCCAATCTATTTTTGGGAAAACTTTCTCTAATAATATTTCTATCTATCCAGTCCAAGCATGTTGAAAATATTGTTGGCATCAACACATACCCCTTAATATTGGCATGTTAATCCCTAATATTAGAATATAAATAAGTGTCTAGGGATGATATTTGTTTGTCTCTTAAAGAAGTAAAAGAATATGTATTATCTTTGAAATCTCAGTGAGGTTAACGAAATCTAATGAGATGTCTATTTTATGTAAAATAAACCATAGACTTATGTAAAACATTATCCTAAGTGTAGAACAAAGAGAGTGAAAATCCTTGTGGAACAAATGGCCTAGCACAATTTCTATCTTTGGCATAAGTGTCATTTGTATGAGGATTTTATTGAAATCCCAAAAAACGAATCTGCTGAAAATATTTTAAAAGAATATGTACAAAGAGCTTATGATGGCATTATCCTTCCATCTGATTTAGATATTATGCCATTTTTTTTTTTTCAGTCCAAGAGATATCACTATCATAATAATATGGATATAGTGAATCTTTAGGAAAATTATGTAAAGAAAATAGGTAGAGATCAAAACATCTGTCTACTTATGAACCTTTCAATAGTGGGTTCCCACCCTTGTTGCAGAAGTCACTTTCAAACAAATATCTGATCTTGAGATTAAGCTCAATTTCTTGCTGAATTACGCTAATAATTTTACCATTTTTCTTAATGTATTTAGTGATGATTTCAAATTGGGGCAACTTAAGTTCTTCAACCTTTGTCCCTATATATTTGAGGATAAAATATGAAGCCTCAGAATAAAATATGATTTCTTTTTTGTCCAATATTTTCTTGGGAAAACTTTCTCTAATAATATTTCTATCTACCCAGTCCAAGCATGCTGAAAATATTGTTGGCATCAACACATACCACAATCTTTCCTTTCTATTTTTCTAATTGTTGGATTAGTGCATAGGAATCCCATGTCAAGAAACATGTTCATATGTCACAGTAACATATACCATCATTATCATATTCGATCCAAGTACCAACTCGTCCTCTGCTCAACTTCTCTTTAACCAAAATAAGACCAAAATAAGAAGTTTTGGCCCATTTTTCTGGGATAATGATTTTTAATGGGAATTCTTTGATTTCTTCAATAATAAATCTAGTCATATGCACGTCAACAACTTATCTTGTAATAATAGAGGCTAATTGTTGTCTTTCGTGTTCACATATGACTGAGATGATCTTGTTCTTTCTTAATTCTCTTGCTTCAACAGATTTTTTTGTTGAATCTTGTTCTTTTGCCATTTTTTCTGGAGTCATAGGGGATTTTCCTTTGTTATATAGTCCCGCAGACATCATTGCTAGAACTGGTTGTTCTGCTTCCCAGGTTAACATGTCAGTAAGACAATTCAAATACCATGGCTTATATTCAACATAAAAATCAAAATTGTCTAGCCACACAACCTATTTTTGAATCCTAGTGTGACTATTTGTTAAAATATTTTCATATTCAAGCATTCTTGGTAAAAAATTAAATTTGTTATGATCAAGAATCTAAAAAGATTAAGATATAGCTTGACATTATGAATTGATTTTTTACAACAAGTAATTCTTTATGACTAGAAGGATAATTAAGTTCTGGTCCTTTGAAAGATCCAGATGCATATCCACATATCCCTTCTTTCAATAATATATTTCATTTGTTTCAATAATATATTGACCATGTTATGACATAAGGGTTAAGGCATGGAAAGTTTTAACTTTTTTTTTAATCCTTTTGACTGCTTCAGTCATAGTAGTAGTCCATAGAGGTTGTGATTTCTTCAATCTATGTTGAAGTATGAATATATCTTCATCTTGCCCCTTATAGAATGGTCCGACATAGTTCAAGCAACCTAAGAATATTTGTAACTGAGTTTGATCAGAGATGATGTCCGAAAACTTATCAAAACTCTTCAAAATGTGTTCTTGCAATAAAAAAAATTCCCTTTGTTAATGTGAAAACCAAGAAATTCTATATCTATTTTTCATATTTCCATTTTTTATGCAGAGAGAACTAACCCATGCTGAAAAGAAACCTCATAGAATTTTTCTAGGTGTTTTAGATGTTCTTGAGGATTTTTTGAAGAAATTAAAATAACATCTATATATATATGATCAACCATAAATATTCCCTGAAAAAATATTCCATTATTTCCTAAAATTCCCCTGGGGAATTATTTAATCCAAATGGCATCACCTTCCATTGGCAATGGCCATGAGGAACCACAAATGCAATTTTGTGGTTATCTTCTGGCACAATTCCAATGTGGTAAAAACCTGATTTGAGATCAAATTTGTTGAACACTGATTTTCAGTTTATTTTTTTGAGAAAGGAAGCCTTATTTGATTAAGAATATCTGATGGGTTTTAATGCTTTGCTAATAGGTTGTAATTCACCAAAAGTATCATCTTAGCCTTCTTATGTTCGGAATGTTTTTTCACATAAAATCCCATGCATGCCCGTGCACTTTTAAAAGGTTCTATCAAATCTTTCTTTAAAATATCGTGGATCTCTTCTTGGCATATTTTGATCTCATAGGGGCTCATAAGTGTAGCAGAGGATTTCTATGGAGAGACCTTTGCCAAAGGATCATACAATAGGGATACAAAATACTTCTCCCTATGCCAAAATGGATTAGGAGAATCAGAGGTGAAATCCTTAAGGTGTTTCTATTGTATAGGATTCAACACATCTTGGTGCATCATAGCATATCAAGAAACTCTTTCTAATTTATTCAAATCAGATGCAAGATGTTGTTCAAATTGTTTGGATACTGCATCTTTTTTTTTTTTTTACAGAAACCTTCAAAAAAATAGATAAGTATTTACAATATTTCTATTTATATACATTTTCATGGTCTTTTCCTTTGGATCCAGAGTAAAAGGAGATACAAGTTGCATGGAACCGACACCCAATATACAATCATATCTAATATTTTCTAAACCATGAAATGAATTCCTGGAAGGCTGGTTATTTATTTGTAGAGGGAAATCTTCGATTTCTCCAAATATTTCTACAGATGAACCATCTATATACAATCCTCCTTGTGTATTCTTATGCCAGTAATATTCTGGAATTTATTTTATTCATAACAAATTCAACTGGCATCCTGAATCTAGAAAGCAATCTAGCTATTAGGAAGCATTTTTTGCAAGATAGAACCAAACTTTAATGAAGAATCTTGTACCACTACAAGCTTGTAATCCCAATGAGAACTCTGTTTCTTTTGGTTCTTGTTCTAAAATTGTTTCTTCTTCACTTGATTCTTCATCTTGAATTTGTATTTTCCTTTTATACCCCTTTATAGACAATGAGACTCTTTCTACCTCTTCAAGCAATTTTGAATATTCTTCATCTAAAGAATTTTCTGCTTCTATTCTGACAGTTTCAAGAATGCCTTTAAGTTCTTTGATTTTGTTTATTGCTAATCTTATGATAGTTCATTGTTCTCTAATTTGTGTTAGCAACATTACTTATTAATATTGCATGAATTGTTGTCTATCACTTTGACTATTAGAATGTTGAGTGTAGAGCTCAATGGGAGAATAATAACTGGAACTAGCTTTGTAGGCAAGATCTGAAACCTTTTTATGCTCTGTTATGGCTAGAGGTCTAAATAATATTCTCAATAAACTATCTCTTTCTAAAAACTTAAAACAAAATAACATAAATAAAATAAAACAAAAACAAAAATATAAATAATATATAATAATAAATTTAAAAACGTAAACATGTAAAAAACAAAATTAAAAAAAAAAATTAAAACCACATAAAAACAAAACTTTTATAAAAACACATTAATAAAAGGTTAAAAAGAATACATGATAGGTTTTTATTCATAAGGTTGGTTTTATAACATGTGAAAGGGGGAGTAAGTGTTGGGGTGATTTCATAAGGTTGGTTTTATAACATGTGAAAGAGGGGAGTAAGCGTGGGGGTGGTTCTCATAATCACCCTTCATGCAAGTGTAAGGATTAAGTGTGGGGGTGATGTTAAAAAATGGTTTAAAACATGTGAAAGGGGGATTAAGCGTAAGGAGCGTTTCTCGTAATCGCTTCCAAACTTACTTCCTTCTTTCACATGTTATAAAACCAATCTTGTGAAAACCTTATTCATATGTTTTACTTACGTGGATTTTTTTAACATTGTACTAGTATATATTTTAATATATATGTTTATGAGGTTTTTTTAAGTTCATTTTGTGTGTGTGTTTTTTTAATTTTTAGTATTTTTAGGTGTTTTTAACAGTTTTTTTTAGCTTTTCATTCTTAAATTTGTTTTTACATTGTTTTTTTTTATATTTAATTTGTGTTTTGAAAGAAAAAAATTAACGTTTTTCATTTCTCTAATGATTTTTTAAAGGAGATGGTGAGGGTGGAGGAGGGTAGGTAGGGCTATTTTATTTAAAATAATATTGGTTTTTTAGGTGATGGTTTAGAAAATATTTCAATTTTAAGTTTGTCAAAAAAAAGGGTGCTACTGCTAACTCCTATTTTCAATTCAGTAGTTGATTTTAAGATTTTGGTTGTAATGGTACCTATTGTTAAGGTTATGGTTTCAAACAAGTTATATTTTCAACTCCAAAAATTCAAACGAATACTACTCATAATGCCACTTTTTTTATTTAGGGAAAGATTAAATAGGATTTTGCTTACAATGGTACTAGTGGTTAAGGCCATGGTTTCAAACAAGTTGTAATTTTGACCCCTCCAAAAAAGAAGATTTCTAATGCTAGCACAACTTTTCAATTTGGGGGATGACTCTAAGGAATTTGTTACCCACATTATGTGTCATGGTTGGAAAGGATTGTAATTTTAACTCTAGAAAGAAAAAGGTGCTACTGGTTGAACCAATTTTTTATTCAAGGGTTGATTATCGTGTTTTTGACACAAAAATATAATTTTTTAGGGCTAAAGTTCTCATTTTGAAGTCACAATTCTCGTCAAGTTGATAACTTTGTTTAACCCTTCATTTAAGATAGGAAAATGGTATGTGAATTAACTTGTCTTGATAATGTATACTCATTCTATGGAATGACCTTGATTTATGACTTTCATTGAGAGGTATAAGAATACCAACAAATGGAATAGCAATATGCATTTGAAATTATCATGTGAATAATTGTGGACATTCAATATGTGAACAGTTGAAATGATAGAATTGTTATTAATTAATGAGTTGGAGATAATTTCAGGAGCTGTTAGATATTGCAATGAGGAAATTAAATATTAAAGTAGTCATATGTGAATAGACTATGTGAAAGCTTTGTGAGGATAACAAAGTTATGAAAATGATGAAGGCAATGTAAATATGTAAATGAAAACCATATATGTCTTAGAATATTATCATGTGTCTTTGTATTCTTGCAACATCGGTTGAAATAATTTATGCAAATGGAAATAAAGAAGTGTAAGATAATGAGAGTCCCTCTAGACTCTAGAGGACTCTTATTATCCAAGGGAAATGGTTGATCCTATTGGAAAAATTGAACCAAACCAAGTTAATATCTTTTTAGATCATGGATACACTTCATTTTAATTGGACTCACACTCTATCATTCATGTTTTAGTATGATGATTGCATAAATGAAGGTAGCTCTAATCAAGGAGACATCAAGTTGGAATTCACTTGAATTGATCAAGGAAATGGAGTAACCAAACCCAGAAAGGGATAGAATGTAGAGGAAAATAGGGAGAAAGGGGGAAAACTTTTCTCAATCTAAAACTCTAATTTTTTAGCAGGGTTATATGTTTTTCACAGAATCAAGTATAGTTATAAAAAAAAAATGATGATGAATACATGTAGTTACTTGGATGAATATCACAAATAATTATATATTTCACGATTTGAAAAAAGTCCATAGAATGAATTAGCTATGCTTTGAA
Source organism: Picea engelmannii (assembly GCA_009831015.1). Classification (NCBI taxonomy): domain Eukaryota; kingdom Viridiplantae; phylum Streptophyta; class Pinopsida; order Pinales; family Pinaceae; genus Picea; species Picea engelmannii. The sequence continues at coordinate 11,844 of ML797224.1, read as the reverse complement.
TTCTAGGCCGCACAAAGGAATTGGAAGGGGGAATCCCTTGACTCATCTCTTATTGTTTTATGATTTTCCCTAAATTAAGAAAGGTTCTATGTGTGAATATTTCAGGCCTGGAAATGTGGATAATTACAAGAAATTAAAATAGTTTAAATATATTTTCACTATTAAACACATTGATAGATAATGTGGTGGAGTACATATGTATATGCTAGAGCATATTTAATATTGTTTGTTGATTTAAAAATGTTATGATGCATGCAATGAGTATGGCATGATCACTTATGTGGTTGTGTTTGTTGTATGATTAGGAGTGGTTGAAGATGTTGATGATGTAGATGTCAATGGTAGACACCCTTGTGAAGAGGATAGAGATAAGAGGATGCTTTTCAATATGTTGATGTTGGGGTCATTTGAGTTCACATAAGGCATCCGTTGATCAGGTAGCAACATGAATGTTGACAACAATTATGCAGGTATGAAAACTAGTCATACCAATATAATATGTGACTTAAAAGAAATTGGGTAAGAATTCCTTGAGGAATATTTTATATCTTTAGTGATATGTTCATTATTGAATGCATGTATGCCATTGATACCAGGTGGAGTATGGAAGAGGAAGAAACCATTGGTATGCAAATATAATTAGAAAATTTGCAATGCATTTGTAAATGAATATGTCATGGATGAGACGATTGACAATGAAATAAAGAGTAATTATATTCATAAATTAGTTTATCATGATTGAGTTGGTAAAACACACGAGTTTGAATTATGAAAGTTTGACTCAATGTGAGGAAGCATTGAGTGGATATGCATAGATAAATTGGGGAATCATACAAATAATTATTCTATAATTACAAATCATGTTGGTATATATGTCATATGCATTGAGGGATGCATGTTTGTATCGAAGGGAATTTACTAGAGTGCATGAAAGAAAAATTTATAGTATTTTAGGAGAGTGATTAAGTAACCATGAGTATTGGTACATTGGTTGATTTCCATAAATATCTAATTGCATTAGGTAAATCCTAGTGTGCTAGTAATACAAATATAATGAATGATAGGTTCATTTCATTTGATATGCTTGAAAACTAAAAGTGATTGAGATATTATTAGTGTGAAATAATTCTAAGATCACCTCATGGATTTTTGTAAATAGTGTAATGAAAGATTGTATGCATGAATACTCACATTTTTTTTTTTGATTGAAAATTTAGTTTTTTGGTAGTATGGTCTTGGATATGGCGATAATTTTAATCCCATAAGGAAGAACGATACCTTCTATTACAAGAGCCAAAATATTATGAGAATAGATCTCATACTTGGGAAATTTGATTTCATATATATAACATATATGGAATTAATGAGTGGAACTTGATATATATTTAAAATTGATTTAAAATATTTTTGATTGAAATTGCTATGATGATATCTCATGGTAAATGTATATATATGATATAGGTGAGATGATGGAGTTGTCCAGGAGGAATAAATGATGGTTGTTGAGATAGAAAGAATGGAGAAGCGGCTATTGTCATGACACTAGAACCATATGATATTCCATAATCATCATTGTGATGTTCTATGCTATGATATAACAAGCTAGGATATGCCTTGGTTGTGGGAATCTATAAGTCTCAATACTCTTCCATTGTGACAAAGCCTTGACACATGATGGATCATCCAAGGGACTATGTAACAAATAATGGGATGCATGAGCTTGGAGGGTGAGTGACTACAAAGAAGAGGGGACTTGAATGAATACATGCTAGTTGGGATCATGAGTGCATTGGGTGTGTCCAAGAAAACACTGAGCTAAGTTCTATTTGTGGCATCCTTATGGATGCAGATCCGTAATCATACATATAAGTATTGTATTGAAATGTATAATTTATCCCTAGTTATGGATATCAATGGAATATTTATGCATATAAATGGTTATAATATGCATGTTTACTTGATAATTGTTGTAGGCATATGTTGGAATGCCAGACGTCTGGAGGTCTGCCCAGACAATGAAGAGAATTGCAATGATGGAATAACTAAAGGATAAAGACATGGAAAATGTTCTTGCAATAAGGAGAGAACACCAAGGATGGTGTATTGTGAAAATGAAGAGAACATCGAGGATGGTGTTATTCCAAGGGGGAGGGAATGTAATTTCCCCATTTTGATCCTCTAATTAAATTTGCAATTAATTATGATTAACAATGTTTTTGTTTTTAGCATGGATATTTAATTACCATGTCATGGTGATCTGGACATATCAAACATTGTATATGTATTTTCATTCAGTGAAGAAGCTAAACACTTGACATAGCATGAGATCCCATAGGGGCTATGATTCCATGAGTGAGGAAAGTGAGGGGGATTAAAGGGAGTCCTATTGTCAAAGGTTCCAAGCCACCCTTACCAAAATATTTTTTGTGTGTGCATTGATATTTAAATTTTGGAATTTCCATTCTATTTCTCCTTTTTACTTGTCCAAGCCAATAATTGAATGAGTGTAAGGAGGTTGGGTGTGGAAAAAATCATATCCAAATTTATGGAAGCATGAGAAAGTACCTATATAATGGGACCGATGCCATTTACTCCATGGAAGTGATTAGATAAGGGTTTTGTTTTTAATCTTGACATCAATGCATGTAAGTTATGGTTTGGGTCATATGAGTTATAGGTTTAGTTGTTGGTATGATTATAGATGAAATAATGTGGATAAAAGAAGGATTTATGTTAGAGTATAGTTGTTTTTTAAATGATAACTAGGGAAGGCCCACGGCCTTCATTGGAAACTTTGTCAATGTATATAATCCTAAGAATAAGCTTAACATGTGTTCTCTATTAATAAACAGTTTTCCTGCACTTAAAAAGGTGTTCACAATCTAGTAAAAAGGGTCCAGGTAGAACCTGGACTTAAATAATCTAGGAATAAGGAAGCATTCCCTATGTATTAACATTAAGGAAACTCAGAAAGAGGGAGTCCTCTTGTGTAAAAAGGATCCTTACAGAATTATAAATATGAGACCCTAGAACTTAGTGTAGTCTTGGTATGAGTATATTCTACAAGATTGAGAATCTATTAGCCTTAGAATTGGAGAGTTTTACACTTGAGTATTTGTTGGATATCAACTTGAGGGGTGTTTCCCTTAGTTATTTTTTGGGAGACACTTTATTTTTTCAGGGAAAAACTCAAAAAAATGCCTAAGGAAAAAACCAATGAAATTTTGTGGATCACACAAAATATATTTTCGTGTGATAAAACATGTGATGCATGAAAATGATATTTTTGAAACACAACATCATAACCAAGAAAGGAAGAGAATTTGTTTAAAGAAATTTCCTAAGGAAAACTTAAATTTGTTTTGTGTATTGCACGAAAAATATTTTTGTGTGATAAAGTGTGTATCACACAAAAATAATATTCATGTGATACAACTGAGAGAGAGTAAAATCATCAGTAAGCTATCGTGAATAATTATCCTATCAGCTTAGAATGGGCATTAGAGTTGAATTAAGGAAATTAATTTAGTGGGAAACCAAGAAAATTTAGTATCCCTTACCCTCAATCAAGTGCAAAGGGGAGTGGGTATGTTAAACATTACCATCTATTTCAAACATAGGAAAAGAAACATTTTCATGGAGAAATCAAAAAAGCAAAAGGATTTTAAATAGTTGTTCCAAATGAAGGTTTTGGAAATGATTGGGGTCCAATTCTGTGTCTTTTTAATTGAAACAGGAGACAAAGAGAAATGTCCTCTCTTCCACTCAAGGTGGGGAGTACACTAATGAAGATAAATTTAACTCTTTTTCACCTTCATGGAGGGAGTATATTGCGAAAATAGTTAGCTTTCAACCAAAATCACCACATTAATCAAGTCCAAATGGTTAGTTTTTAACCCAAAACCACTAGATACAATGACGAACCATTGAAGAACAAAAGGATCTAAAATCTAAATCTTCGAACTCTTCAAAAATATTCTCACCTTGCACCTGACAGAGGAGTATATCAATTATGGTAGTATAGCTTCAATTTTCAAAGTCCTATCCATAAAAAATCAATCAAAATTCGGGAATTTCAACATGACAACTAGTCTCCTCAATAGACTATCTACAATTCAATCAATAAATCTCTTCAAATTAGCATATTTCGGAAGATCTAACATGGAATCTACAATCCTTTCATTATTTTTCATCTATTTAGCACAGGGGATTTTTTTGACACCTAATTGTGCCTAAATGTAGAGAGAACTTTAGTGATCCTATTTGTTCACCGGTAGCATAATGGTGATCATGTTTGTTTACCAATCAACAAAAGATGTTGGTTTCTTCTAACCAAATTACCTTTCAAATGATCAAGTAATCAAGGAAGGTTTAGACATGGAAATTGTTCAAATACAAAATTTCTAGTGTCTTTCAAAGTTCAGATGAACCATTTAGCATCCATTTTGGTGGTTTTTTCAGGGATACTTTCATCAAAGCTCAACTCAGAAGTTTCATATTGAATATTAAATATGATACTAGTTTATGCACTAGTTCATGCTTTCTTAATGGTACAATTATTCTTACTTGTGATTGAGGGGGGGATGTTAGAATATTAATCCATAGACAATCACAAAGTCCGAGATCACATTCTTATGATTTGTCATCCTTATCTACTGATGAGGTGTTGTCATTATCCATTGATGAGTTGTTAGTGAGCTCTAGATCTAGAAGTGGTCACTTACTTGTACTATATATTGATATCATGAGATGAATACATGAGTTGAATATGGCTTAAAACCTTTTCCACCAAGTTCTTGTCTTGTGTTTTATTTCTTAACACTAATTAACCCAAATCCTTAATGATTATCATGATTCATATAAATTTACTTGAAAAGGGAAACAACACTAAATAACCCAAGAATAATTCCATATATTTGAAGACCAAACACAACATAACATTTTTTTCTTTTATAAATGCATATGTGGAATTGATAAATGACCTCTCAACCAATTCAAACATTTTTCTTCCAAGGATAAACTACTATAAATCCTAGATTTTAAATATTGCTACACATTCAACTTTATATAATATGTGAGCTACAAATTTTCTTCCATTTCCTAATCCCAATCAATTTATCATAATGTGCTATGCATTTGAAGTTTGTTTGGAATTTAATATATGTAACATCACAATTTCCTACTTGTAATTCCACAATTTTCTCGAAGGAGTCATCATATATATCTTCTTGAAATTATATAATATTATCGGTGGAGTCTCCATGACATCTTTGTTGGAAAATTGGTTGTCATTGATATCGACCCTAGAAGAATCCTCGAAGAAGGTTCAGAAGGCCCTAGAAGTGATGGGTTTATTTGATGGAGTCTACAAATTGGTCCACTTATGGCGTAGCTCTAAGTATATCCCTCATAGGAAGGAACTTTGAAGAAGCCTAAAAGAAGCCCTATTTGTTAAGAAAATATGTTACAATGTATGGTCAAGAAGCCCTAAAAATATGGTCAGGAAGCCCCAAAGGTGTAGTCATGGAGCCCAGAGTTTATTGAATAAAAAGACTATGAAGGACATTGCAAGTGCATGCCAAACCTTCATGAATTGATAGTCCTCGTCAATTCATTTCAAACAGTAGGTGGAATGCCACATGGTTGCTCATGGTTGAGAAGATATGATCATGTAAAATTTTCCCCTAAATGGTTACAAACAAGAAGTTATAAGTTAGGCCCAAAATCAAGTAAAGGAGAAAAATGGTTGAAAAAAAGAAGTTATAGGTCGGACCTAAGGACAGGTAAATGAGGTACTTGGAAGAATATAAATACACATCAAGAGCCTCTCATTTTTATCAAGGAATATTTTGATCTCTTAGCACAAGTAAAGTAGCAAAGTTGTGTGAAGGAGAGAGTTCTCAGAGCTGCAGATGTGAGAAGGGTTTTCAAGAAATCCTATCTGAGGTGACCCCCATGGGTCAAGTACAGGGTGTCCCATGAGGACCCCACTGGTTGTCCAAGACTCATCACACGAGGCCCCACTCGTTGCATAATCTAGTCCTGAGAGGTTGAGGAAGGGTTTGAAGAAGATGCTCTCTTCTTGATACTGAAGTTGAGGAAGGTTTTATGATATGAGATCTCATGCACTAGGGTTTTCACATGATGAAAGGTATGTTTTTCTATATGTCTTTGAGGCACATATTGGAGGTTTTGGTACATGTTTGAGGCATATATTGGTGATTTTTGGCATATGATTTGGGAGACATTTTGAATATCTTGGCATAAGCTTTATGTGGTTATTTGGGTTGAACCAATTTTGATAGTGATGTTGTATCAGTATCAATGACAGTGACATGTTTACTCTCTTATTTATATTTATGGGAGGAAGGAAGGGGAAATGAAAGAGGATTGGAGCCTCCTTCGAGTTGAATTTGGAGAATTTAGGGAGTTGTATATTTCTTTAGTTTGGATTCTATAAACCAGTGGGTTGGTGCCTCCTTTCAGTTGGTGCTAGCAAATTTTTGGAAGTTGGTGCTTTCAGTGGATGTAATATTTTGATACATTAAAAAGTGTTCTGTGGTTTTCTCCCATTTGGGTTTCCACATAAAATTCTTGTGTACTATGTATCTATGGTTATATGTGTATGATATCTTTAATGCAATCATAAGTAATAAATTGTTGATAATTTAATGTTTACATGGTGTGGTTAAAAATGGTAAAAAGTGCCTAATTTTGATTCATCCCCCCCTTCTCAGTATTATTGAATATTCCAACAATTGGTATCAGAGAAGGTCCTTCAAAAAAATTCTAACCACTAGAAGGTACATCATGGATTGAACTAATAATATACCATCATTGTTTGATGGTCAGAACTATGCCTTCTGCAGCAGAAGGATGAAAACATTTTTTGCAAGCATGTGGATTTGATGTCTAGAAGGCAGTAGTTAATAAATACAAGGCACGTGCCTCCCCCCAATAGATAAATATGAAAAGAAACTTTTTGAAAACAATTTGAAGGCTACAAATTCTAATCCGAGTGGCATGTTTAATTTAGTATATGTCAAGGTTATGCATTGCGACTCTCCAAAGGAAATTTGGGACAAACTTCAAAATTTTTACAAAGGAGATGCCAACTTCAAGGGGGAAAAGATTCAAACTTATAGAGGTCAATTTGAACAACTGAAAATGAAGGAATATGAATATATTCCATCTTATTTTATGGGAGTTGAGGAGACAGTGAACGTTATTAAAGGATTAGGAGAATAAATTAAAGGTTCAGTAATTGTTCAAAAGGTGCCAAGGTCTCTTACAATGAGATTTGATCCTAATATTTTAGCCTTAGAAGAAAGAGCAGATATTCCTACGTTGATCATGGATGAACTACATGGAATACTTATAATGTATGAGATGAGAACATAACAGGATAATCCATCCAATAAGGAAGAAAATTTCAAAGCATCCAAGAATACAAGAAAGAATAAGCAAAATTCAAAGTCAAGGTTCAGCTGCAACGATGATTTAGATGAAGAAACATCCAACTTCGTGAAGAGGTTGAAGAAAGGAACTGGAAAGTACAAAGGTATGCTTCCCTTAAAGTGTTTTAATTGTGGTAAAATTGGTCATTTTGTTTCCAAATGTCTGTATGCTATTAATTTAGATAGTAATGAAGAAGTTCCCAAGAAAGAAAAGAAATATCAGAAAAGAGACAAGAAAATAAATCAAAGAAAAGTCTCTAATCAAGAGAAGATAGTTCCTCATCTGATGAGGATAATGACAATGGCAGTGACCTAGAAAGAGTGCTCTTTATGGCAATGGAAAATAAGAAATTCTCCCTTGAAAATGACAAAGAAGATTATGAAGAAGGAGAAGTGGATCTTGAGGTAGAACTAATCAGTGCTTTAAGTGATCTAAAGAAGGAAAGGAGGAAAAACAAGTCCCTCAAGGAAACATTGATCAAGATAAAGGAGGGCTCTCAAAAACCTAACAAAAATTCTGAAGAAGTCTAGTAGATTATCATAAATCTCAAGGTTCATGTGTAAGAAGCCAAAATGATTGAAGAAACACTCAAGAAACAGTGGGAAGAAAAGAAGAAATAAATCAATCTTTGGAAGCTGAAATAATATCACTACGAAAGGAACTTCAGAAGAAGGACGTTCAATAGAAATTTGGCAACAACACCAAAATATTGAATGAAATCATCAACAGTCAAAGGCCATGCTATGACTAGACTAGACTAGGATATAAACAAACTCATATTGAGAAGGGTTGAAGCTCCATAACAACAAAAAAGGAAGAAAAAAAAAAGAGTTATGCAAAAGTCATTATAGGTCCCATAAAGAAGGAATAATGCAAGGCTTCAAAGGATAATATTCAAGCAATGGAGATCATTCAAGAAGAATATCATACAATCAGAGGAACATGAAATTAGCAACTAGTAATGTAGAGGACTCAAGAAGAATATTACAAAAGAGCTACACCACCTAGAAGATCTCCCACACTCAAGTACCAAACTATATTTCTTGGATTATGTTATTCCTGCAACAATTTTGGGCACAAGGCTATAAATTGTAGAGACTATGCTAAGAACAAAAGAAACTATGGAGGCTACTCTAGGAATAATTATCTCATAAAACCTCATGAAGCTTATAGAAAAAACTATAACAATTTTGGCTCATTAAATAATGAATCAGAATGCTACAAGTGTAACAATTTTGGATACATATCCAAACATTGCAGGTTGATTTTTCCTCCAAGGGAACCAAAGTAGGATTTTAATATTCATGTAAAAGAACCATCAAGGATATGGAAAAGGAAGCATGATAAACTAAACATTGAAGAATGTTCGATTGCTCTAGAATCCCAAAGAAAAAAAATTGTCTAGTACGTTGATAGTGGTTGTTCAAAGAACATGATAGGGTATAAGGAAAAATTTGTAATTCTAAACAAAGAAAGAGATGGATCGATTTCTTTTGGAAATGATAACTCAGCCAAAATTATAGGAAAGGGCATAGTCAAGCTTGGAAGCAAAGATGTCATTGCAGAAAATTTCCTACTTGTTGAAAATATGAAGCGTAATCTACCAAGTGTGAGTCAAATGTGTGACTAGGGACACACACTTATATTCAACTCAAATAAATGTGAGATAAGGAAAGAAGGATCAGGAAGATTGGGGGTGACAACAATAAGGGCTCCAAAAACATATACATCTTAAATGAGATCAGAAAGGAAAGATGTTGCTTGGGAAGGGAAGATGAAAGTTGGCTTTGGCACATAAGAATGGGCCATATGCACTTTGAAAAGCTTGTTAAAATTAGTAGAAAGGAAGCGGTAAGAGAAATTCCTGAAATTTCAAAGCCAACAAATATTATGTGCAAGCACTGTCAACATGGGAAAAAAACAAGAACTAAGTTCGGGACAAAGGAATACTCTCTACAACAAAACCAATGGATATTGTACACATCGATCTATGTAGGCCAATGAGAACAAAATGTTTAAATGGAGAATAGTACTTCATGCTACTTATTGATGGTTATACAAGAATGACTAGAGTCTGTTTTCCCAAGAAAAATTCATAGCGGTTCGATCTTTCAGGATATTCAAAGAGATGGTTGAAAATGAGACTGATTTGAAAATCAAGTGCTTGAGATAAAATAATAGAGGTGAGTTCACGTAAAAATAATTAAGGGATTTTTGTGAAGAACATGGAATAAAAAAACAATTCTCAACATCTAGGACACCTTAGCAAAATGGAGTCACTGAAAGGACGAACAAACTTATACAGGAAATGGCCAGAACCATGTTGAAAGATTCCAAGTTGGGTGATATCTTTTGGGTACAAGCAATAAATACAGTCGTTCATATCTTGAACAAAGGAATGCTTAGAAGTAGCAATGACAAGACTCCATATGAACTATAGAAGGGAATATTGGTGAACGACAAGCACTTTAGAGTGTTTGAAAGCAAATGTTACATAAAAAGAGAAGATAATAAGATTGGAAAATTTGACTCTTGGGTTGATGAAGGAATATTGGTTGGATAATCAAGAAAAATCAAAGCATACAAATGCTACAACCTAAGACTAAAAAAAATAGTAAGCATCAATGCAAAGATTGATGAAAAAAATGTGTTGAAGACCATAGAAGAAAGTAGAAATTCAAAAGAGAAGGAAGAAAAAGAAGAACTAAAAAAAGAAGAAGAGGAACCATAAGAGAAGAAACTAGAAGCATAGAAAGAAGAAAAAAAATACAATCAAAAAGATCTCCAGACACATAAACACTAGTGTTAGAAGAATCATCCACTAGAAAAAATTATTGGGGATAAAAATGCAGGAATAGAAACCCTAAGAAGAAAACCAACACATACACCAAAACAAAGACATATAGAATTATTTTCCATGGTTGAACCAAATAGATTTGAGGAAGCCAACAATGATGAACATTGGATCAAGGCCATGGAATAAGAACCAAATCAAATATAAAAGAAAGCAACATGGGAATTGTTTCCAAGACCTAAGGACAAAAATGTGATTGGTACAAAATGGGTGTTTAGAAACAAACTAAATGAAGATGGACAAGTAACCAGAAAAAAAGAAAGGTTAGTATGCAAGGGATATGCTGAAGTTGAAGGAATATATTTTGAGTAAACCTTTGATCCTATTTCCAGAATGGAAGAAATCAGAATGATCTTGGCCTATGCATGTTACAAAAGAATCATATTCTATCAGATGGACGTAAAATCATCATTTCTAAATGGTGAATTAGAATAAGAAGTCTACATCGAACAACCAGAAAGGTTTATACTATCAGAAAGGGAAGATTATGTTTGCAGATTGAATAAATCTCTGTATGGACTCAAACAAGCCCCTAGAACCTAGTCTTCAAGACTAGACAAGTACTTACAACAACAAGGATTCAGAAAGGGAAATGTAGATAGAAATATCTACATAAAAGTGGATTAGGAAAACATACTTATCATTGAAGTATATCTGGATGACATCATCTTTGGAAGTGATAATGACAGGTTGAGTCAGGAGTTTTCCAAGGATATGCAAAGTGAGTTATAAATCTCCCTACTTGGTGAGTTGAATTTCTTCTTGGGACTCCATATATCTTAGTTAGATGAAGGTATCTTGATCTCCCAAACCAAGTAGATCAAATAAATATTGAAGAAGTTCATAATGGAAGATTGCAAACCTGTAAGTACTCCTACGATCATTGGTTGCAAGTTTTTGAAAAGATGATGAATCTAAAGAAGCAGATCAGAGACTCTATAGATGGATGATTGGAAACCTACTCTATGTGACAGCCTCAAGACCAAACATGATGCAAGAAGTTGGACAAGTTGCAAGATTTCAAGCAACACCGAAGGAAACCCATGCTATGGTAGTAAAGAGGATCTTCATATATCTCAAAGGAACAACAAAGTTTGGACTATGGTATCCGAAAGGGAATGAGTTGGCTATGGTCGCCTACAAAAATGCAGATTAGGAAGGAAAGCATTGATGATAGAAGAAGTACCAGTGGAGTAACCTTCTACTTGGGTGATTTTATGGTGTACTTGTTGAGCAAGAAGCAGTCTTCAGTATCCTTTTCCACAACAAAAAGATAGTATATTGCAACAACTTCATGTTGCACTCAGGTCTTATGGATGAAGAAAACCCTTCAAGACATACAAGTAAAATACTATGAGCCTATTTCAATATTCTATGACAACATCAGTGTTATAAGCATCTCCAAGAATCTAGTGATGCATTCCAAAACCAAACATATTCCTATCAAGTTCCACTTTCTACGAGAACAAGTCACAGAAAAGAATATCAAGTGGGAGACCTTTGAGTATCTTCGACAAAAATTGGGAGTATTT
>ML797223.1:107791-150345 GCA_009831015.1 Picea engelmannii | reverse complement strand
CACTTCAGTGGAGATACCACTGCTCACAAGGTATTAAGGGATGGTTATTATTGTCCCACGTTGTTCAAATATGACCACGCGTTATGTCGTAAATGCATAATCTTCCAAAAGGCTGTTGGATGAGTAAAAAAATAAACATTCCCTTTGCAGCCTGTTTTGGTGGATTCACCTTTTCAGCAATGGGGTCTCGACATCATAGGGCCAATTAACCCCACTTATTCATAGCAACATAAATACATCATTACAACAACGAATTATTTTACCAGATGGTCCGAGGCTACACCACTAAAAGTGGTAAACACTAATTAGGTGATATCTTTCCTTGACATGAATATCATTACTAGATTCGACATTCCCTAATGTTTAGTCTTTGATAATGCTTCTTACTTTTCGTCCCTCGATATGAGTGTTTTTAATTTGGAGAAAGGGATCAAAATTAACTATTCTTCCAGCTATTACCCCCAAGGAAATAGCCTAGCAAAATCAATGAATAAAAATTTGATAAAAATCATCAAGAGGACAGTTTATGAAAACCACAAAATTGGCACAATGCACTTTTTAATGCACTCAAGGCTGACAGGGTGACACCAAAAATTTTTGTTGGTAATTCCCCTTTCTTCCTTGTCTATGAAAGAGAAGTAATTCTCCCTCCTCATGTTCTGCTTCCCTCTCTGCAATTATGGCAGAAAGTTCGGGAAGAGGAATGCAGTCCTCTTGAAAGTTGAATTAATGCCTTGTTGAAACTAGAAGAAGTAAGAGCACAAGCAAAGGAGAGATTGGATCAACATCAGTAGATTGTAAAAGTCTGGTTTGATTCAAACTCTGCTTCGGATAGAAAATTTGAGGTAGGAGATTTGGTTCTCAAGTGGGATAAACCTCACTAAGGAAAAGGGGAACAGACCAAGTTCCAGAACCTATGGTTGGGGCCTTTCGTAATCGCTGAAAAACTAGGTCCCAGCTCCTTCCATCTACACAGTTTGGAGGGACAACTAGACACCTTCCCGGTGAATGGCCAAGCTCTTAAAAGGTATTTTTATTCATAAATTCCAGATCCACTTTTGTACATAATTTTTCTGTTTTGATTTATTTTTGTTTTCCGGTTTTTGGATTCTTTTCATTTTTTTTGTTTTTTTTCGCTTCTTTCTGGTTAAAATTATGTCTGTGTCACCTCTTAGTTCATGAAGGAAAACTAGAATGCCTCATGATGAAGCAACAGTCAAGGTCTTTTCAGAGCATCAATGCTGTAAATTGCTGAAACACAGACTAGCTAAAGAAAATTTCTGTTCGAAGTAGGTTTCCTGGTTTCACTTTATAATTATGAGCAGACACGACCATCATTAAAGCTCTTTATGTTGTCCATGCTTTTAAAGAAAGAAACTCAAGTATGCCTTCCTGTCCTTGAAGAATTAGTTTCATCAGAAAACCAATTTCAGATCATAATGAAGGTTATCAATCAGAAAATTAAAGGTTGGAAAATATCAAGTGTTCTAAAAACTGAAATTTTCAAGCATCACCCCACTCTTTTGAATATTATTAAATTTAGGTCAGATTATAAATAATTTCAAGAGAGTTGTGGGAAGTGTCTGTAAACCCGCCGAGATACTGAACAGATCTTCTAGAAGCATGTAAATGCATGCACGATGCCAAGACAACTTTGTCAGGGTATTGAACAGGTCTGCTGGCAGCGAAGCAATGTCGGGTTCAAGAAAATTATCAGGAATAAGTGTTGATATTAATCATAAATACCCTTCATTTTGAATTGAAAGTTCATAGATAGAGTAGAGGCATTAGAGTGGGATAATTGACATCCCTATCGAGGCTATGGACGCTTGCTGGAAACAACGGCCCTGTCGATAGTATCAGAACCAGTATTATAAATATCGTTGCTCTCGTAATTAAAATTTGTCACCAGATTTCATTTGACAGAAAGATATCTGAAGTTGGATTGTATGGTTATTATTGGAATTTGATTGAGATGCTTGATTTCCTTCAGAATGTGCTTTGATTTTGGATATTTATAATCTTTCCTAACACGAACTAGTTGGTAATGCAAAGATTATTGTTTCTCCCAGCTAGTCGCCACTATTGGTAGCTCTACATGTTTTTTCTATTTTGGACAACAAATGACACTTCATGTAGCTGCCTACACCTCATCCTGTAAATACTACCATTTGGGGATGATTATTTGGTTAGAAAAAGGATCTTTGATTATTCTTGTTTTATTTCTTATCTTGCATTTTCATGCTTGGTTTATGACTGTAAGCATGAAACAAGCATTAAAACTTAATCTCGTATTTTGATTCTTCTTAAGGCTGGTTTGAAAGGGTCAATATGATTACATCCTTCTCATGATTTTTCTTTTTCTTTGAGTTTATCATATATCGATGAAATACCTATGTTCATTGGCATTTGGACTATAAGCTTGCTCATTTAAAAATTCTTGGTAAATCAACTTTGATTTTAAATTTTCGATTTGCATTAGGATTGTATAAAATGTATCCTCTCCTAACCTTTGTAAATCAAGTATACCCATTACATGTCATGGAAATTAAACACACCACGATCATACCATGTACTTCGTTTTAGCTAGCAGTTTGAATTGACAGGCCTCGCATGACAAACGAAGGTCTTGTGTTATGCTTTGTACTCAAAACGTTCAATACTAAAAACGCTCTAATTTTGTGACTGAAACCCTCATTGCTTATGTTATGGTTGTGCTCATGTGTTTCTAGTTTTGTTCCAATGATTTCAACTTGGGCTTGCCTCTTTCACTGCTACCTCCTAAGACCACATTGAGTTCGGGTCGCCCTTGTTGCCATCTATTTAAACCCTTATGGCCCCTGTCGTCCAATTTGAGCCAAATGGCTCCCAAACTTTGTTGTTGTACGATGACACAAGTGAGGATTTAAAGAGATAGTGTTGGGATATGTTTATCAAGAAGTTCCAAGGTTATAACTTGCGAGTGGCCAAAGAATTCTCCCTTACATTTGATGGATGCAAATCTAAGGTAGGTGATATTCAGTTGGGTATCACCGAAGAATTCTTGAGTGATGCAACAGGTCTCCCTCTCACTGGTCAAAAGTGGTTTAAAAATTTGAAATTGGACGAAGTTCCCCGGAGTCTTTTCATCACCTCCAGAAAAATAGATTGTTGTGACAAAGGTATTCCGGTCTCCCTACTCAAGGTTAGATGGCATGGTTTGTTAGCAGTTTTAAAACAATTTATTACCTGTGAAGGCCGTTATGGCCTAGTCTTCCTTTACCATATGATATTTCTCATGCATTTTATTGGCTTCCATCTAAATATGTCGTTTTACTTGTTAAGAAGTTTGCATAAAATGCCAAAAAGATACAAGAAGCAAAACTTGGATTCTAGCCTCTTTCACCATGGTTTGATTAAATTATTGTTAGTTGATCATTTGAAAACACTTGGTGATGATTGGGATAGTCTCATGGATCGTAATGGTTTTGTTACAGTAAATCCTGTAGAGACCCTTGTAATGGATAAGCCTATGATAGAGAAACCTCTTAATTCCTCAATCGACAATCCAAATCTTTTGAATGAAAATCTTTGTGAAGAGGCATTGTCTGATCAACTTTTATGTGGGCAACAGGGTTTTAGTTCTGATTTTATTGAAACTCCCGTGCATGAGCCGATTGTCTACCCTGGCCCTGCTGTAAAATCCAATAGTAGAAACACTCACAAACAGTGAAAGAAGACTCAAACCATGTTAGGGTTTCATAACAAGAAGGTTGGTCGACTCATTTCTAGGAATCTATGTAATAGATCCAAAGCTCATGTGAGATTGATCGAATCGATCAAGAACCATGAGGACTCTGACTCCGAGATTGAAAAGTTTCTGGCAGAGGAAGATCTGAATTGTTCCAAACCAAGTCTTAATCAACCATTCAATTATGTCAATAATATCCCACCGTGTTTAAAATATAGCAAGAGGTTCACAGGTATTAAACTCGGTCAAAGGATGACAGTGGATAACAATGATGTTTTACCACACAATTACACATTTCCTCAACAGGTTGCCCCTACTGTTCCCTGCAAAGTTTGCTTGCAGTGGATAGGGAAGTACTATACATACATCCCCATTCTCCAAGCAAGGATCAAAGCTATTACGACTCTCAATGAATCCTTGGCAAAAGAAAACCGTGAACTCAAGATCAATGCACAAAGACAAACAAAGAGTTTGAAAAGGACATGCAATATCATTATAAAAGATGCTGACAGTGTCAAGGCCGTTTTCAATTCTGAGATATTGTGATTCAAATTTTGTTATTAGTTGAATGGTAAGATTGGTTTTTATCACAGTTATGTTTTTTGTTATTTTTATAATCAATCTAGATCGATTTATATTTATGTTACCAATAATAAGACTGGCTATAGAATCGAGAGATTTTGTAGCCGAGTCAATTCTCATATAAAATTTAGAAATTGTTAGTTAATAAAATATTTGACTTATTTCATTTTTATTTTTATTTTTTTTATTTTTTATTTTTTTCAGGATAGGATGTATCTGATGCTAATCTCATGGGATGAAGCATGCTGGACTTAGTCGATCAACTTTCTTCTTTTTGCTTATTTTGTAAATAAGAGAAAATTCTCATAAATTTTGAAGATTTAGTTTGATCTTGAGTGGCTCTAAGCCCTCTATATTTGTAACTTTTAGATCTTTTTGAGATCTGATCCTATCTTAGAAGATAATAAGTTAGCCTTTGTAAACTCTTTAAATAATCCATATTTTGTAATGGAAATCATCTCGGCTGAGGGCGGAAGATGGACAAGTGATTATAAAACTTAATGAAACAACATCTATGCATTTTGGCTTTAGCCTTTTGTTAATGATGTTTTCATTTATGTTTTGTTAATCCTAATACATTAATAGGTCAGATAGATTTATACTTAATGATCTATTATGTGCGGGATGTTTATATTATAAATATCGTTTATAATTTGTTGCTCAAAATATAAACGTTGTGATCATATCTCCAATTAGAATGATAGGATTTATCTTTGAATTTTAATTGAATGATGAAATGCATAAGTTACTTTCAGATTTATCTTGTTGTAATTAAGTGCAATTATAAGATCACAGGGTTATGTTTGTGTTTCCTCCTCTGTCATTAAAACTTAAGCTGCCAATACATGTTTTGAATTTATTTAGAACAATCATAAGGTTCATTGCAGATTTCTCTCTTGGACATGGCAGTTGGATGTTCTTCACTCATGCAGACGCTTGGATACACCTCACTAACTCACTAACAGGTTAGCCTCTTTGTTTTTTTTTTTTTTAATTTTGTCATTTACATATTCATGAAAACCAGAATGTATGGTTCAACTTTTGACTACCCACACGTCTGCGTTTCATAGTATATTCAATGCAAGATTTGTTAGATTTATAAAGGAAAACAAAAAAAGTTTCAAATGTTCTTTCTTTATCTACTTCTTAACAGAAATAACTTTCGCATTTGATTTCGTGAGTTTCGATTAAAACTTGCAATTTGTAAATGATGTATATCTGTGATATTAGTATTTTTTTCTGTTTAAAATGCCTATAGTAGTTATATTAAAGCATATGTATATATATAATATATAGTTGTTAGCATTAGTTCATTTATTCCTTTCTTTTCGTTTTCTTTTTAGGATTTTAGATTGGCCAACGGAGCCATTAAACCCGCCAGAACGAGTTACACCAAACGACTTGGGTTAATTAGACAACCCCGGACTGGACTCATTCTTCCAGTTGACGGATGATCAATTTCGCCCATCAACAAGAGTCCACTTTCATCTGGATCATTTCCTCTATTTCCCACACGTATCACAATTGAATTGGGCATTAGAATATATGCTAGAAGTACAATAAATTTTTTGTGCAGGAGAGTTGTCCATAAGGAACACAACTGAAATGCTTTGAATGATGCTACAATGAAGAGACAAAGAATAACTTGGGTGACTGAGTTAGTAAGGTATGGTTCTATCATATGGAACATTGACCAATGAAATATTAATTCATTTTGAGAATGAAATTAGGTTGTCTAAAGTAATATACTCTTGCATCATGGGATATCCTTACTCACTCCAGAAGTTTAAAGAATGAGCCAGATAGTCAACCCAAAAAACTAAGAGTAATTGTAAAAATAATTGTACTAAGTAGTCAAGACCTTTCTCATGAGAGACGAAGCTATGATAAAGTTTAGAAATGAGATTCGACACATATATTCATGTTGGAGAAGAAAGTGGGGTATAAGCTCCTCCATTACGAATCATTAACATACTTTTAAATTTTTCTTTAATGAGTATGTGATATGATACCAAAATTCCATTCTTTCTAGAAGGTATATCCAAAGTAACCATGGATGTTGAATAAGTGGTAATTCTCCTACACTTTAGAAAATTCTCTTTGATTTCTTTCAAAATGTATTTTTTCTTTAATTTCTTCTTCTTTCATCTTATAAAGAGGGTTTCATATGATTTCTTTCAAAATGTCTTTTTTCTTTAACTTCTTCTTCTTTCATCTTATAAAGAGGGCTTCATATTCATATCAGTAAAGCCATTACAACAGGGCCGACATGATAGAAAAACATGGCAGATTGCAGAAGCTTCCAGAGCCCGGTTGACGCGAGGAACACGCGATACTTCACCACTGCCTTTTGTGTTCATTTTTCATGTTTGTTTTTTGTGTGTCAAGATCAGTTTGTATATCTCTATATTCAGTGCATATATCACATAGATAACATATTGATGTGCTGAGGAAGGATATCGGTGGAAGGAGATGCAGAAGAAATCAGGTATGGCCGAGGCTGAAATACCAACAAAGACATAGGAAGAGATTGAATCCTTATTCCACCACCACTGGGCTTGATAAGTTTGAGAGTGTCCACCACTAGGCTTTAAATTATGGTAAATAAAGCACAATAATGAAAAATTAAATCCATCAAAAAATTTGTTATTATAATAAAATTTTAAACCTATCACATATACAAGTTAGAAAAAAAGAGATTTATAAAAAATATATTAAAATATATTTTATTTAAAAAAATTAAATTAATTAATAATAATAGTAATAATAATTTTTTAATTTTTTAAAATCTCTCAACACCCAAAACACATACTCAAATTAGATCTCAATTTAAAAATATTTGTCACAATACCAACCTTCCCAACCTTGTAAGTCATCAAAACTTTAGTGATCTTGGAACGTTACTCTTAATTCTTTTCAAGCATCAAAATGACATTTGAAAGAAATCCAAGTAATCTCTTACTTTTCTTAAGGTCAAGATAGATCAATTTTGGTTTCAGTGGATGTTAATGTTGGGTATGTGTTATATTCTTTGCACGAGTAGTTTTTTTTGCCTAGGGAAACGTGTCACATATTTAGGTGGTTTTTTAGCACATGTTTTTTTGCCGATGGTTTTCTATTTCTGGTTAAGGAATTAGGGTTGTTGACTAATCCAGGTCATTGGTTTAGGGTTTTGGATGTTTCATTATGAATGAATATATAATATGTTGGTTTTCCGAGTTTGGGTTTTGTTGACGGGCGAAATTGACCGTCCGTCAACTGGGAGAGTGGATCCGGTTCGGGGTTGTCTAAATAACCCAAGCCATTTGGGATAACCCACCCTGACGGGTTTAGTGGCTTCGTTAGCCGATCTAAGGTCCTAAGAAAACAAAAAAAGAAAAACTACTCTAAAATAACTAATCTAACTAAAAATAACTATTAAAACAAACTAAAACAAATCTAACTATTCTATATACAATATACTATCTAATACTATACTAACTCTAAGAAATTAAATATCTAACTACTAACAGAAATAAATCTTATTCACAAAATGTACAATATTTACAATTTACAGATTTGAATGAAAACCTGAAAAACTCATTTCTATTTTGTCCTAAGACAGTGAGAGCTATTGTTTTTTTATTTTATAATTTTATGAAAAGAAATAAAACAAAACTAACTGAACTAAACAACTAAAATACTAACTCTAACTACAAATCTAAACTACACATATATCTAACTAAACTACTTAAATTATACTAACAAATAAACTATTAAATACTAAAAAACAAACTGACCAGAAGGAATGCTCCAGGTTTGTCCTGTGTGTAATGATTATCTTAGCTGATTGGAGGGAGGAAACCCGCACCAAATTATCCAGGAGCTTCTCGTAAACAATAAGCTACAGTGCTCTTCAAATATGATTACAGGACAAACAAAACATAAAAATTACAACAATCTTATGATTTATAAATCTTCACAGCTAGATAAATCTGTATGCAAAGATCTATACAAAATGATTCAATTAACGAAGAAGAGAAATCTATGATTCATTAACTGAAACCAAGTAATTGTTGTACTCTTAAATAATGAAAGAGATCAGATATGGATAACACATTAAGCAAATCATATCATCCTGCAATAGATTATGATAGCTAAAGTAGTCTATAATCAACTGCAAACTGACATGCATAAACTTGAAACAAAAGTTTGATATATTGAAAGCGAAAGCTGTAACAAAACATCAACTTTCGTCTCAGTCTATATCAAAAATCCATAGCCTGGTTCTCCCACAAGTGAGGATGATCCTTATTACAAAAAATAATAAGTATTTAAAGACCTTCCGCAGGGTAAAACATCCCTGTGGAAGTTATCAAAACTGTTTACAGAAATCTGGGAAAATATCCCAAGTTTGACTAAACTAACAACCTAAAATAAAAACTATATCACACAAATATCTCCTAGACTGCCACAGCATGTCCAGTGCAATTCGAATGTACCTGAAAGAGGTCAAAAATAGACAAGTTAAGAGGATATTTTGCTGATAAAATTGATAAAAATCTAATCCTAAAGACTAGCTACAGAATCTTGTGATTCTGTAGTTGGTCTAAATCCAACACAGAATCATATTAAACCAATTTAAAACTCAATTAATTAAATTCACATGATTAAACAAATATCAAATCATTCAAATCAAAATTGTTATACTAATTTAAGAGCAAACAAGACTAAGATCAATCAAACGAATACAGAGATGCATGTACTTTGTTCCATATGTTATCACCAATTCGGGTATGCAAAATCATATTGGATAACCGATAGTAATGAAATCGATTCATAACCAATTGAAATCACAAATAGTTGCTTCAGCTATCCACAAGATCACTTCAAATCCAAACAAATTAACAGGATCATTTTCAAATTGATCGCACTATATTAAACATAGCAAACGATCCATGCTATTAACGAATCAAATCAAAACTGGTGTGTAAATTATCACAAACAAAATCATAATGAAATCAATCGATTGATAACATGATCTGTAAGAGTTGTCCAATCGTTTGTTATTGCCAATTGGGGCAGACAAAATCGATTGACATTGAACGAAATCATTTCTTGAATTCATTTCTTAACCGAATTTTCTCATACGAATTCAACAGAGATAACATATGTCTATCTGAGTTAACCAACTTGTTTTGAAAATTAAAATCAACATAGAAGCATCCAGTCTATTTTCGATACGAATCCAACTCATAAAAACAATCAAGCTAACTCAAGATATGCAACAATCCAATCAAAACAAGAGCGAATCGAATCGAACAGTTTGAGTTTGACATAGTTGTTGTGAATCAAAACAGTTCCATGATTTGGGTGCAGTCAGATCTTTTGCACAGTTCAGATATAATCCAAATCCAAACGAAAATGTTGACAAAACAGAGTCGTTTTTCCAATTTAATAGGCTACATCATATTTATCAAGCCATTTCAATCCTATGAAATCGTTTCAACAATCGAATCACAAGAACTAAATTAGAGTCGTTGATATCCAATGACAACAACATCATGTTAAATCAAAATAGAACCATGTCCTAACTTTATCATAAAAACCTCCTGTTCAGGTTGAATGTAAACAAAATCCAAGCGAAAACAAACACCATTGATTTCGTTAACTCAAACCAATAGACAAACAAATCAAAACCAGTGAAAACCAAACAATTGCTAAACTGGGCACGACCAAATTGTGTAACCAAATCATAACTTCATTTAATTTTAGCAAAACGAAAACAATGTACAGGATAAACAACATAATTGTTTTTGATATGGCTATAACAGAGTCATTTCGAACAATGGACAGAGCTATTTGAAAACCAAACTCAATTCATTATATTAATCCAAGCAATTGATAAAACAGAATTGATATCAAAATTCATACCTGGATGATGAGCAGACAACTTGGTCATAACAGTTTGGAATTGACGAAGGCTGTAGCCGATTTGACATTCCTAAAAACGATGGAAGCAATGGTTTTCTGCTTCTTGTCATTAGCTTGAAGCTTGTCCCTTTCACTAGTCAACACTGCAGCTTGGTTTTCCAATGATTTGATTTTCGACTGTAATAAGGGGACGCCGGTATAGTAGCATTCCAACCACACATTACATTGGTCACATGACGACTGTCCGGGCTTCGAAAATGCAGGTGAGGGTTTGTTTAAATCGTCGAGGGTTTTGTTAGGTAGCTTGATCCCTGGGTAACTAGGATTGTTCCTTAGGCATGGGGGCAAATTAGAAACAAATTCATAGGGTGGCTCGGAGCACAGACCTTGGGAGTAAGGGTACTCACTAGCTAGGAAGCGTTCGATGTCAGAGTCTGAGTCTTCACTGAGAACTATGGGCTTCTGCTCAGCATTTGGTTTAGGTTTATTCCGGGCCAGTCTCGATATAAGTCGAGCATTCTTTTTACCTTTTCTGTTGACAGTAGGGTTACCCTTAACCTTTTTACTCACAGGCCTTTTTACAGCCTCAACCTTGTCTGTTACAACGTCGGGTAGGTCGATATCAGGGCTGATCGAGGGTTTGGGAGAGGGTAGAAGGACATGGAAAGGCATGGGTGGCCCGACCTTAGTTTCATAAACCATAGGCTTGTCAATTTGGACAGGCTCTGTATCAGCAAAACCATTTCTAGAGATAAAAGCTTGCCAACTATCACCATGAAGATTTAAATGATGAACGACGATGAGTCTGATCAGGCCATGGTAAAACAAACTACTGTCGGCCTTCTCTCGTTTAAACCTCTTAGCCATTTTATAAAGACTACGCTGGAAATAAAATGGCATATTCAATGGATAACCCATAAAATTCATTAACAGTCGAGGTGATAAAGAAAAACCAGTCCATACCGACCCTCACAGGTCACGAATTGTTTAACCACTATCAAAAGATCATGCCACCTTGGTTTAAGCGTGGAAATGGGCATACCTCTGTCACAGGATGTGACCTTCCGCGAGAGGAACAATAACGGCCATGGCACCTCCTCAACTTTAGAGTTTTTAAACCATCACTGGCCCTTGGCTGCTAATCCTGTGGCAGAGCTAATGAACTCTTCACTGATTTCAAGCTGAATGTCACCTATCTTGGCTCTACACCCATCAAAAGTCAAGGCGAACTATTGTGCAACAAATAGATTAAAACCCTCAAACCTCTGTACAAACGTGAGCCAACCATTATCTTGTAAATCTTTCCAGGCATTATCGAACAGTAGCAGGGCTTGACTGCTGTTCGGCTCAATTCGCACCACCGGTGCCATAGAGCCGAGCAGACGGTAAGTGACGTGAGCGAGCTAGGGTTTGAATGCAACACACACAGGAGCAGAACGCTCACAGACTTACCCGATGCTAGCAGAGGTGAAACAGGGATAAGGGAAGGCATTAATGACATCGTGCGAAGGTGGTGGAGCTATTTCTGTCCATGCAGAATAGTCATTACCATGGTACAACCGCCAGCGCTTTCAACTATTCAACCCGCAACGCATATGTGTTACAACTATGCCATTTCAATCAATCAATCGAAACCTTTGGTAAGTGGATAAACCATTCGCGCAATCAAAAGTTATGCCATAGCTTTAAAACCAAACACACAAATCGAAACCAATACCAAGTGTTGTATGAAACGATTCACACCAAGGGTTTAAACCATAACACCAATGCTTTTTCATATAATCAATATGCCAAGTGAATTGATCAAATAACATGTAAATTCAATCGCCAATGCATCACAATTCAATGAAACAAAATTACACAATCAATCGAAGAATGTCAAATGAGTACAGATCAAAAGGTCTTTTGCCAACTGCATAATGATAAGTAAAATGTAAACGCAATGGGCATAACGACAAGAATGATAATGACAATTCAATAATGATTTTAATGCGACTTCGAAAGACCAAGTTTTCACACTTACAGTCGTGGAAACGAAAAACGAAGGTAAGTGTGTAAATAGCGCAAAAATAAAAGTGTCGTTTATTTGAGAATTGCGACGAAAAAATTAAGGTTCATTGTTTGTGTGTCAGGATCAGTGCGTATATCTGGGTGTATATTCAGTGCGTATATCACAGAGATAACAGATTAATGCGCCATGGAAGGATATCAGTGGAAGGAGATGCAGAAAAAATGGCGGTCTCGCCGAGGACGAAATACCGGCAGAGACATGGGAAGAGATTGAATCCTTATTCCACCATTGGGCTTGATAAGTTTGAGAGCGTCTATGCCGAGCTCTCTGCGAAAAGAGAATATATTGCGCATGAGACTGGTGCGCCGGAGTCCATGGTGAGGTTTGTGTCTTCGAAGAAGGGATGGATTCCGGTTGTGCTTGGAGACAGAGGTCGGTAAATCAGGAGGAAAAACAGTGGCGGGGATGCTTCCGGTGTTTCGATCGTTGGACCTTCTGAGAATAATAATGACGAAACGGGTGGGGAATTGAGAAAGGATGAAGGGAATGGTATTATTGGCGAGTCTGAGAGTATTTCGATTTCCGTGTTGGATGAGAGGAACCATAGCATGGTCATTCCATGGTCTCGGTTTCTCAAGAAAACGGCCTTGGGGGTTTTGGGTGTGAGCGCGATGTTGGTGAAATTCATTGTGACCGGGGCTTCATTCTTGGCAGCGCTTTACAGAAATCCTAATAACACTAGTCAGGAAGCGATTGCAGAGCAGGAAGACGGCAGTAGAAGAGGCCCACCTCCCTCGGCTCTTACTGTGAGTGCGCCCACCAGCTCTCTCAGAGCTCATGGGAACCCAACCGACTTCTGGGCCACAGTTTCTCCTAACGCTGTGAAGCCCAAAAACATCGATCCTGAGCACAAGCGTAATCGGTCTAAAGCTAAAGAATACAGAAGGGCTGTATCCATGGATAATCGGCCCACCAGACCTGAGAGATCGGATAGCTTCTACAGGCCGGCTATGGCTTACGACGCTAATGTGGGTGCAACTGTTATGATCATCACGCTGTTATTTTTCATCTTCTACGGCCCGTTCTGTGCAATCTACTTCACTTGTGCATGCTTTTATCTAATCAAAATGTTCAGAAAAGATTCAGAAAGGATGAATTGGATTAATGATAGCACGATGGTGGATCTTCAATCCAGTGAGTACAGAAGGAGGGTGATCAAGGATAATTAATCGGCGCTTTCTAAATGTTAAACTAAATCTTCTTATATGTCTGGGAAATTTAAACCTACAAAGATCTGTATTTGCAGAGGAAAATGTTGTTTTAATTATATTTGATCTGGAATTATAGAGGAAAATGTTGTTTTAGATTTTTTTATGAGCTAAATATCCAAAACCTTTTAAAATTATGCTTATGAATTTGATGAAATTGAATCTTCCACACACTAAGATCACAATTTCTGAATTCCAATAAACCGAAAAAATATCCTCGTTGTGGTAAAAAAAATACTCCAGAAAGAGACCGATTTAGTTGGCGTTCAGCGCACGGCTAATTGGTCACAAATTTGTTACAAAACTCTTGGTTGCCGTGGAGCTACGTGGAGCGATGTGAATTCAAATGAGTGTTGAGAGTTAAATTTTACAGTTTTGATAATTTTGGTGTTTGTCAATTTTCATGTGTTTTTTTCTAAAAAGTTATATGTCCAAATCCAAAGTTTGTATTATGTATATCATTATAGACTTTACTCCACAAACAAACAAAAAAATTTCATACACCAATTTGATATTTGATTTCACAATTATCTTAAAAATAGATTATTATTAAAAAAAATTAATAAATTTTGCCCATTAAATTTTTATCCCCACAGTTTTAATAAAAAATTGACAAATATGACGAATTTGCCTATGAAACTCCTTCCCTGAGTCAAACTGCAACTTTCTATGAAAATTATAAAAGAATATTCCGTGTTACCTCTTCTAAAGTAAATCGTTTTATTAACAACAACCACAAAAAGTATAGATGGAAAGAAAGGGATTCGATCATGGGAACAAAAGAAAAGTATAGATGGAAAGAAAGGGATTCGATCATGGGAACAAAAGAAAGAAGGCATTTGATCGTCTCAAGTAAAATACTCGAGTAATTATTATCAGGTAAGTTAGTTGTACATGAGGTAATTTGTGTCATATTAGTTGTACATGAGGCAAAATATTGGTCCATGTCGCCTTACATCGTAGTCATAGTCGTGGAATGTCAAAAGACATTGAAAGGGTGATAAGATGAAAAAAATCCTTAAAAGAATATATTAAATTTTATTATTGATTAACAAATAAACAGTTGTGTTTTATTTATCAAGTGTTAATATTTTAATTTTTGTTAATCACTTAGGTGGCAATCGGTGAGCTATCAAAGTAATTTTTAAATATGATTAGGTAAATGTAAAAAAGTAAACACTTAAACGGATGTCTTTATAATAGCTAGGAAGTTAATGATTGAAATCACAACCATTTATTTTGTGTGACTACTAAGAATATTCCAACCATATTTAATCCCGTCCATAGAAAACTTATTAAACACTAAACCCCTATTAAATCTGCCCATTGTGAATAGGTGTACGCCTTTCAACGTAATTAAACATAATCAATTATATGGTCTCATTATGTGAATCTCAAGAATTGGGTGGTCGTAGATGGATGCCTATAGTTTTGGCTAGTCGATAAAATTATAATCAAATTTATTTATAAATCTAACAAATTATTTAAAAAATTAAAAAATATAATTTAAATATATAAGATATATTTTTTATTTTAAAATATATATTTAAATTTTTTTATTAAAGATATTTTTAATTTAAAATAGAAATTTCAAATTTTCTATTAAAGAGTGGAAATAAACATTTTTTTTTTAAGCTAGCCACTTGTATTATCTTTCATGAAAATATATTACATAAGAAGTTCTCGATACGTGCTCAGGTTGCGATGGAAGGAAACAAATCCCACCACCATATATAAAAGTTCCAAAAAAATCATACTGTGACTACTATTGACTAACATAATTACATAGTGTAGAAGATATATCATTATGAGATTGTAAATAAACAAACAAAAATATCTTTGAGGATTGACATGGCGGTGACTGAAATTGGAAAGGGTGGACAAGAATCGTGCAACCAGGGAGAAAAGCTTGTGATAGGGAGAGGAAAAAATGCGGAGTGTAAATGACCGAAGTGCGCTCAGAGCAGAATGGGAAGAAAACAATAGATCATTCTTGATGTAGATGTCGATCTTGAGGTGTTGAAGGAACTAGAGACCCTTTAGCTTCACATGAGCATAGTCCATGGTGAGAGCCAGGTGCGTTGTTTCTAGAATGAGAAGCTTCTAGGATGAGTTGTCCTCCGATCGGTTTGGATGTCACTCGTATTATTGATTTAGTGGGATCCTAACCTACTTATCCTAACCTCTTCTTCAATATATATAATGGAGACATCGTTCATGAGGAAGGGCTTAATGGTTAATGGCTAGTGGCTTATGAAGGCTTATCAGACTAATGAATGATAATTAGAATGGACGAATAGTTGAATAACCAAATAGAGAACCACTAGTGGTAGATAGATTTTTACTCTGAAAGATTGAGTGCTCATATACTAGTTATGCAATTCATGGAAGCTATGTGGGTATTGGAGCAATGAACTCTCGGGAGGGACTTCACAACACCAAGGTTCATGCTGTAAATCTCTTTTGTTATTAATAATATAGTTATATATTTATTTCTCACAAAAATGTTTTTCAATAATTTCTGGTACATGTCTCCATGGTCATATGTATAAGTTTCATCAAATATATTGTTGTTGCTTTCTTTGTTAGCTTGTTTCTTTTACAGATATACAAGCTTCAAGATCAAGTTGGGAGAGTTGCAACTAGTTAGGATGATCATCAGTAAAAAGGTACAAATCCATCACTAGATGGTATTTCGATAGTCAAGCTTAAAGGAAGTTTTATATTTTGTTTTGTTTTGTTCTAGCTTTGGGTGCCCGAACTAGGGAGATTGGTTTGTGTCCACACTTACGAATTTATCTAGAATATGTGGGTTTGAAGCCCCACATTATAGCTTGATTTGGGGATGACATGGCACCTTCCTAGTTAGACGTCTTAACCTTTGGAGGCCTACTTTCACACATACCACCTTGGAGAAGAGATTTATGGGCTTACATGCCATCATTTTGCTATTTTTTGTCACTTTGTAGCCTATGTGGGCAAAAAGAACAAATCACTATGCTAGTTAAGCATTCTAATTTTGGTTTTAGCATAAAATTATGGATTTAATTGTAATGTGGACAAACAATGACTTGGGTTTTCCTCTATAAATAAAGGCAAGTCATTTTCACTTAGACATAACTCATCACTTGATAATATTACTCTTTGGACTACAATTTCGTCCCTCTTGGAAAATTTCAACCTCTCTTTTTCTTGTCATAATGTATGCAACTCTTGTCTATTAGAGCATTGAAGGATAGTTACTTCTCTTAGATGGTTTTCTTTGGAATATAGTTGGATAATCATTGATAGTAAGGGTTTTTGCATGCTTTCTCTTGGATTT
Source organism: Picea engelmannii (assembly GCA_009831015.1). Taxonomy (NCBI): domain Eukaryota; kingdom Viridiplantae; phylum Streptophyta; class Pinopsida; order Pinales; family Pinaceae; genus Picea; species Picea engelmannii. The sequence goes on along the minus strand of ML797223.1, from coordinate 133,519 downwards.
GGTGAGTAATTTTTTGAATTTCTTGTTTTTTACTTGTTAAACTTCAAGGACATAATCTCAAACCCTAGGAGGAGTATAAGGGTTTACAACTTCCACCAAAGTTTATTCTTCTTTGCTATTAAAAGGCTATGAGGATTTCCATAAGGAGTAATAAGGTTTACACCCTTGTTGCAAGGCTTGGCCAAGGCTTGTTTTCTCTAGAAAGTAAGAGGTTTTACACCTCTAGAGAATCACAAAACCCTAGTTCATCTGGGATTCCAAGCTAGACGATTTGGAAGGAGTATTCTTTTCTTGGGTTTTATAATTGTTTAAATCTGAAGAAAGACTTCTTCTTCCTCTTTGGTTAGTTTTCCTTCCAAGGAAGAGACTCCACTCACCCAATAACAAGGCACTAATCACACCAAATAATGTAAATTATTGCATTGGTAAACCTGAAAATTGAGGGTTTGAAATTGATTAAGTTGGATTTGAATTTTGCATGCTTTAGACTCTCTTCTACACCAAGAGTGTCTTGTTTTTTCAAATAATTAGTCTGTTGCAATAAACTTTAAGCTACAACCATTAGTGATGCAACAAACACTCTTTCTCATACAATTTTATGTACTTTTCTACAGCTAAAATTTTCTTGTAAGATGTGATAATTAATCTATTGATAAAGGGATATTGTTTGGATGGTTTGCTTGTTGATTTCAATGGTTAGACTTTGTTGTTGTAGCAAAAGTTTTCTACAGCCGTAGGGTTGTCATAAATATTGCTTATAACACTCTTTTACAACTATCATTTGACATTAAAATCTTGGTTTAAGCATTGGAATATTGTTTACTAATTACAAGCCTTGTTATCCAATATTATATGTTGATTTTGATGGTCTAATTTGCAGCTATTATAATTCTGTTGTTGTTGATATACCACTGTTATATGTTGCAATTTTGGGACAACAATACTTCTTGTTGTTTTCCATCTCGTCTTGGGGTTTATTTCATCATATATTGTCTTGGTTTGGCTTGTCTAACATTGTTTTGTAGGTACACAACATTGACAACCATTTATCAACTACAAGGACTCTCTTCTCTAGCCCTAAGTTCATTTTAGGTCTTGACCAATATAGGGAACCCTTGTGCCATCCAACATTTGTTCTCCTTGTTCCCTTAGGATCGCTCTAGAAGCCTCCCTTGTGTTGGACTTGTCCATTACTATCACGAGGGGAATATCTGTTGAGATGACGGTGATAGCTGTCCCCAGTTGTGTCACACGTTTGTTGTTTGGCTCGGGCTTTTACCTAACTACAAATCATGTGATAACATGATTGATTATTGTGTCTATCAATCTAAATTTAATTTGAATGGGTGCATGGTTCATCATTAAATTCCATTCTCTATTCATGTTCAAAATATGAGAAGTAGTATATATATACTTTGGTTTACTGTATTCAGAAATTTATTTTCCATTAGAAATTGGTGAGAGACAACAATCATCCATTCTACCAAGTTGTGAGATCAATGGAGGTGATCATATAGTTGTTGAAGAACTTTCCAAAATGAAATTTCTCTCTCATGAGGGTCGCTCTCTCTACTTGAGCATTGTTGGGTCAAACTCACCTCACCTCGGGAATATAATTTCTTTGTTAGATGTCCATTTGCTTGTCGAGGTGAATTTCACCTCTGTTGAGCATTCCCTTTGCTTACTAGGTCAATTGCATATTTCCTAGGCTTCCGTTTTCTTCTTGGGGTGAATTTCACCTTTGATGGGACGTCCTCACCCTTACTAGGTGTTTAATTCCCTTTTTGGGTGCATGATCCATGGTGTATTTGTTGTGTACACTACCCATGTCTTCACACTAGTTGTTGGGTGCACTCCTCTCTGTGTAGTAGTTCCTCAAAGAGAGAAACCACACATTTCTCTATCTAGAAGAGAGTCTCTACACACTTTCTTCTCTGTTTCACATGATCTGAGTAGGAACCCTATCCTAGAGGGATCCCACTCATGTTTTTTTTCTCGTAGACCAAACAATGAGTGTAAACCCTAGAGCCCAAGAAAGGTCCCATGCACAATCATCCTATTTTCCATACAATTGAATCTGAGCTATAGCCAGAGGAGAGACCCCATACATTTTAATTGTTGGTGGACAAGTGGAATACCTAACCCTAATTCTCTGAGAAATACCTCAACATTCCACACCCTAGGTGTTCTAAGGAATGTTCCTTTGGTTAGTTACTTTTCTCCCACTCTCATCCTCACTTTCTCATGGTCTCAACCTCATCTTGGGAGTCCACTTTCATTTTGAGCATTTCCTCTATTTCCCACATGTATCACAATTGAATTGGGTATTAGAATCTATGCTAGCATTACAATAACAATTTTGTGCAGGAGAGTTGTCCATAAGGAACACAACTGAAATGGTTTGAATGATGCTACAATTAAGAGACAAAGAATAACTTGGGCGATTGAGTTAGTAAGAGATGGTTCTTCCATATGGAACATTGACCAATGAATAATTAATTCATTTTGAGAGAGAAATTAGGTTGTCTTAAGTAAGATACTCTTGCATCATCGGATATCCTTACTCACTCTAGAAGTTGAAAGAATGAGTCAGATAGTCAACCCAGAAAACTAAGAGTAATTGAAAAAATAATTGTACTAAGTAGTCAAGACCTTTCTCACGAAAGACGAAGCTGCGATAAAGTTCAGCTATGAAATTCGACACATATATTCATGTTGGAGAAGCAAGTGGGCTATAAGCTCCTCCATTATGAATCACTAACATACTTTTTAATTTTTCTTTAATGAGTATGTGATATGATACCAAAATTCCATTCTTTCTAGAAGGTATATCCAAAGTAACCATGGATGTTAAATAAGTGGTAATTCTCTTACACTCTAGAAAATTCTCTTTGATTTCTTTCAAAATGTTTTTTTTCTTTAATTTCATCTTCTTTCATCTTATAAAGAGGGTTTCATATGATTTCTTTCAAAATGTATTTTTTATTTAACTTCTTCTTCTTTCATCTTATAAAGAGGGCTTCATATTCATATCATTAAAGCCATTACAATAGGGCAGACATGATAGAAAAACATGGCAGACTGCAGAAGCTTCCAGAGCCTGGCTGACGTGAGGAACAAGTGATACTTCATCACTTCCTTTTGTGTTCATTTTTCATGTTCGTTGTTTGTGTGTCAAGATCAGTTTGTATATCTGGGTCTATATTCAGTGTGTATATCACATAGATAACATATTGATGTGCCGAGGAAGGATATCGGTGGAAGAAGATGCAGAAGAAATCGGGTATGGCCGAGGCCGAAATACCAACAAAGACATAGGAAGATATTGAATCCTTATTCCACCACCACTAGGCTTGATAAGTTTGAGAGTGTCCACCACTAGGCTTTAAATTATGGTAAATAAAGCACAATAATGAAAAATTAAATCCATCAACAAATTTGGTATTATAATAAAATTTTAAACCTATCACATATACAATTTAGAAAAAAGGATATTCATAAAAAATATATTAAAATACATTTTATTTTAAAAAAATAAATTAATAATAATAATAATAATAATATTTTTTTAATTTTTTAAAATCTCTCAACACCCAAAACACCATGGCTGTCACATTTGTGACACCAAAAGGGTTAAAGATGAAAAACATTTTTTCCTAAAGTATTGATCCGTATTTTATGAGCAGAATGAAACAAATATAGGTTATTAAAAGATGCTTAACACAGAATAACAAAGATACGATAAAACTAGTTTTCTATTCAATAAGGAAATAAGTTGAAACTGTAAAATGTAGCAGAAAACAAGCTTGTTGGAATGGTGGCGGCTTATCTCTGAGAAGAGATGTGATGACTGCGCTCATTTGCAAGAAGATGATTACAATGAGGCTCTGAAGGTTTTTTTACAATAAACAGGAATGTAAAAAACCCTAGACATCCAAAAACCTAACCCTAGGAGATGAAGCGCAAAAAGTAATGTGGGCCCCGTTTGGGTAAGTTAGTCGGTCAACATCCTAGGTCATAACTTTTGCATATGATCTTCGTTTTAGGCACACGATAGCTCGTTGGAAAGGTCTATCCGAGAAATACATGTTTTGGTTTGATCTAGTAAAGGGAATTTTCTATTGTGGCGATCTCTAAAAACGTTATTTAGGGCCTCAAAACGGCCCCGCAAGTCAAGGACCTGAAAACTAGGAAAAAAAATGCCAAACTGGAAAACTACCAAAATGAACCAGTTGGAATAGGTGGGAGGCCACCGAAATCCATATGGATCAATCCTCCCCCCTTAGGAAGCAATGGTCTCCATTGTGTTGAGTTCCCCCAATAGATGAGGAAATTTCTGGTGAATTTGGCCCCAGGTGAGCCACTTGCCTTGGTGCAGAAGCTGCCCCGCTTTAACAACTCGATAAAGTTGGATCCTTTGTTGTGGGGTGCCCTTGATCTGTGTGTCCACAATCTGATCACTTGATGCTTGTTGCCTATAGTCAGGGTTGAGTTATGTTGGTGTCAACTGCTCTGCTATCTCTGAGGTGTCCAATAATGGTGGGAAATATGGTTGAAGGACAGCCACGTTGAAGACTAGGTGCAGGCCAAGGAAAGGGGGAATGTTGAGTGAAAAAGCATTGTCACCCACAGCCTTGGTGATGGTGTATGGCCCATACCAGAGTGGGTGAAGCTTCTGATGGGGACTTAAAGGCATTCTTTCTGCAAGTGCAACCAAACTTTTTCGCCCACCTGAAGCTTATGTGGCACCCGATGTTGATCATGGCGTTGCTTGTACTTGGCATTGGAATTCTGTAAAATATATTGAACTTGTTGGCAGATGTGATGGATTCTCTCAATGAACTGGGTGTCTTTGTCAGCTTCTGGTGGATTAGGGGATGAGTTGGTCGAGGTGTTCGCTAGGGGTAGTGCAACATCCATGGGGCCCAATGGTTGGAATCCCAACCCCACCTAAAAGGGGTTGTGGCTAGTTGAGCTATGCAGGGCTCCGTTGTAGCTATGTTGGACATAGGGAAGACTCTCATCCCATGTGCGGGGGTGATTGGAGTTGTACATGCGCAGGTTATGTACAATCATCCGATTGACGACCTCAGTTTGGCCATCTATTTGGGGGTGGAAGGCAGTAGATTTGGTGAGCTTGGTATCTAACAATGACCAGAGGCTCGACCTGAATGTGCTGAGGAAACGACTGTCCTGATATGAGACAATGGTTTTTGGGATCTCAAAGTGTACCCAGACACGTTCAAATAAGAGCTTGGCAGTGGCCTCTGCAGTAATGTTCTTCTTGCAAGCGGCCATAATTGCCATCTTGGAAAAGTGATCAACAACCACAAAAACACAATCATTGTCCCTCTTGGTGGACAGGAGGCCTGACATGTAGTCCATGGATATGGATTCCCACAGCTTGTCAGGAGTAGGAAGAGGGGTGTACAGACCCTGTTTCTTAGTGGTCAGTTTGGCAATAGCGCAGGCAGTGTATGACTTGATATACTTGCTGACATTTTGTTGAAGTTTCGGCCAATAGAAATGTTTTTGCAGCACTATCACTGTATTTTTGATGCTAAAGTGTCCTGCCACCCGACTGTAGTGAGCTTCTCAAATCATCTTCGCATGCTCGCTTGATGGAATGCAGAGATGGCCCAGACGACACAACAACCTGTCCTGAAGATGGAAATTAGCGACCACTGATTTTGCTCCCAAAATTTGGTAGGTGGTGGAGAAGTCAGGGTCTGTCTCAAAGAGGTGGGGCCATCCAGAGGTCTCATGGCCACAAGAGTCTAGCACCATGGTGAGTGCCGCGACTGGAGGTCGGATGAGGCAATCGACAAATTGGTTGGTACTTCTTGTTTTATACTTGATGTTGAGGTGGAACTACTGTAAGTATGTTGACCACTTCTGATGGCGGTCATTTTGCAATTTGCCTTGGGTCTGCATGAATTGCAGTGGCTTGTGATCAGTGTGGATGACTGTCTACTTCCCTAGAATGTAATGTCTCCACTGGTGACAAGATTGCACAATGGAGTACATTTATTTATCATAAGTAGGGTATTTACGAACAACATATGATAGTGTCTCACTATGATACGCCATGGGGTGGCCATGTTGAGTGAGAACGACGCCCACAACATAGTCTGAAGCATTTGTCTCGATCTCAAATGGATGTTGCAGGTCCGGTAATGAAAGTACCAGGGATGAGCACAAGCACTGCTTCAAGTCATTGAAGGCTTATTGTTGGGACAGGTCCCACACAAATTTTTCCTTACTGCCACCCCCAGTTACTTGGCTGAGGGCCCATGCAATATGAGAGAATCCCAACATGAACCTTTGATAGAAATTGGTGAGGCCCAAGAAGCTTTGAAGCTCAAAGAGCGTGGTTGGGGCTGGCTAGTCACGGATGACCTATATCTTGGCTGGATCCACATGCACACCATGTTGATCGATGATGTAGCCTAAGTAGTGGACCATGTCCATGCCAAGGGAGCATTTTTCCAAGTTTGCATATAGTTTGTGATGTCGCAGGGTGTGCAGAACCTACTGAATATGCTGCAAGTGTTCCACCCAAGTCTTGCTGTAGATGAGGATGTCATCCAGATACACCACTACAAAAGTACTGGTGAAAGGTCACAAGATATCGTCCATCGTCCTCATAAAATTTGTTGGAACATTTGTCAAACCAAAGGGCATGACCAACCATTCAAAAAGGCCTTCTTTTGACTTGATGGCGATCTTCCATACATCTATATGTTCTATGGGGACCTGGTGGTAGCCAGACTTCATATCAATCTTACTGAAGTATTTGGCCCCCGTGCGCTGATCAAGGAGGTCATCGATTCAGGGAATTGGGTACCGGTTTCAGACTGTGATTTTATTCAAGGCCCGATAATAAATGCAGAGTCACCAGGTCCCGTCTTTCTTCTGCACCAGTACGATTAGGCTCCTACAAAGAAATGAGTTGGGACGGATGTGCCCCTTATGGAGAATTTCTTTGATCTACCTCTTGATCTCCTTATTTTCTAACAAAGAGCGACGGTAGACCGGTCCATTGGGTAGCGGTACACCTGGGGTCAGATCGATGGGATGCTTGACCTGGCAGTGCAGAGGTACCCCGGTAGGAGAGGAGAAGACATATGAGTATTCTTCCACAACCTTATCCACTTGCTTCTGTTGTATGGAGAGATCAGCCACAGAGGCCCTGGATGTGGCTACAATCTTTCTCTTACTCTGAGAGTGAATCACGAAGAAGAAAAATTTCTCGGCCTGAGAGATGACCTTCCTGCATTGCTTGGCAGAGATCAAGAAAATATCACTGGGAGGTACTGCCTCGGGTATCCTGTACAATTTCTTGTTCAAAGTAATAATAACACTATGAGGCCTAGACTCATATACAACATGACGTTTCCATAAATAAGGTTGGCCCAAAATAACATTACAAACTTTGAGAGGAGCAACATCACACAATACCTTGTCTTTGAAGGGCTTGATGTCGTATGATAGTCGACATTGTTGGCCGACGCAAAGATTGCTTCCTTTGCGAAGCCATCCAATGGTGTAGGGTTGCGGGTGCGGCGTTGTCGGTAGGTCCAACCGCTTGACGATCTCTACTGAGATGAGGTTATTCTAGCTACCGCTATCAACAATGAAGTGCAGCGGGGTGCCTTTTACCCACATCTACGAATGGAAAAGGAGCTCGCCTTCTTCTGGCTCGTCTGGTTCATTAGGCTGGAGCTTGGTGGTAGCAACTGTGGCACTGGGCTTTGCATCAATGATCCGTCTTCCCCTTTCTAGTTCTGACTTAGAGTCAGAACCCGCATCTGATTCCGAGGCTTTCACTTCGGCCACCAGTGACTGCTTTGAGCGAAAATCAGTAATGTTATGCCAAGGGCTCTTATGAAATTCGCACCACTTTCCGATATCCTTCTTTGTCTTTCCGGTGTCCTTCTTTGCTTGCAGATTGGACTGGTTGTCCTGATACTGTCCATCTTTTCTATGTACTTTGTTCTGTAGTTTGGGGCCACCCTTTCCTGGTTTTTGTTGCGAGGGGTTCACAGGCCTAAATTGTCGCATCTTTTGTTTGAGCTTCTGCTCGATTTTGACGGCATATTGATAGGCCACCCCCAAGGACAAGATGCCCATAAATTCCATTTCGGTTTAGATGTATCTATGCAGAGCACCGTGATACTTGAGCACCAGATGTTGCTCTGAATCTTTGATACCCATCTTGGTGTGCAGGGTATGGAAGATATTTGTGAAATCTGACACTGCTTGGTCTCTTTCTTGCCACAATGTGGTCCATTTGGTATACAAGTCGTCATAGCTTCCGAAAGGGTAGTATTGTTCCTTAATAACATTTCTGAAGGATTCCCAGGTGGCTATGACTGCAAATAATGAGGGTTCCTCTGTTTCCTTTTTCTCACATAAAGTTTCCCACCAATCTTTGACATGGGGAATGACTTTGAGGAGCGCAAAAGTAATTTTTTCTCTATTTGAAAAGTTATGGACAAAAAAATACCCTTCTAGTAGATTCAACCACTTGTCTACAACATCTGCGTCTATTTGACCTTCAAATATAGGAATGTCGAAGTTGATTTGTACGTTGAAGGGGGTGACACCTCTGCTCGAGGAAGATGCGTTGCTTGTTGGTAGCCACTGAAGGATTTGCGTGAAACTATCCATCATCTCGTTCCTCTGTTGCGTGAGGGATTCCTCAAGAAAATTTTTGAAAGGATCTCCTATCCCGTCATCTTTATTTTCTCCTGCCATGAGTGGTTGTTTGGGCATGCAAGAGCTTTTTTCCTCAAGAGAAACAAGCTAGAGACCCAATTCTTTGTACCCCGACCTTGTTGGGGACATGCATTAAGACGACAAGGAGCAAACCACTCTGATACTACTGATCTGTATTTTATGAGTAGAACGAAACAAATATGGGTTATTAAAAGATGCTTAACAAAGAATAACAAAGATACGGTAAAACTAGTTTTCTATTCAATAAGGAAATAAGATGAAACTGTAAAATTCAGCAGAAAACAAGCTTGCTAGAATGGTGGCGGCTTATCTCTAAGAAGAGATGTGACGGTTGCGCTCATTCACAAAAATATTATTACAATGAGGCTTTGAAGGCCTTTTTACAATAAACAGGAATGTCAAAAACCCTAGACATCCAAAAACCTAACCCTAGGAGATGAAGCACCAAAAGTCATGTGGGCTTCGTTTGAGAAAGTTAGTCGGTCAACTCCCCGGGGTCGTAACTTTTGCATACGATCTCTGTTTTAGGCGCACAATAGCCCGTTGGAAAGATATATCCGAGGAATACACATTTTGGTTTGATCTAATAAAGGGAATTTTCAACTGTGGTGATCTCTAAAAATGTTGTTTAGGGATTCAAAATGGCTCCGCAAGTCAGGGACCTGAAAACCAGGAAAAAAAACTGTGAAACTGGAAAACTGCCAAAATGAACCAGTTGGAATAGGTGGGAGGCCACCAACATCCATATGGATAAATTACTCTACTTATACTCAAATTAGACCTCAATTTAAAAATATTTGTCACAATACCAACCTTCCCAACCTTCTAAGTCATCAAAACTTTAGTGATCTTGTAAAGTTACTCTTAATTCTTTTCAAGCATCAAAATGACATTTGAAAGAAATCCAAGTAATCTCTTACTTTTCTTAAGGTTGAGATAGATCAATTTTGGTTTCAGTGGATGGTAATGTTGGGTATGTGTTATATTCTTTGCACGAGTAGTTTTTATGCCTAGGGAAACTTGTCACATATTTAGGTGGTATTTTAGCACATGGTTTTTTGTCGATGGTTTTCTATTTATGGTTAATGAATTATGGTTGTTGATTAATCCAGGTCATTGGGTTAGCGTTTTGGATGTCGCACTATGAATAAATATAGAATATGTTGGTTTTCCGGGTTTGGGTTTTCAGGGGAAAAATCTCCGTGTAATGTTTGTATTTGCCAATGTATCTTTATTGTTCTTTTACTGAAAATATGTTTGCAGTAAATATTGTACAAAGTTAAAATCTACAGTTAATCACCACCACCATCATCATCATAAACATTTTATAATCAATTTATCAATCTAAATATATATATATTAAGCGTTAAACTAAAAATATATATTCTAAGTGTTAAACTAAATCTTCTTATATGTCTGGGAAATTTAAACCTACAAAGATCTGTATTTGTAGAGAAAAATGTTGTTTTAATTATATTTGATCTGGAATTGTAGAGGAAAATGTTGTTTTAGATTTTTGATGAGATAAATATCCAAAACCTTTTAAAATTATGCTTATGAATTTGATGAAATTGAAACTTCCACACAATAAGATCACAATTTCTGAATTCCAATAAACTGAAAAAATATCCTCATTGTGGAAAAAAAAAAACTCCAGAAAGAGACCGATTTAGTTGGCGTGAGGGATGTGAATTCAAATGGGAGTGATGTGAATTTAAATGGGTGTTGAGAGTTAAATTTTACAGTTTTGATAATTTTGGTGTCCGTCAATTTAGGTGTTTTCCATAGTTTAATGGTTAAGAACATGTGTTTCTTTCTAAGAAGTCATAGGTTCAAATCTAGAGTTTGTATGGTATGTATATCTTCATAGAATTTACCCCACAAACAAACAAGGAAGTTTCATACACCAATTTAATATTTGACTTTACAATAGCCTTAAAAAAAAATTATTAAATTTTGTTTTTAATAAATTAATAAATAAAAAAATTTAAAATTGATAAATAAAAAAATTTAACCAAAAAATTTGCCCATTAAATTTTTATCCCTAATTCAAACTACCACTCATGTCCCATATCCATTTCCACAGTTTTAATAAAGAAAATTGACAGATATGATGAATTTGCCTATGAAATTCCTTCTGTGAGTCAAACTACAACTATGAAGATTTGTATTACCATTCATGAAAATATATTGCATAAGAAGTTCTCGATACGTGTTGAGGCTGCGATGGAAGGAAACCAATCCCACCACCATGTATACAAGTTTCAAAAAATCATACTGTGACTACTATTGATTGACATAATTACAGAGTGTAGATTGAGATATATCATTATGAGCTTGTAAATAAACAAACAAAAATATCTTTGAGGATTGACATGCCATGCAAAAGCTACAAAAAGAAAAATATAACAGTTCGTGAGAAACTATTTACTAAGATGGTTGTAAGGAAAGGCATGCCTTGACGAATCCAACCATTTAGGGTCCATTATTGCATGAAGCAGGTTCTCCTTGTTGCGTCGCTTCTCTGGGTCCTCTACGCCCGAATCCATAAGCCAATCCAAACATTTCTCCATTAGCTCTTGGAAAAAAATTTGCTTGGTATTGTCTCGATGAAGCTCCTTGATGATTTCCCATTGTACTTCAATGAACATCGGATGGGGAGGGGGGGTGAGGGGAGAGAAATGGAGGCACCTTCAGGGTTGGGGAGATGGGTGGTAGTGAAGGAGGAAGGTGTTGGATTGGTGGTTGGCTTGACCTCGTTGGCCTCAAGGAGAGGAGGAGAGGTTCAATTTTCCATCAAAGAGTGGCAAGGACGGACATAAAAAGAACCAGAGGGGTGACGAGTAAGAGAATTCCGACCTCCCAGGCCAGAGTGGGAACCACTAGCTCTTTTCGATATGGTGCGCTCCTTGGGCATGAGAGCATACCAATAATGGCGGTGACTGAAATTGGAAAGGGTGGACAAGAATAGCATAGCCAAGGAGAAAATCTTGTGATAGGGAGAGGACAAAATGCAGAGTGTAAATGATCGAAGTGTTCTCAGAGAAGAATGGGAAGAAAACAATAGATCATTCTTGATGTAGACGTCGATCTTGAGGTGTTGAAGGATCTAGAGACCCTTCAGCTTCACATGAGCATAGTCCATGGTGAGAGCTAGGTGCATCGATGTCGCACGGATATGGCATATCAAGAGTTAATGAGCACCATCTAGGCGCCAATCGAGGCAGTTGGGGGTTGTCGTGATGGTTTCAGCTTCTCGTGGTACAGTGGTTTGATGGCACCCCATTCGGGGTTGGGTTTTCCCTTTGCACCATTTCAGAGCAATAAATGAACAAGGGATGATCAGGGGATTGGGAGGCCGAACAGGTAAGGTCACAGTTCTGGAGATCCACCCCTACATTTTCCACTTTATCTACAACTCTATTGGCCTCCCGCGAACATGAGAGGGGATAAGAACAAAATTGGGGAGAATTAAAGAATGGAGAAGCTCCAGGTTGCTAACAATTCTCCAACTAGGAGAAATTTTGGAAGGTTTCGAGCTCGAAAGGAGCTTAGAGAAAAGGGCCAAAATTATTTTGGAATCACCTTCGATAATGAGCTTTGTAAACCCCATTCGATTGGTAATATGCAGTTTTTGGAAAAGCACCCATAATTCTGTTGTGTTATTTGTGTCATGGCCAAGACTTCTAGCCATTATTAGGAGAATAGTTCCCTGATCATCCTTGAAAACCACTCCATATCCAGCAGGGCTAGGGTTGCCTTTAGATGCCCCATCAAAATTATGTTTGATATAACTTGCCATAGGTCTTCTCCAGGAGGTAGGGCTATCGGTGGTGGGGGGCCTGAAAGGAGGATAGATTGGAAGAGAGTTAATATGGATAAGCCAGCTAGAAAGAATGGATTTTTCGCTTGGATCACAATTGAGATCTTCTTGTGTCGAGGGTTGCAATCATACTGTTTCTCTGATACAATTTTGGATTTTTGACTAGACTTGAGCTTCATAATGAAAAGTGGATTTGAAGATCCTATTATTTATTTCTTTCCAAATCTACCAAACTATGAAACTAGGGATGATCAACCAGATACAATTGAGAGTTGGAGTTTTGAAATCCTGGTGTCTCCAGTGCTCAAAAGTGGCTTTTATGTTGGTTGTGTTTCGATCCATGGTGCGCATGGTGGAGGCCATCTGCTCCCAGATATGCAATCTAAATATGCTTGTTGGATTCTTCCTGATTGCAATAGAGTGGGCATCTTGAAGGACCTGTGAATCCTCGCTTTAAAAGATTCTCCCAAGTGAGAATTATGTTTTGAACCATTAACCACAAAAAGTGCAGACTTTGGGCCAATGATTGATTTTCCAAATTTTGGCCTAGATTTCCTCTTTCTCTAGAAGGTGATGTTTGGATTTTAATAAATAAGCCTCTTTGATGGAGAACACCCCCTGTGGAGTGTGGCCCCATCGGAGAATGTCCTGGTCATAATGCGTACATATTTTTCTTGCTTCCACCTCCTCCTTCCAGGGTAATAAATTACAAGTCTGTGGTAATTCCAAATCAAGAGGGCTAGATTTCCACTCTCTCTAATGAGGACAAAAGGATTGTGTGCTCTAGAATTTTTGGAATTGTAGGTGTGTTTTATGTTTCATATATTGAAGGATGCCTTCCATGCTTTCTTTGGATTGGAGTGGGGGTAATGTTTGCAAGAGTCGATCTAGAAAAGCATTGTCTGTCCATTTTTTACCTCCCATAATGCTTGTTCTTGTACAAGATGGTGATTTCCCCAGGATGTGTTCCAGATTGAGGAACCAATATTCAAGTTGTTGAGCTGAATTAATCTGTTTTCCTCAATTTTGGGAGCATATTTGTGTCTCCAAAGTTTGGCCCAGAGGTTGGTCGGATGAGTTAACTATCGACACCAGATCCTAGCTCCCATGACATTGTTTAGGATACCCAAGTCCCTTAGACCAAGTGCACCAAAGTATTTGGTTTTGAAAAGGTCATCCCACTTAACAAGTGCCCATTTTCGTCCTTCCTTAGTGCCTTGCCAAAGGAATTTTCTTTAAATGGAGCGAATGGAGCTTATAATTGATTTTGGGGCAGCTCGTGTTGAGAAGAGAAAAATAGGAATGGCTTGTAAGATTGACTTCAAAAGAGTGAGGCTTCCGGATAGATTTAACAATATGAAATTCCAAGAGCTAAGGTGATTTCTCAAGGAGGTAATGAGAGATTCCCAAGAGTTGTTGTGAGAGGTATTGTCAATTAAAGGGACTCCCAAGTATTTGGATGGAAGGGAACTCAGGATGAAGCCTAGAAGGTTGGAGAGATGAAATTGGATTACTTTTGGGGTGTTAAAGAAGAAGACCTGGGATTCACCAGAATTGATGGAAATACCAGAAGAAGCAGAAAAATCATCAAGAATATTACGTATAGTGGATGATTCTTTAGTAGTGGCGGATCCCATCGTCATAGTATCATCCACAAATTGGCCGTGTGAAATAGGATGATTCATACCTAATAATTTTAGGCCTTGGAGACTGCGATTAGCAATATGATCTTGGATGTATCTGCTAATCCCCTCAACCATGATGACGAAAAGGAAAAGAGAGATGGGGTCTCCTTGTCGAATGCCTCTTGAGGATGAGAAGGTTTTGGATGGGACACCATTAACAAGAATGTAGAACAAGGCAGTGGATGTGAGATTTAGAATCCAATTAACCCACTCCGAGTTAAAACCGAAAGCTATAACAATGTGTTTGATGTATTGCCAACTAATGCTACCAAAATATTTTGTGAAATCTAGCTTAATGAGCATTCCAGTGGTACAGGAAGATTTGAGGAAGCGTATTATTTCGTGAGGGAAGATGACACCATCTAGAATTTGTCTTCTCTCAACACAACCATATTTCTCTTTTAAGATAATAAAAGGAAGAATTGGTTTGAGGCGGATAGTGATTACCTTTGCGATGAGCTTGTAGATAAAATTGCACAGGGGATGGGCCCGAACTACTTGGGATGTGAAACTCGTTCTTCTTTGGGGATGAGAATTAGGAAATTTGTGTTGAAGGATGGGAGGACTTCTCGAAAGATTCTTGAGTCTTCCACTAATTTCCATACTTCTTCTCTAACCATTGGGCAACAATGGTGAAACAATTCGGTGGTAAAACCATCCAGGTTGGGTGCTTTTCCAATTTGCATTTCCCTCATCACTTGATCCACTTCCTCAAGAGAAATTGGTCAAAGAAGAGATATTTTTTGTTCTTCAATGATCAGGGATTTAACATGCTTAGTTATTCATTCAATGGTTGTAGATCGATCTGGGCAAGGCTCCATGAGAAGACTTTTGAAATAATTAGCAAGCTCATGTTCAATGTCAACATGATTTAGGATGGTTTTCCCATGTTCATTTTCCATCATGGTAATTCTATTAATATGGCGTCTTTGAAGAATAGATTGGTGAAATAATTTGTTGTTCCTTTCTCCCTCTCGAAGCCATTGAACTCGAGATTTCTAGTGCCATAATGTTTCTTCTTGTGCATAACATTCATCCAATTGTTTTCGAAGAGAGATTTCTTCTTCTTGTAGTTGCTCAGAGTTGCTATTTGTGGTAATTTGATTTTGTATTTCTTGCATTCTCTACTACAGCTCCTTTTGGGCTTGGAAAATGTTTCCAAACACTATTTTGTTCCAAGTATTAAGGTGTTTCTTGAAATTTTTCAGTTTATGTTGAAATCGAAACATGAGAGATCCATGAGAGATTTCTGCATTTTCCCACTAGATGGGGGCATTTTCCTGAAATTATGGGTGAGATAGACATAAATTTTTGAAACGAAATGGCTTGTGTTGTGGAGATTCGACAATGTTCAGCTAGAGTTGAAAGGTCCAATGGTTAGAGCCATAGGCCGAAAGGATGTTGGCTTCCAATAGAATTCCTTCCATCATAAGAGGTTCTGAGATTAGAAAGAGATCTAGTTTACATGTGATTTGATGAGACCATGAACGCCTATTTGTCCAAGTGAATGTGCCTTCTCTAAAGTTGATCTAGATTATTTTTGGAATGAAATGAAAGCAAAGATATTACAATGAGATACACATAAATATTTCCATAAACAGAGAAATACAACAATATATGATTTCTATTAATGAAACAATGTACAGAGACTGTTAAAATACATAGTGCAAGACTCGCTATAATGGTGGAAACTTTATCTTTGAGAAGATATGTGATGGCTATGCTCATTCACAAGAAGATGAGTACAAGGATGCTCTAAAGGCATTTTTAAAATAACATGAATTCCAAAACCCTAGACATCCAAAAACCTAACCTTAGGGGATGAAGTGCCAAAAGTCACGTGGGCCCCTTTTGGGTCAGTTAGTACATCAACTTCCCGAGGTCGTAACGTTTGCATACGATTTTTGTTTTAGGCGTGTGATATCCCGTAGGAAAGGTATTTTTGATAACTACACATAATATGGTCAATCTTTGACTTCGTCAATAGTTTGACTGTGGCAAGCCCAAAAAAATTTGTTTACGTCCTCAAAACATCCCCAGAAGTACAAAAAGATGTGCTAACATGAAAACTGCCAAAATAAGCCAGATGGAATAGGTGGGAGGCTACCAATATCCACTTGGATGTTGTGTAGGGCTTCAAGACAACCCAAGAAGTGTAGAACCCACAATTACAAAGAGATGTCCCCATTACAGAGAAACGTGCTAAACTGAAAATTGTCAAGATGAGCTAGTTGGAATTTGGAACAGGTGGTTGGCCACCAATATCCACCTGGATCAGTCCTCCCCCATTAGGAGGTAATGGTCTCCATTGCGTTGAGTGCCCAGGGAATAAGGGAATTTTTTTTCTGAATCTGAATCTTGGTGAGTTATGTGCCTTGTTGGAGAAGTTGCATTGCTTGGTCTGTGGAAGGCTTTCATGAACCTGTTGTTGGCAGGGTTGAATATGTTCCACCAACCTGTTGTCTCTAGGCTTGATGAGGCATTGTGTAGGTACCATCATAGGTGAAGAAACAATATCTTATTTCTCTTCTGCAATATTCTTTTGTTGGATAGAAGGTGTTGAGGATGCAATGGTTGTAGTGGCCTTCTCTGCATCCTTTGAACAAACTGTGAAGAGGATGAATTTTGCAATATGAGATATTGACTTGTGGAACTGTTTTGGTGGAAAAATAGTCAGAACTACCTATTGTATCTTGTAACGCTAACCCCCTAGAGAAATAATGACACTATGAGGTCGAGACACATAAACAACATGACATTTCCACATATATGGTCGGCCCAAAACAACATCACAGACATTAATAGGGGAAACATCACACACTACCTCATCCTTGAAGGGATGGATGCCATAGGACAGAAGACATTGTTGGATGACATGGAGATATCGTCCCTAGTGAAGCCACCCGATGTTTTATGGCTATGGGTGTGGTGTTGTCAACAACCCCAACTGTTTGATGACCTCAGCTGAGATGCGGTTCTTTTGACTACCGCTATCAACAATGAAATGCAATGGGGTCCCCTTCACCCACATCTATGAATGGAAGAGGCACTCCCCCTCTGTAGGATCTACTGGTTGAATTGTTACGGTCACAACAATAGCAGTGGGATCTGCATCGATGATCTGTCTGTTTTTAGTATTTTTCTGGATCATATTTTGAATTAGGATTTGGCTCCTTGTATTTTATCTCAAACACCAATGACTGTGTCGAGTGACATTCATCGGTGTTGTGCCACGAGATTTTGTGGAAGTTGCACCACTTTCGAGTGTCATTCTTCATCTTTCATTTACCCTTCTTTTCTTCTGTCTTGGATTGGTTTTCAGGAGGTTGTTGGTTAGGGCCATCTTTACCATGCTTTGGTTGTTGTGGATTTGCATACCTGGACTCCCATTTGTTCTAGTGCCTAAATTTATGCTTGATTTTGACAACATATCGATAGGCAACTCCTAGTGATAAGATGTTTAGGAAATCCATTTCGGTTTGGATGTACCTATGCAAAGCCCTAAGGAATTTTATAACCAGGTGTCACTCAGAGTCTTTGATACCCAACTTGGTGTGCAAGGTATGGAAAGTATTTGTGAACTCTAGCACTATTTGACTCTTCTCTTGTCATAGTGTGGTCCATCTCATGTACTGGTCTTCATAGTCATCAACATGGTAGTATTGTTCCTTGACTACATCCACAAAAAAGTCACAAGTGGGCTCAACCCCATATATTCCAGATTCCTCTGTGGAACTTTACTCCCAATAAGTTTCCCACCAATGTTTGACACGGGGGAGAGCCTTGAGGAGTGCGAAGGTGATATTTTCCCTATCAGAAAAATTGTAAACAAAGAAATAACCTTCTATCAGATTTAACCATTTTTCTAAAGCAGTCGCATCTATCTAACCTTCAAATACAAGAATATCAAAATTAACTTGTACCTTGAAGGGAGAGGTTCCTCCAAAGTGGTCGCTTGATGAAGATGTGCCTATTTCTATTGATAGGCATGGAAGGATGTGGGAAAAATTCTCCATAATTATGTCCCTCTGTCACATGAGAGCTTGCTCAAGAAACATGTTAATAGAATCTTTTGCTCCACCATTTTTCTTTTCTTCCGCCATGGAGGGTTTCTTGGGAGTGTGAGAGTGATTTTCCTCAAGAGAGACAAGCTCGAGACCCAACTTGCTATACTCAGACCTCGTCAGAGACATGCACTGAAAAACGATCAAGAGAAGCCTACTCTGATACCACTGATCCATATTATTTTCAGAACGAAATGAAAGAAGATATATTACAATGAGATACACATAAAAATTTCCAGTAACAAAGAATTACAACAATACATGATTTCTATTAATGAAAGAAATGTACAAAGATTGTAAAAATATAGAGCAATACTCACTAGAATGGTGGCAACTTTATCTCTGAGAAGAGATGTGACGGCTACGCTCATTCACAAGAAGATGAACACAATGAGGCTCTAAAGGCCTTTTTACAATAACATGAATGCCAAGACCCTAGGCATCCAAAAACCTAAGCCTAGGAGATGAAGCACCAAAATTCATGTGGCCTCCGTTGGGGTAAGTTAGTACATCAACTTCCCGAGGTCGTAAATTTTGCATATGATATCTGTTTTAGGTGTCTGATAGCCCATTGGAAAGGTCTTTTCGATAAATGCACATTATATTGTCAAACTATGACTCTGATAACAATTTGATTGTGGAAAGCCCAAAAAATGCTATTTAGGGCCTCAAAACAGCCCTAGAAGTACATAAAGATGTACTGACATGAAAACGACCAAAATAAGCCAGTTGGAATAGGTGGGTGGCCACCAATATCCACCTGGATGCTGTGTAGGGCTTCAAGACAACCCTGAAAGTGCAGAACCCACAATTACAAAGATATGTCCCCATTACAGAGACTTCTTTTGATAATTTGGCCTTTCGAACCAAGGGCATGTCAGATGGCCCACCCTCATACTTGGTTGGAAGATACTAAACATGCTAAAGAGGCCCAACAAATTGTTTTTTCCTCCCCCTCAACCCACTAATCCTAACCTCCCTGCCACTCACCTCAAGGTCTAAAAATTAACTAGGGCTAAAATGGTTGAACGCCAACTAAAGGGTCTTTTCTATAATTGTGATGAAAAATAATTTATGGGGCACACGTGTATGGAAATTGTTTTTTTTATGGGAATTTTTGAAGATGTTCCTTAAGAATATGTGACAATTCTCCTTGTTGAATATCCCTCCCTTCTCGATGCTACCCAAGAGCCCACTGACCCACCTGAAGTTGACCCACTCATTTCCTTGCATGCCCTCACTAGATTCTTTGCTCCACAAACCCTCAAGATCATTAGCTATATTAAGCATAGGAAGGTCATCATCCTTGTTGACAGTGGTAGAACCCATAATTTTATTCATCATTGCATTGTCAAGGAAACCAATTTCTATATTTGTGTTTTCAATAATTTTCAAATCATGATAGCCAATGGTGGGTCCATGAAATGTGGTGGGCATTGTCAAAATGTACGTCTTCAAATTGGACATTACCAACTGAAATATCATATGTTTTCCATTGAAATGGGTGGTTGTGACAATGTGCTAGGTATTGAATGGTTATGCACTTTGGGTTCCATTATTATGGATTTTAAGGAATTAACCATGCAATTCCAACAGGAGGTACAAAGGTATCAATTCCAAGGTCACATTTGGTTCTCTTGAGATCATCAATTCCCATCGCATGGAAAATCTCCTCAAGAAAATCCACTTGAGTATTATTTCTCAACTCCATTCTATTCAAGAGGTTGAGACACTCTCTATGCATCTTAACCTCCAACCTATCCTCTCCAAACATCAAGCTATTTTTTCCACTCCTAAAGTACTTTTTCCTTCTTGTGGTGTTCATGATCATTCCATCCCCCTTAATCCTATTATTCTTCCTCCCAATGTTCTCCCTTATTGTCATCCCTTTCCTAAAAAGAATGAAATTGAGAAAATAGTGCAGGAATTGCTCCAAGTGGGTGTTATCCACCCCAGTTCCAACCCTTATTCTTCTCCTATGGTCATGGTACTTAAGAAAGAAGTTACTTGGTGCATGTTTCCTAACTTTCATTCCCTTAGTAAACTCACAATTAAGGACAAGTTTCCCATTCATATCATTGATGATCTCTTGGATGAGATGAGTAGTTCTCAGTACTTCACTAAACTTGATCTACATTCTGGCTACCACCAGATACATATGCAAGAATACGACATCCCCAATATTACCTTTCAAAATCATGAGGGTCACTATGAGTTCTTAGTCATGCCATTTGGCCTGTGTAATTCTCCCTCCACCTTGCAAAGCCTCATGAATTATGTCTTCTGTCCTTTTCTTTGTCATTTTGTATTAGTTTTCTTTGATTATATTCTCATCTATAGTAAAACTTGGCAATCCCATCTTTCCCATGTGGATCAAGTTCTCCATCTACTCTCTTAGCACCAACGTTTTATCAAACATTCTAAATGTGCATTTGGCACATCGGAAGTTGAGTACTTGGGTCTTTGTTGGATCATGTTGTCATTGATTCCAAAGGTTTAAGGATTGATGTCAAGTAATTAATTGATGTCAAGGAATTGATTGATGCCAAAGGTTAATTAATTGATTAAGGTCAAAGGTTTGATCTCAAGGAATTGATTGATTCCAAATGATGATTGAATGATGTCAAAGGTCAAAGGTTTGATGTATATATGTCTTATCATAGCATATTGATGAACATGGATCAATGAGTTATCATTGCTACATGATTCATAGGTGAAGATGGATCAATGTGGTTTCATTTTTATATGATTCATTGTTGAATTAGTCTTCATTGTCTTATCATGGTTGATAAGGTGTACAAATGGATGAACTACAGAGTGGTCCCCTTATGGTGAAATCCCTCACAGGAAGATGCTTTGTGGTTGAAGTATGGTTATGCTTATATGGGGAATAATGAGTTGAAGATCAGTGAATTTGTTAGTGGAACTATCCTAGATGGATAGTGCTTGTCATACCATTTATGGTGGTATGTGTAATGTCACATAACTCCTCATGGTTTGCGAGTTATGGCCTTATGAAGTTGTAGGACCCTCATATGTAGGCTTGAAGCCCCAAAAGGTCTAAGAAGTCAAAGAGCCTACAAAGAAGAAATTATTATTTAAATGGTAAAGAAAAGTGACAAAATCAAGGAGGAATATCTAAATGGAGAACTTTCTATTTATGGAAAGTGGTTAACCTATAAATAGGTTACGTGACCTAGAAATGGGTTAAGTGACCTAGAAATGGCTTAAGTGACCTAGAAATAGATTAAGTGACCTAGAAGTGGGTTAAGTGACCTAGAAGATGATTCTAAGGAAAATATTTGGAGAGTATAAATAAGAGGCAAGGGTCTCTTATGTAAAGACATATTTTGTGTCTCTTGTGTATCTCTTGAGCATGTATTGAAGATATATTCTAAGAGAGAGAAGGACTAGAGGATCTTATGCACACATCAAAGTTTAGACAAGTCTGAGCTCATGATGGAAAATGTTTCGGAAGCTTAGAAACCCTAGTTTCTGATGTATACATGGGCTGTAGTGAGCCAGGGAACGTACATATGACGGCTGAATGAGGACATGGCATGTACAGTGGATGAAGTCATGTAGACTTGTGTGTGAGATGGTGCCAGGCTCTTGAAGACTGAAGCAGGTTCAAGATATGCATTCTATGGGCTTAGATATGCCATAGAAACTCTGGTATGGCTACATTGTCGTATTGATGGATACTCTTTCTTGTTGTGCAGTGAATGCTTAAGGCATTCTTGGTATGGTTGTTGTGATGTTGTTTGTATTGGATGATGAAGTGAGAATCACTCTTATGATTTAGTATTGATATGATTTCTATAGTATAATGGTTGCTTATACATGATTGAGTAGCATTCATATTGCATGGTTGAGGAGCATGATTAAGTTCTTGGAGTGTTTGGATGTCTTGTGAATGATTATGGATCAGATGTGACAGTGAAATACATAAGATAATGTGATAGAAGGTTGTAGAGGATCTAAGTGAGTGATGAAAATAAAATCCTAATTGCTCAGAAGGTATACGCAGGTTGTAGTACAGAATGGCCACGTACATACGCGAGATGTACTACTGGTAGGGAACGTACATACATGTATTAAGGATTTTTGCCTCATCTTAGTTGGTGTTGTGGATGTAAGTCGAGTCTTGCATTATAGAGCTGGTGCTCTAATAGAGTTGTACTCTATTCCACTGTGGTTGATAACCCAAGGATTATATTTCATAATAAAAAGAAAATTGTATATACATCTTGTGTTCCTTGTCTTCCTTGTGATGATGATTTGTTGATGATATATTGTTGATATATGTTTCTCATATATGTTATCATCTAACTGATTATAAATAACAACAATACATAATGAGTTAATGGTGATTGTTAACTAAGGAGATTTGTGTAGGGGGAGTTTTATTTAAAAGAGAGGGAAAAGAGCCCCACACTCACTCACCCCGACCCCTCTAAGTGTTATCGGTGTGTCCAACAATTGGTATCAGATAGATCCTTCACTATAAGCCCTAACAAACTTGGAGGAGATCCATTGACACACAAATGGATGATGAAGTTCCAATCCTTGATGAGGAAAACTATTCTACTTGGAGAATAGAAATGAGAGTGCATTTTAAAGAGATGGGAGCGGGTATTTGGAAGGAAACCATTGGTGGATCAATTTCCTTGAAGAACAAGTCAAAGTTTGCAGCTCAAAGGGAAGGAAAGAAGAATGATGCATTATCTCTCAAGACCATTCTTAGTGGACTCTCAAGTCCTATCAAATAGATCAAGGGACAATGAAATTCCACCAAGGATCTATGGCTAAAGCTAGAGGAGACATACCAAAGCAAGAAGGAAGTTATCGAAGACAAACCCCTCAATGAAGGTAAATAATCTCCAAAAACTCTTGATTGCATTATTTCTAAATGTAATGATCTTGAAGACATTTCAATTGAAGATAACGAATCATGTGATGATGTTGGCAAAAAGGAATATCTTGAAGATATTTCAAATGAAGGTATAGAATCCTCAAAGACCCTTGATTGCAAAAATTCAAAATGTGATGATGTTGAATTTTTCTCTACAAGTGAAGAAGAAAATCTAGAAGTAGTTTAGATAGAATCAATTGATTTTTATCCCATGGAATAAGTAGAAGAAAAACTATTGGAGCTTAAAGAGAAAGTTGAAAGAGGTCTATATGAATATAGCAATGACCACTATTATATAGACTATAGCTATCTTTCGGATAACACTAAAAAGTTTCTTAAGAAGAGTCATAGGCACGTCTTGAAGTTGAAGGAAATTCTCAAAGAACTCGAAGAGAATAGTAAGACTCAATTGAAAGAAAAGGAAGAAGAGATCACAAGACTAAAGAATTAAAAAGAATATAAGAAGGTAGATGATGAGATTAGCAAAAACTTTGAAATTATTGTTCATCTCAAGACCCAAATTGAAGAAGCCAAAAGGGTAGAGGAACTATTGAAGAATCAAGTAAATGAAAAGGAGGAGTCATGTCATAAGTTAGAATCTGAAGTTTTTGATCTTAGAAAGAAAGTAGAGAAGTCAAACAAATTCTCGAATAGCTCACAAATCTTGAATGAGATCTTAGAAAGTCAAAGATCACCAAATGATAAATGAGGTCTTGGATACAAGGGAGAAGCTACAAATGCAGAAGCAAGAACCTCAAAGAAGCATGAGGTAAGTCCCTCACTCTCAAAGGATGAAGATGATGTTGCAAGTAAAACATATACAAAAGGGAAGGAAACTTTCAAAATAACAAAGAAAGGAAGACATCAAGCAGCCATCCTTACACCTCAAAGAAGATGGACATCAAAGAAAAGGTATAAAAGTATTTTTCATGGTCAATGTTATTCATGTAATGAATATGATCACAAAGCTTTGGAATGCAGATCTTATACAAGAAGAGAAAATGGAAGATTTCATAACACCATAAGGTGTTGGGGATGTGATCAAGTAGGACACATTGATGTTCATTGTCACAGCATGAGATGCTACAACTGTAGTGGATTTGGCCACAAATCCCAGGATTGTTGGAGCACAAGAAGAAGGTCCATGATTAGGAATTAATATACCATGACTAGAAGAAGGAATGAAGTAAGGAAGGGAGACATATTTGAAAATATGGAAGCTCAGAGCTCAAGTTATGAGAAGTAAGGACACTTTCAGTAGTGGGTCAAGAAGACTGAACAACCATAGAAGAATGGAAGCCTTACGGGAGGCTCAAGTGTGTCATATATTGAAGCGTACGTGGGTGAAAGTTGTATCATTCACGTACATACGCATGATGACCTTGAACAGGTCATGTACATATGTGAGTTGTATGTGCATCATGCCGCGTATATGTGGTAAAGCCTAAGGAAAGGGGCTATGCACATTGGTTGCAGGTTGATGTGTTTTAAGAACCAAATATCAATATAGCCTAGAAAAACCTCTGAAAAAGTACTCAACGCCTTGAAAAAGAGATAATTTTAGATAATAAGCCTCTTTAAGGGGGAAACCTCCTTTTACCCCACTTAAATGTTCAAGTACAAAATGATTCAAAATGAAAATGTCTCCTTGGTATATATAGGAGACTAGGAGGTATAATTACAACTAATGGCCTAAAGCCGACATAAATAAAATAACATTACTAATATAATATGCCCCGATTAAGGGGTAATGAACCAATATTAGGGCTTAACATTCCCCTCGCCTTGAGACAAGTGTTGTCTGCAATGCTTGAGTAATTCTGGATGCTTCTGTATAAAAGACTCATCTTCCCAAGTGGAATTTTCAGCCGATAGTTTCCTCCATTTAATGAGATACTCTGAAATGGATCTATTCCTCAGCTGGAGAATTATTGTGTCAGTGATGGCTTCAGGCTCCAATATGATTTTTCCTTCTTCTTCAAGTTCTAGCAATATAGTTTGAACTGGGATCTTGTCGCCTATAACCTTCTTTAAGCATGAAACATGGAAAACTACATGTACACGTGAAGATGGAAGCAACTCCAATTTGTATGCCATAGTACCAATCTTTTGCAACGCCTTATAAGGGCCATAGTACCAATCTTTTGAAACACCTTATAAGGGCCATAGTACTTTGGTGATAATTTATTATCCTTCTTGTCTTTCTTGAGGGACATCTGTTTGTATGGTTGTAGTATTAAAAATACCCAATCGCCTACTTCAAAACTTCTTTCACTACGATGTTGATCTGCTTGTTATTTCATGCGATTCTGTGCCATGGTCAAGTTGTCCTTTAAGATTTGGAGAACTTGTTGTTGATTCTCGATGTGATCTTCCACTGCTTGAACCTTAGATTTTTATTTTATAGAAGAAGTGATGGAAGGAGGGTGGTATCCATAAAGTGCCATAAATGGTGTCAGTTTTGTTGCAGTATGAAAGGAAGTGTTATACCACCATTCT